>WSUB01000023.1:6960-316900 GCA_019633425.1 Tulasnella sp. 424
TCGTCAAGAACATTTCGGATACTTGGATTTCGTTGAACGTGTTGCGTCTGGTCTTACTCCCACTCGGATTGCTCGCTGTGAACACGTCCTCTCCCTATCCATCCTTCGGAGCAGCGGCCTTGTGGTTAAATCTGAATTCTCAACTTCATCAATAATAATACGTCCGCTCATTCCATTGGAGTAAGCTTTTCGACGTCGTCGCTTTGCTTTGACAGTGACACCGACCTTACCCCGCTCTAGGCAGATCGGCAGAGAAGTCGTAAGGACCTTTGGATATCAACCAGAATGCTTTTAAATGCCTTCCGTTTGAGCATAACGATAACCTTGCCTTGGTTACCCGCAAAGGACGTAGGGAGTACCGAGGGAGGAATCGAGTTTCACGGAGTGATTCAAAGGGGTCCTGGAATTGGTACAAGGATACACAACTTCGAACCAACCACCTCGACGGCCAAGGGGGCCTGCGTCGGTCCTTTGGAGTTTTGTGATGACGTTCGAACCATGTTGGGGCCCGGATGGTGAAGAACCCCCGAGGAATGAAATTGGCATCTCGAGGGTATTTGGAGAGGAACGAGGAGTCTTATTGTTGCTAGCACAGAGGCAGCCTTAGCTGATGTTCTGCGGGCGAAAGGCCACGTCATGTCCATAACTTTGAATAGTCGGACAATGTGGTGGACGACAACTTGTCTACAAGAACGTCCCTGGATCCCAATTTCGACGGGTTTCCTTGTCCATCCTCCCCCAAGCTCCTTCTTAATTCCATGTCCGCCCATCGTCCGGTCAAGCATCCCAAAACGTTAGTGGCCATCGAATCCGACATCGACCAACGCTGACCGCTTGGGGCTACACCCCACTTCCACAAGTGGGGCCTTACCCCTCATGAAAGGTTCACGCGAGTCGGTTACTCCGACTGCAATCGCACCGTGGTACGTGAATATATTGATATTTAATTCGTCGTGCCGATCATTCTCTAAACCTCTACCGCTGTAGTTTCCACTCTCTTGAGTCAACTACGCCAAGTGCAAACGTTCACAGGACAGTCAGGTCGGCCGCTAAGGTCCGTAGGAGGAGTTTCATTGAATCGACTCACGCTCAACTGAGAATAACCTCATATATTGCGGTGCTATCGAAGAACCAAAGCTGGGGCCGTGGCCCCCGATGACACGTCCGCAATGCTGCTGCAGCCTCCCGCCCTAAGGGACCACCCGCTTCGGTCGCTTTGGGACAACAGGGTAGAACTGCCCTGGTGGAAGAAGAATCTGTGGAAGCATAGGAGGATCGGAGGAGCTGGTCGTCCGCTTTGGGAGGTATTTGGTCGGCGCATCGTCAAGAACGTCGGATACATGGAGCCTTGTGGGTAGTCTTAGTCGCCTTTCCCCCATTTACGAACACATGTCGTCCATACACTGGCCGTGTGAATGGTGAATCCCTTTGGCATGAGTTTTCACACTTCATCGTCTCATCGAGCTACGACTTCATCACTGATAGCGACCAGGATCCATGGAGGTTTGCCGCCAATCTGATCCGTGAGCCGCCTGCACTCTGTGAATACTTCTTCTCCATATCCATAAGGACTTCACTATCTATGGATGATACCGGTGGTTTGGATTTTCCGCCTCTTTAGCTCCCTTTGTGCCATCCACAGAAGGTCCAGATGCGGTGTGCAAATCGAGAGTCTGGGTCGACGTCAATATTTCTCCGCATATTTTGGCGCGGGGATAGGGAATCAAGGTATAACGTATATATCGAGGAACAAGTGAGGGGAACAAGCACGGCCCGTATTCGGTTCACGGTCGACTTGCAACGTGTACACGGGCACCGCGCTTTACTACCAGTAGAAATCCTCTGAAGAGTGGCTTGTCTCTGACCCCTGGAGTTCGACTAACCCCTTTTTTAACCAGCGCAAGTAAGTTTAAACGATACTGAGGAATGAACGTTCCTGCCAAAGACATCACAGAGTGTACGGTCAACGCGGCATATATCCCTTAAAAACTCACGACGGATCATTTGACTCGATTTGCGAGTTTGAGGCGGCTTCGGGAATGTCTTAGAATAGATACTCCTTGGGTTAATCCGTCTATCAAGACCACGGGTTGACGGATGGAGAGACTCGACCGCGAGATGCGTGTCTTGCTGCATCTTGCTGCCTCTTGGGCGAAGCACTACGACGGCTCGCTCAAGTCAATTCCGATACCGGCTTTTGGATTTCTCATTTCGATAGGCTTCATATTATGTTCTAGCTGTACAATGGAACCGCTTCCAAGATTGGTGACAGACTGCGTCTCGGCGTCCTGGGACGTTCCAAGTGCAAGCGCAAGCTCCAGATCAAACTAATCAATCACATCAATATCTCGCTGAAATTAAAGTGACTCATCTTAAAGTTTCATCTCGTCGTTACTGGTCCTTCTGCATGCTGGTTTCGAAGTAATTTGGGGGTAGCTTCTGAGAGCGATACCGAAATAGGCAAAACATCTTGACCAAATTTGACTGGTAGGGTCTCTCTTCGCGCTTGAAGTGACGGAATGACCAAAGGCCGTCGTTCAAAGAAGCTGCGGCACGATCGTGGGCGCTCCGCACTGAGATCAGTCTTCGAGTGCCGCACCTAAGGCAAAAGAAATTTCTGCCAGATCAAGGTACGGGAATCTACCTGGCTCACGCAAGTATTAGGGAGGAAGATGTACCTTTTTGGTCTTTGCAGCGAAGCTTCTGCGTTGGGTATTCGAGATTGACGCTCTCGTTCTCCTTGGAAAGAGTCGTGGAATGATGATGTGATGCCACAACCATCATTTCGGATCACGCTCTTGGTGGTCGGGAGGTCAAGCAACATTCATAATTTGGATCAAGATCGGTTTGAATGTATTAGCGACGACAGGTCTACAGAAAATGGGCTTGGTTACATGTGGCGTGGGAGAAGCAAAGCCTAACAAAGCGGTGCCGCAACCAAACATCAGATGTCTTTAGACCTCCATCCTCACTTGCACACAAACTTTAAGCAGAAACCCCTCGAATAGCGCTCCGAAAACGGAACACCTGGTTTTCTCTGCAGGCAACAATGTCTACTACTTTGCGAAAGTGGTTCTCTGTGCAAGGTGACCACGGTCTCAAACCTTGAGTTCGACGGCTCTGCAGAGAATGCCGGGACCTAATGTACCTACAAACGCATTAGGCACAGGTGACGATTAGGGGCTAACTCATACTATTAATTGGATAGATGAGAGCTTCGTAAGTTACGTTGCGCTGTTGACTTTAAAAACGGACGACTGAGCTCACGTTTCGGCTTCAGACCCCATCCCAATCTGCCCCTTGCCTCTTGGTCCGTTCGCCACGAAGTCTTTACCTTGCACCCGTGAATAAAACTCTCCCCCTCAGTATCTTCAATCATATCCGATCCATTCGAGCATGCTGGCCCACGAGACATCTCAAGGCACGCGGCATCAAGGCCTAGACAAGGCAGTAAGTCCTCTCCACAACATGCGGGCACGGAACTATGCGCTGAAGGATGTCATTGAAGCGGGAAATTCTCGACGGAATGTCCGAGTATCGGATCGACCCAACGAGAATCAAGACTACACAAACCGAATCGCATACAAAGGGCGGGCAAAGTACCGTTATCCTTGGAACCATGATCCCAGTGGAAGAAATCGGGACATTCCTCCCTGAGAACCTGCCAAACCAACTCCTTGGAGTACAACTGGCAATTAAGAAGTTCAAATGGAATCGCGAGGATGTCGAAGCATCGGCGAAATTCTTCAAGGTATCGTTGTCTTCGTGCGGTGCCTTCTCTCTTCTGATTGCTCCCCATCAGTCCTTCGTCAACGAGGTCAGCATAATGGTGGAGCTCATGGCGGCGGGGCACCATCACCCCTACATTGTCCACTTCTGCGGTTTTGTGGAGGACATGGAGAAGGGTGACGCTTGGATAATTTTACCTTGGGAACCGAACGGAAACGTCCGAGAGTTCTTGCAGTCAGGAGAATGGGACATCCCCGAGCGTGTCTCCTTGGTCAGCGTGTTTGATGCATGCTACGCTTGAGTTATCTGAACGAAAGATCGACCTAGGTTCAGGATGTTGCAAACGGGGTGAAGTACCTACATACGAGACAACCTCCAATCTGCCACGGCGACCTTAAGTCGGTGAGTGCGTTCAGCCGCCGTTCGGGATACTGTGCTCTTAATCGACCCTTATCCCAGCTAAACATCCTAGTCAACTCGTCCTACCAAGCAGTGATCACGGATTTTGGATCGGCTCGAATTAAACGAAACGTGGAGCCAACCAAAGACGGCAGTGTGTCCAGGCCGCCCCCCGAAGGGGACAACGGCGACATCGTTCAGGACTTGTCCTCTCCGAAAATCGACTTCAACCCGTCTACATTGGAGCTCACTTTAACGGGACCCGCGTTCTCTCTGCGGTGGACGGCCCCGGAGGTGCTGAACAACGGCGAACAAGATTTGCCCAGCGACATGTGGGCTGTTGGTTGGATATGCTGGGAGGTAAGCCAGCTATTTGGTGAAGGGGTTTCAATTCCTTTCTTGCTCACATATGTGACTTCCCCTCAGATCTTCACTGGTAAAATCCCGTTTGAGGAACTTAATGTCCAAAGTGTCATTATATCGCGCGTTGTAAAAGGGAGATTACCAGCGATCAGGGAGGAAGCCCAACTGTCCCTCATTCTCGCGTTATGCGGTCTGATATCTGACTGTTGGAATTCAAATCCAATGGAGAGGATAGGGGCTTCCATGTTTCAGCAAAAGGTTTCCTTACTGGTGAGTGTTTTGATGGTGGACGTTACCGAGTGTTGACCCCGTATCTCAGCCATCTACAGCACCTTCTGGTTCGGCCTCTGGCGGTGCCAAGGTGAAGTCCGTCGCACTGTTACAGCAGCTTGGTGAAATATATAATCTTCAGAGTAACACCTCGATGGCTGAGTTTCACTATCAGTCTGCCATTGATGTTGCGACTCGAACGAAAGACGACAGGGGGAAAGGAGTCGCGTTACTCTGCCTGGGAGAGGTTTACCGTGTTCAGTCGAGGTATGAAGAGGCGGAGAAGGCTTTGACGAAAGCGCACGAGATCCTCTCTCGTGTGGGCGAGGACACGGGCGCTGCAAACGCGTTGTGCGGATTGGGGAGTAACCAGCTCACTCGGTCAAGGACTCGAGAGGCGGAGCAGGCTTTCATGGAAGCGCACCAGATTTACTCTCGTATGGGCGAGGACGAGGGCGCTGCAAACGCGTCGTTCGCATTGGGGCATCTCCATCTCACTCAGTCAAGGATTTGGGAGGCGGAGCGGGCTTTCACGGAAGCGCACAAGATCTACTCTCGCATCGGCCTCGACATGGGGGACGCAAACACGCTGGTCGGTCTTGGGGAAATGTATCGTGTTCAGTCGCGGAATCGGGAGGCGGAGAAGGCTTTCACGCAAGCGCACGAGATCCACTCCCGCATCGGTGACTACCTGGGTGCTGGACATGCGTTGCAAGGCTTGGGGAATATATATCAGGCTCAGTCGAGGAATCAGGAGGCGGAGAAGGCTTTCACGGAAGCGCGCGAGATCCACTCTCGCATCGGCCAGGACCTGGGTACTGCAAACACGTTGGTCGGCCTTGGGACAATGTATCGGGCCCAGTCGAGGTATCGGGAGGCCGAGAAGGCTTTCACGGAGGCGCACGAGACCTATGCTCGCATAGGCTACGACGAGGGCGTCGCGATCGTGTTCCGGGGCTTGGGGGACATCCATCGGGCTCAGTCGAGGAACCAGGAGGCGGAGAAGGCTTACACGGAAGCGCATGAGATCCACTCTCGCATCGGCGACGACATGGGTGCCGCACATGCGTTGCTTGGCTTGGGGAATACATATCGCGCTCAGTTGAGGGCTAGCGAGGCTGAAAAGGTTTTCAATGACGCCCACAGCATCTTCTCTCGCATTGGAGACCATCTCGGTGTCGGGGACACCATGCGCGCCCTTGCAAAGCTTTATAGTGACCAGAGCAGATTCGCCGAGTCGGAGGCTTCCTACCGCCTAGCGGTCGCTTCTTATGACTATGGTGAGGACAGTGACACCAAAGCCAAAACGCTATTGGGTTGGGCAAGAGATTATCGTACTCAGCGCAGATACCTCGAGGCTGAGGAGGCCGTCGTTTATGCCCTTGCCATTTGGATCAGCATTGACAACGAGACATTGCAAGCGGATGCTTCGTTGCTTTTGTCTCAGATCTTCAGAGCCCAGTGCCGCTACGATGAAGCGAAAGCGGCGCTCATTCAAGCTGAAGCGGCATCCGCCCAAATCGGCGATGACGCAGTACGCGTCGAGGTATTGGATGAGCTTGGTCATGTCCACCTCGCGCAGGGTACCTACGACGAAGCAAAAGAGTGTTATGGTCTTGCCCACGCCATATCTCTCAGTATGGGCGACGTTCACGGCGAAGCTACCGAGTTGCTCAGCTTGGGGAGGTTGTACGTCCACCAAGGTCAACACGATAACGCGGAGGAGTGCTTCATCGAGGCTCGGGTCAGATATGCCGGGATTGACGATGGGGAGTGTCGAGCAAAGGTGTTGGACCGATTGATGGAATTATACATTGGGACAGGCAGGCTTGACACTGCGATGGCTGCTTGTTTGGAGGCTCGCGATATGTACGGGCTACTGGGCAAGCCGATGAGTGAGATGTGTGCAAGGACCTGGGAGCTCGTCCAAAATCTGGACCAACCAGCCGGATCGGACCTCTTCCAGTCGTAACTTCCCACTGCTATGTGGTGAGGTAGGTATTCAGCAGTCCGTACTCCGAAGAACTCTTCAAGTGGCTGATGATTCTCGTTTCTAGGCGATTCCCCTAATTCTTTCCATATCTGCAGGTTCACACACTTTCGGCTTCTTCGCGTGAATGATTATGTCCTACCCCGCCTATTGTATTGCGAACATCTCTGTGTATACACCACTGCCCATTGTCTATAGGTCACCTCTCCTCATATTCGTTCCATCCTCTTCTGGAATCTTTCGTCCACCCTACGCAACTACTTCTTCCTCGTTCATTTGCAGATCACTATCCGGGCGAACTTTGAAGAATGGAATTCCGTTTCCGAACGTTTGTAAACACGTGATCAACTGATTGATTGTTCAGCTGCTTGCTCGCGTGACGTCATCGGATATATGGTTCCTGGGTGCCAAGTTTTGGTCCAGACTGACGAAGACCCATTCATTTATATCGTTGTACTGTACAACCAATCAACATGTCGACCCATTCGCCAATCTTTTCGGTCTTTGAGCATGGGTGGTGTGAGCCGAGTGCGGGCTTACGATTATGACATTTTTTCTCTGGGCCGCTTAACCCAGATCGTGTCATTATCTGTGCTGATATCCAAGTATTCGTTCCTAGCGGAGAAACAACCTGTTAGATCTGCGGGTGAGTAGCAAAGGTATGTCCCATATTGAATCGATATTAGAGCAATGTTGTGGACAAACAAAACTTGTTCGCGAGAATGTCCCTGGATCCCAATCTCGACTGGTTTCCTCATCCATCCACCAGACCACCCCTCAGCCTTCCGAGTTAGCTTCTTCCTCTTGATGTCCACTCCCTCCCATCTCCACCTGATATCAACTATACTCTCGAGTTACATCGATACGCTCTATTTCAAGCTTAGGTGAAGGAAGATCGAACACACTCAACAGCACTCGACTCACCCTCCATTCAAGCATTACTCGAAGCTGGCGCTCATCGAATTTGACATCGACCGGCGCCAAAACCTCAGGGCTCCATCTCACTAAGTGGGGCGTCCCCTCGCCACAAGGTCGTGTTTAAACTCAGAGCTCGTGGCCACATATGACACCAGGAGGGTTTGGGTTCAGGAGCTCCTCGAAGGGAATTGGGAGGAGAGGGAGGTACGGCACGCTGAAACGGCGAGGTGGAACGAAGGGCAGAGAACGGATCAAGTCGAAGACCATCTCGAGGCCGCTTCATAAATATTTTGACGGCCACATCTCCCTTCAACCTCCAGCGGACGATCGAACTTTGCGGCCGTCCAGTATTTTCCGACAAGGATGCAGTCTCGCAGCGCAACAACAAACTTGAGGCCTGACATCAAACCTACTACCAAGCTCACATATGCAGGGACGTGTTTCTCGCTCTCGGCGATTTCCCAGCAGTCCGTGGAACCTTCAGACAGTCCCTTCTTCTCTCGCAACCTACACTACGGCCGGTACTGTTCGCGTTCGGTCCTAGGAAACGGTAAGCACTATCAATCTCCTAATTCCGCCCATCACTAACCTTCGTGTCGACACACTATCGATCCAGGTTCAGCATCCGGCCATGTCTGAAACGATTGCTGTGCTAAATCCTTGCATCTTCTTGAACATCTCCTTAACGCTTCTACCCAACAATTCATTTCACCACAGACATGACGCCCTGTCGATTACGCTGCACAACCGCGGAGGATAACTACGTATCTGCGGCGGTTGGCAGGCGTTTCGCTTATCGTAATGGGAGACGGGGGAGCGACTCGACTCAAGGAAGGTCCTTCCTAAGTGACGCAACCGGTTAGAGGCAGCGTTGGAAGTTATAGGGGATGTGACGTTGGGAGGGAGAGATAACGTTACAGCCGACGGTTCTGCGAATTCCGTCGACCGATCTCGGAGTTTCGACTGTCAGACCTCGCCACCTTCGACGGATTCCAAACGGGGTTCGGGCCAAAGTGCGGATGAAGACAACCGCCGAGAGCATTCCTCCCGCGAAATGGATCTTATCACGACCCTCATCGTTCGTCCTTCCTGCCCTCGTCATTTCGAACTTCAAGACTCAAGATCTCTCTCTCTCTCTTTCAAGACCGAAGCGGATTTCGCGAAGCTTGTCCATTACAAATACCGGTCGACCAAACGCCCGTGCACCTCTTTTTTTTCGATTTGGCGGGGCAATTATCACAATCCCCGGGTCGACCAAACGCCGTGCACCTCTTTTTCGATCTGGTGGCGCAATATTGCCACTGTTCACAAGACAGTCAAGCCTGGTCGTTTAGGTCCACAGGGTGAGTTTCTACTGCTTCGCACCACGCTCAACTGGGAAAGAACCTTACGTACTTAACCTTCCGGTCCTATCGAAGAACCAGGAAGCTGGGGCCATACCGTCTGACGCATCAACGCTGCTACTGCAAGCATCCTGCACTAAGCAGCCCGTTTCGGTCCGGTTTGGGACATGCGGTGTAGAATTGCACCTGGTCAAGGAAGAAACCGGTGGAAGCATAGCGCGAACGGTGGAGGTTGGTCGTGGCTCTTGAGTTTGGGAGATATTTTGGTCGGCGCTTCGTCAAGAACATTTCGGATACTTGGATTTCGTTGAACGTGTTGCGTCTGGTCTTACTCCCACTCGGATTGCTCGCTGTGAACACGTCCTCTCCCTATCCATCCTTCGGAGCAGCGGCCTTCTGGCCAAATCTGAATCCTCAACTTCATCAATAATAGTACGTCCGCTCATTCCACTGTAGTAAGCTTTTCGACGGCGTCGCTTTGCTTACGCCCACCCCACGTTGCGCTAGGTGGATTGGCATCTCGAAGGTATTTGGAAGCACAAGAACGAGGAGTCTTGAGAAAATATTCTTCAAGACATGTAAATTATATAGACATTTCGAACTCCACATGCTGGGTACGTAGGGATTTTCGAGGGTTCGCAACGTCAGGGAGGCCCTGGAGTCAGTATCAGAGGGTCCGCGATTGGTTGCTAGCACAGAGGCAACCTTAGCGGATGCTCTGCGGGTGAAAAGCGACGTCATGTCCTTAACTTTGAATAGTCGGACAATGTGGTGGACAACAACGAGAAGGTCCCTGGATCCCAATTTCGACTGGTTTCCTTGTCCATCCTCCCCCAAGCTCCTTCCTCTTGATGCCATGTCCTTCCACCGTCCACTCAAGCATCCCAAGACGTTAGTGGTCATCGAATTCGACATTGACTAATACTGACCGCTTGGGTACACCCTACTTCCACAAGTGGGGCCTTATTCCGCATGACAGGTTATATGACGTTCGACCAGCTCCGACGCGCGAGTCGGCTATGACGACCCTTCGACTGCAATCGCACCGTGATACGTGAATATATTGACATTTAATTCGTCGTGCCGACCATTATCTGAACCTCTACCGCTGTAGTTTCCACTCTCTTGAGTCAACTACGCCAAGTGCAACGTTCACAGGGCAGTCAGGTCGGCCGCTAAGGCCCGCAGGAGGAGTTTCATTGAATCGAACCAGGCTCAACTGAGAAATAACCTCACATACTCCGGTACTATCGAAAAACCAAAAGCTGGGGCCGTGGCTTTCGATGACACCCCCGCAATGCTGCTGCAGTATCCCGCCCTAAGGGACCACCCGCTTCGGTCGCTTTAGGACAGCGGGGTAGAACTGTTCTGGCGGAAGAATAATCGGTGGAAGCATAAGATGATCGGAGGAGCTGGTCGTGGCTCCGGTTGGGGAGGTATTTGGTGCGCGCATCTTCAAGAACGTCGGATACATGGAGCCTTGTGGCTAGTCTTAGTCGCCTTTCCCCCGTTTACGAACAGATGTCGTCCATACACTGGTCGTATGAATGATGAATCCCTTTGGCATGAGTTTTCACACCTCATCGTCTCATCGAGCTGCAACTTTATCACTGATAGCGACCAGGATCCATCGAGGTTTGCCGCCAATCTGATCCGTGAACCGCCTTCAGTCTGTGAATATTTCCTCTCCATATCCATAAGGACTTCACTCTCTATGAGTAATACCGGTGGCTTGGATTTTCAGCCTATTTAGCCCGCTTTGTGCCATCCACAGCAGGTCCAGATGCGGTGTGCAAATCGTGATTTTGGGTCGACGTCAAGTTTCTCCGCATATTTTTGGCGCTGAGATAGGGCGTGAAGGTATTGCCGACCGAGGAACAAGTGAGGGGAACAAGCAAGACCCGTATTCGGTTCACGGTCGACTTGCAACGTGTAAATGGGCGCCGCGTTCTACTATCAGTAGAAATTTTCTAAGGAGAGGCTTGTCTCTGACCCCCTGGAATTCGACTAACCCTTCTTGTAACTAGTGCAAGTAAGTTTAAACAATACTGAGGAATGAACGTTCATGCCAAAGACATCACAGAGCGTTCGGCTAACGCGGAAGCTACACATACATACCTCACGACAGATCACTTGACTCGATTCGCGAGTTTGAGGCGGATTCGAGAATGCCTTATAATGGATACTTCTTAGGTTAATCCGTAGGTCCAGACCACGGGTTGACGGATGGAGAGACGCGACCGCGAAATGCGTGTCTTGCTGCATTTTGCTGCATCTTAGGCGATGCACTACGACAGCTCGCTCAAGTCAATTCCTGTATCGGCTTTTGGACTTCTCACTTCGACTGGCTTCATATTATGTTCTAGCTGTACAATCGAACCGCTTCCGAGATACGGTGACAGATTGCGTCTCAGCGCCCTGGGACGTTCCAAGTGCAAGTGCAAGCTCCAGATCAAAACTAATCAATCACATCAATATCTCGCTGAAATTAAAATGACTCACCTTAAAGTTTCATATCGTCGTTACTGGTCCTTCTGCAGGCTAGTTTCGAAGTAATTTAGGGGTAGCTTCCGGGAGTGATAGCGAGATAGGTAGAACATCTTGACCAAATTTGACTAGTAGGGTCTCTCCTTCCGCTTGAAGTGACGGAATGTTCCAGAGACCATCGTTCAAGGAAGCTGCGGCACGATCGTGGGCGCCCCTCACTGAGATCAGTCTTCGGGTGCCCACCTAAGGCAAAAGAAAATCCTGTCAGGGGAATCTGTCTGGCTCATGCAATTATTATTGAGGAAGATGTACGTTTTTGGTCTTTGCTGCGAAGCTTCTGCGTTGGGTATTCGAGATTAACCCTCTCGTTCTCCTTGGAAAGATGGGTGGAATGATGGTGTGATGCCACAACCATCATTTCGGATCACACCCTTGGTGGTCGGGAGGTCAAGCAACATTCATAGTGTGGATCAGGATATGTTTGAATGTATTAACGACGACAGGTCTACAGAAAATGGGTTCGCTTGCATGTGGCGTGGGAGAAGCAAAGCCTAACAAAGCAGTGCCGCAACCAAACATCAGATGTCCCGTTTAGACCTATGTACATCCTCACTTGCACAACCTTTAAGCAGAAACCCCTCGAATAGCGCTCCGAAGACGGAACACCTGGTTTTCTCTGCAGGCAACAATGTCTACTACTTTGGGAAAGTGGTTCTCTGTACAAGGTGATCACGGTCTCAACCTTGAGTTCGATGGGTCTGCAGAGAATGCCGGGACCTAATGTTCCTACAAACGCATTAGGCAGAGGTGATGATTAACGGGTAATCCAAACCATCAATTTGATAGAGGTGAGCTTCGTAAGTTACGCTGCGCTGTTGACTTTAAAAGCGGACGACTGAGCTCACGTTTCGTCTTCAAACCCCATCCAATCGGCCCCTTGCCTCTTGGTCCATTCATCACGAAGTATTTACCTTGTTAGCGGATAAAACTCTCCCCCTCCATATCATCAATTATATCCGATTTATTCGACCATGCTGGATGACCAGAGATCTCAGGGCACGCGACATCAAAGCCTAGACAGGGCAGTAAGTCCTCTCCACAACATGCGGGCATGGAACTATGCACCGAAGGACGGATCGAAGCGGAGAACTCTCGACGGAATGTCCAATTATCGGATCGACCCAGCGAGAATCAAGACTACACAAACCGAATCGCATACAAAGGGCGGGCAGGGTACCGTTATCCTTGGAACCTTGATCCCCGTGGAAGAAATCGGGACTTCCCTCCCTGAAACCCTGCCAAACCAGCTCCTTCAAATACAACTAGCAATCAAGAAGTTCAAATGGAATCGCGAGGATGTCGAAGCGTCGGCGAAGTTCTTCAAGGTATCCTTGTCTTCGTGCGGCGCCTTCTCTCTTCTGATTGCTCCCCATCAGTCTTTCGTCAACGAGGTCAGCATAATGGCGGGGCTCATGGTGGCGGGGCATCATCACCCCTACATTGTCCACTTCTGCGGTTTTGTTGAGGACATGGAGAAGGGTGACGCTTGGATCATTATACCTTGGGAAGCGAACGGAAACGTGCGAGAGTTCTTGCAGTCAGGGGAATGGGACATCCCCGAGCGTGTCTCGTTGGTGAGCGTGTCTAATGGGTGCCACCCCTGAGTTATCTGAACGAAACATCGACCTAGGTCCAAAATGTTGCCAATGGGGTGAGGTACCTACACACAAGACAACCTCCGATCTGCCACGGCGACCTTAAGTCGGTGAGTGCATTCAGCCGCCTTTCGGGATGCTATGCTCTAATCGACCCTCATTTCAGCTAAACATCCTAGTCAACTCGTCCTACCAAGCGATCATCACGGATTTTGGATCGGCCCGGATTAAACAAGACGCGCAGTCAACCAAAGGCGACAGTGTGTCCAAGGAAGGGGACAACGGCGACATCGTTCAGGACTTGTCCTCTCCGAAAATCAACTTTAACCCGTCCACATCGGAGCTCACATTAACAGGACCCGCGTTCTCTCTGCGGTGGACAGCCCCGGAGGTGCTAAACAACGGGGAGCAAGATTTGCCCAGCGACATGTGGGCTGTTGGTTGGATATGCTGGGAGGTAAGCCCGCTATTTGGTGAAGGGGTTTCAGTTCCGTTTTTGCTCACATATGTGACTGCCCCTCAGATCCTCACTGGTAGAATCCCCTTTGATGAACTTAATGTCCAGAGTGTCATTATATCGCGCGTTATAAAAGGGAGATTACCAGCGATCAGGAAGGAAGCCCAACTGTCCCTCATTCTTGAGTTATGCGGCCTGATGTCTGACTGTTGGATTTCAAACCCAATGGAGAGGGTAGGGGCTTCCATGTTTCAGCGAAAGGTTTGTTTACTGGTGAGTGTTTTGATGATGGACGTTACCGAGTGTTAACCCCGTATCTCAGCCATCTACAGCACCTTCTGGCTCAGCATCTGGCGGTGCGAAGGTGCAGTCCGTCGCACTGTTACGGGAGCTTGGTAAAATATATCACCGTCAGAGTAACGCACCGATGGCTGAGTCTCACTTTCAGTCTGCCATCGATGTGGCGACTCGAACGAAAGACGACAGGGGGAGAGGAGTCGCGTTACTCTGGCTGGGAGAGGCTTATCGTGTCCAGTCGAGATATGAAGAGGCGGAGAAGACTTTGACGGAAGCGCACGAGATCCACTCTCGTATGGGCGACGACCTGGGCGCCGCAAACGCGTTGTGCGGTCTTGGAGATGTATATCATGCTCAGTCAAAGATTCTGGAAGCGGAGCACGCTTTCATGGAAGCGCACGAGATCAACTCTCGCATTGGCAACAAAATGGGTGCTGCAAATGCGTTACACGGCTTGGGGGAAATCCATCTCGGCCAGTCAAGGGTTTGGGAGGCGGAGCGGGCTTTCGCGGAAGCGCACGAGATCCACTCTCACGTCGACCACGACTTAGGTGCTGCAATTACCTTGGGAGGTCTTGGGGAGGTATATCGTGCTCAGTCGAGGTATCGAGAGGCGGAGAAGGCTTTCGCGCAAGCGCACGAGATCCACTCTCGCATCGGCCAGGACCTGGGTACCGCAAACACGTTGGTCGGTCGTGGAGAAATGTATTGTGCCCAGTCGAGGTATCGGGAGGCGGAGAATGCTTTCACGGAAGCGCACGAGATCCACTCTCGCATCGGCAACGGCGCGGGCACCGCAAACGCGTCGCACGGTCTTGGGGAGGTGTACCACCTTCAGTCAAGATATCGGGAGGCGGAAAAGGCTTTCACGGAAGCGTACGAGATCTACTCTAGCATCGGTGACGACCGTGGTGCCGCAAACGCGTTGGACGGCTTGGGGAGTATCTATTACGCTCAGTCGAGGGGCCGGGAAGCGGAGAAGGCTTTCACGGAAGCGCACGACATCCACTCTCGCATTGGCAACGACTCGGGCGCCGCAAACGTGTTGGTCGGTCTTGGGGATGTATATTATTCTCAGTCAAGGTTTCGGGAGGCGGAGAAAGCTTCCATGGAAGGGCAAGAGATCCACTCTCGCGTCGGCGATGACGTGGGCGCCGCAAACGCGTTGCGAAGCTTGGGGGATATCTATCTGGCTCAGTCGAGGAATCAAGAGGCGGAGAAGGCTTTCACGGAAGCCCACGAGATCTACTCTCGCTTCGACTGCGACCTGGGTGCCGGGCACGCGTTGCGAGGCTTAGGGATTATCTATCAGGCTCAGTCAGGGAATCAGGAGGCGGAGAAGGCTTTCACGCAAGCGCACGAGATACACTCTCGCATCGGCCACGACCAGGGTGCCGCAAACGCGTTGCTCGGTTTGGGGCTTCTGTACCGCACTCAGATGAGGCCTAGCGAGGCTGAAAAGGCTTTCAAGGACGCCCACAGCATCTACTCTCGCATTGGAGACCACCTCAGCACCGGGAGCGCTATGCGCGCCCGCGCAATGCTTTACAGCGACCAGAGCAGATTCACCGAGTCGGAGGCTTCCTACCGCCTAGCAGTTGCTTCTTACGACCACGCTGAGCACGGTTACGGCCGAGCCGAAACGCTATTCCTTCTCGCTACCGACTACCACACTCAGTGCAGATATCCCGAGGCCGAGGAGGCCGTGACCGAGGCCCTTGCCATTTGGATCAGCATTGGCAACGAGACATGGCAAGCGCGTACTTCGTTGCTTTTGTCTCAGATCCTCAGAACCCAGTGCCGCTACGACGAAGCAAAAGAGGCGCACATTCAAGCTGAAGCTGCATCCGCCCGAATCGGCGATGACGCATTACGCGTAAAGGTATTGGATGAGCTTGGTCATCTCCACCTCGCGCAGGGAACCTACGACGAAGCAAAAGCGTTTCCCGATCTTGCCCACGCCATATCCTTTAGTTTGGGCGGCGTTCACGGCAAAGCTACCGAGCTGCTCAGTCTTGGAGGGCTGTACGTCCACCAAGGTCAACACAACGAGGCGGAGGAATGCTTCATCAAGGCACGGGTGGGATATGCCGGGATTGACGACGGGGTGTGTGAAGCAAAGGTGTTGGACCGATTGATGGAATTATACATCGGGACAGGCAAGCTTGACGCTGCGATGGCTGCTTGCTTTGAAGCTCGCGAAATGTACGAGCTAATGGGCAAGTCGATGAGTGAGATCTGTGCAAGGACCTGGGGACTCGTCCAGAGTCTGGATCAACCAGCCAGATCGGACCTCTTCCAGTCGTAATTTCCCACTGCTAAGTGGTGAGGTAGGTATTCAGCAGTCCGTACGTCGAAGAACTCTTCAAGTGGCTGACCACTGTCGTTTCTAGGCGATTCCCCCTAATTCTTTTATGGTCTGCAGGTTCACACACTTTTGGCTTCTTCGCGTGAATGATCGATTATGTCCGACCCCGCTTATTGTATTGCGAACACTTCTGTATATATCGCTGTCCATGGTCTGTGAATCATCTCTCCTCAAATTCCTTCCCTCCTCTTTCGGAATCTTCTCGTCCACCCTTTGCAACTACTCCTTTCCCGTTCATTTGGAGATCACCGTCTAGGGGGACTTTGAAGAATGAAATTCCGTTCCCAGATGTTTGTAAACACCTTATCGACCGTTCTCGATTCATTGGAACGTTCAGCTTCTTGCCTGAGTGACGTCATCAGATATTTGATCCCGCGTTCATGTCAAAGTTCATTCCGCTAGGTCCCCTGCAAGTTTTGACGAAAACCCATTTCTATCATTTTACTGTAATCCCAATCAACATGTTGAGCCACTCGCCAATCTTGTCGGTTTTTCGAGCATGAGTGTGGGTCGAGTGCGTGCTGACGATTATGCCTCTTGTTCTCTAGGCCGCCTGCCCGAGATCGAGAGCGGGCTATAGTGTCGTTATCTGAGTTCAGTCCGTTGATATCGAAGTATTGGCTCCTAACAGAGAGACAACCTCTTCTGCGGGTGAGCCCTAACGTAGGCATGTTTCAACATTGAATCGATATTTAGACAATGCTGTGGACAACAACTTGTTTGCGAGCATGTTCCTGGATCCCAATTTCGACTGGTCTCCTCCCCGAGTCGCCCCTGTCTTTCGACTTGGCTCCTTTCTCTTGATGTCACGCCCGATGTTCACTCGCCTCCCATCGCCACCTAATTCCAACTGTACTCTCGAATTCCATCGACGCCCTCCATTTCAAATTTAGAACGAAAAACACACCCGCTCAACACCCATTCACTCAAGCAGGGCAAGAAGTTGGCGCTCATGGAGTTCGACATCGACCGACCCTCAACGCTTCGGACTACATCCCACTAAGTGCGTGCCTTCTCGCACAAGGTTATGTTCTACCTCAGAACTCGTGGCTACGTATGACACCAGCTGCACGAGGGCTTGGTTTCGAGAGCTTCTCGAACGGAATTGTGAGGAGAGGGAGGAACGGCACGCTGGCTCAGCGGGGTGGAACGGAGTGCAGAACACGGATACAGTAGAATACCATCTTAGGCCCCTCTTAAACATTTCGACGCCCACCTCTCTCCCTTCAACTCCCGTCCCTGTGGCCGTTCGGCAGTCTCCGACAAAGATGCGGTCTAACAGCGCAACAACGCGAGACTCTGGAATCAAACGTACCACCAAGCTCACATATGCAGGCCTTGGCTGGCTATTCTCACTCTCTGCAGTTTCACAAGAGTCCAGGGAGCCTTGAGTCAAAGCCCTCTGCTCTCGCGCCCTACACTGAGGTTGGCACTATTCGCATTCGATCCTAGGAAGCGGTAAGCACTGTCGATCTCCTAGTATCAGCTATCACTTACCTTGGTGCAGACACATTATCCATCCACGGTCAGCATTTGGCCCTATCCGGAAAATTGCTCCGCAAAAATCGTTACTTCTTCTTCCAACGTTTCCTTAACCGCTGTACCCAACGATTCATTTTAGCATCGATGTGATGCGCCGTCTATCATACCGGACAACCGCGAAGGACAACTACGTACCAGCGGCGGCGTTGGAAGTCGTAGGAGATGAGAGGTTGGGAGAGAGATCTCATTGCAGACGATGGTTCTCTCGAATTCTATCCACCAATCTCGGACTTCTGACAGTCGGACCTCAGCACCTTCGACAGATTCCGAGCGGAGCTCAAGGCCCGAGATGCCGATGAAGACCATGGCCAAGGAGCACTCCTCCCGCGACCTGGACTTCATCACGTTCCTCGTCGCTCGTTCATCCCGCCCTGGCGATTTCGAACTTCGACACTGAAAGTCTCTCTCTCCGACCGAAGCGGATGTTCGCGAAGCTTGTCTATCACAATCCCCGGTCAACCAAACGCCGTGCACCTCTTTTCGATTCGGTGGGGCAGCATTGCAACCGTTCGTAGGACAGTCAGGCCTGGCCGTTTAGGTCTGCAGGGTGAGTTTTCACTGCTTCGCATCATGCTTAACTGGGAAAAAACCTTATATATTGCACCTTCAGGTGTTATCGAGCCATACCGTCTGACACGTCAACGCTGCTACAGGAAAGCATCACGCACCAAGCAACCCGCTTCGACCGGTTTGGGACATACGGTGTAGTACTACACCTGGTCAAGGAAGAATCCAGTGGAAGCATAGCGTGAACGGTGGACGTTGTCGCGATTCTAAGTTTCGGAGAGATTTGTCAGTCCAATCGTCACGAACGTCGGATACACAAGGACTTCTCTGAACGCGTTGAGTCTGGTCTTGGCCCGCCTTTTCCTCCAATTCCAAGCACGCGTCGTTCAGACACTGGCCGTGTGAGTGATGAATCCCTTTTGGCATTAGTATTCACACTCATCGGCTCATCGAATTACGACTTTCTCGTTGATAGCGACCAGGATGTACCGAGGTTCGCCGTCAATCCGATCCCTTCGCAGGATTCTCGACTTCCAGCGCTCGCTGTGAACGCTTCCTCTCCCATATCAATGTGAGGCAGGCGGCTCCTGGTCGAGTCTGGACTCCCAACTTTTTCAAAATACAACATGCGCTCACGCCAGTGGTAAGCTCCTCGACCTCGTCACTTCGACGGCAACGCCCACCCCACGTTTCTCGAGATAGATTGGCAGAAGAGTCTAAATAACCTTCGCGAACCCACCGGAACGTTTCCAAAAAGGATAGCCTCGCTTGAGCTAGTCGCAAAGGACGCGAGGATGAACGGGCAGTGTCGAGTTTCACGGAGCGAATCAAAGGGGGCCCTGGTATTGGGGGATCCACAGCTTCGAACCGGCCCTTCTTGGGAGAACCAGGAGAATAGCTCTCTCAAGTTAACTTCGGCACCGACATTTGCATCCCTCATTCCAATCGTCTTCACATTTTATTCTAGCCCTACAGTGGAATCGCTTGCTAGAAATGGGGTGCTATCCCGCCATACGACGTCTTAGAGACGTTTGCAGGTGCAATTGCAAGCTCCATCTGATTCATCACATCGATACGGTCCTGATAGCAGTATGACTCACATAGATAAAGTTTCTATCTTGACGTTATTAGTCCTCTTGTGAGCCATTTCTGAATTAATATAGGATACACTTTCAAAGCAGTCCAACTTGGACTGCAAGTGAGGACCTAAAGCCAAACTTGACCTTTACGTCCTCACTTGCACAACCAGTGGCATAACCTTCAAGCAGAAACCCCTTAAGTGGCGCTCCAAAAACAAAACCCTTAGTCTTCGCT
The DNA here is from genome assembly GCA_019633425.1 of Tulasnella sp. 424. Classification (NCBI taxonomy): domain Eukaryota; kingdom Fungi; phylum Basidiomycota; class Agaricomycetes; order Cantharellales; family Tulasnellaceae; genus Tulasnella; species Tulasnella sp. 424. The sequence goes on from WSUB01000023.1 coordinate 26,600, forward strand.
GCAGGAAGGTCTGGGAAAGTGGTTTAATGTGCAAGGCCGTGGTCATGGCATCAAGCCTCATGTTCGATGATTCTGCATAGAATTGCGGGACCTAATGTACCTGCAAACCTATTAGGCAGTGATGTTAATCAGCGGGCTATTCGGAAGATCGATCAGATAGATGAGAGCTTGTATGTTACGCTGTCGTCTTTAACACGTGGACGACTGAGCTCACTTTTCGTCCTCAGACCCCATCCACTCAGCTGTCCAGCTTTCGTTCCGTTCATCACGAAGTTCTTAGCCTCTACCGTCGGATAACCCTTTCCTCCTCGATATCTTCATTCGCATCCGAATTCTTTAAGCATGCCGGACGACCAGATAACTCAGGACACGCGGCATCAAAGCCTAGACAAGGCCGTAAGTTCTCTACACATGCGAGCGCGGAACTATGCACAAAGGGATGACATTGAAGCGGGAAATCCTCGACGGAATGTCCGAACGCCGACTCGACCCAGCGAGAATCAAGACCACCGAAACCGAATCGCGTACAAAGGGAGGGCAAAGTACCGTTGTTCTTGGAACCATGATTCTTCCGGAACAGATCACGACATTCCTCCCTGAACACCTGCCGAAAAAGTTCCTTGAGATACAATTTGCAATAAAAAAGCTCAAATGGAATCGCGAGGATGTCGAAGCGTCGGCGACGTTTTTCAAGGTATCGTTATCGTTACGCGGTGCCTTCGCCCTTCTGATTGCTCCCCATCAGTCCTTCGTCAACGAAGTCAGCATAATGGCACACCTGTCCCATCCCAACATTGTTGAGTTCATCGGTTTTGTTGAGGACACGGAGAAGGGTGACGCTTGGATTATTATACCTTGGGAAGCGAACGGAAACGTCCGAGAGTTCCTGGAGTCGGGCGAATGGGACATTCCCGAGCGAGTCTCTTTGGTGAGTGCGTTTGGTGCGGGTTGTAGATGAGCTATCTGAACGAAACATCGACCTAGGTTCAAGATGTAATCAACGGGGTGGAGTACCTACACACCAGACAACCTCCGATCTGTCACGGCGACCTTAAGTCGGTAAGTCCGCTAAGCCGCCGTTCGATATACTATGCACAAACCTACCCTCATTTCAGCTAAATATCCTAGTCAACGCGTCCTACAATGCAGTGATCACGGATTTCGGATCGGCCAGAATTAAACGAAACATGGATCCCACGAAAGATGACAGGATGTCAAAGCCGCCTCGGGCTGAAGGGGACAACGGCGATATCGTTCAAGACTTGCCCTCTCTAAAGGTCAACTTTAATCCTTCTACATTGGAGCTCACTTTAACCGGACCTGGGTTTTCCCTGCGGTGGACGGCTCCGGAGGTGCTGAACAACGGGGTACAAGATTTTCCGAGCGACATGTGGGCTGTAGGGTGGATATGCTGGGAGGTAAACCCCCTAATTATTGCAGGGTCGTCGGCTCCATTCTTGCTCACATATGCGGCTATGCTTCAGATCTTCACCGGTAGACTTCCGTTTGATGAACTCAATGCCCAGGGGGTCATTATATCCCACGCTATAAAAGGGAAATTCCCAGCAATCAGAGAAGCCCGACTGTCCGATATTCGCATGCTGTGCGCTCTGATGTCGGACTGTTGGATTTTAAAGCCAGTCGAGAGAATAGATCCTTCCACGTTCCAGCGAAAGGTTCGCTTATTGGTGAGTTTTTTGATGGTAGACGTTACCGGGTGTTAATCCCATATCCCAGCCGTCTACAACACCTTCTGGCCCGACCTCTAGCGGTGCGAAGGTGCGGTCCGCAGCACTGTTACTACAGCTTGGCGAAACATATCGCCATCAGGACAACACATCAATGGCAGTGTCTCACTATGAGTCTTCCATCGAGGTTGCTACCCGAACGAAAGACGACGGGGTGAAAGGACACGCGTTACTCGGTCTGGGAGAAGTCTACCGTGTCCAGTGGAGGTATGAAGATGCGGAGAAGGCTTACACGGAAGCGCACGAGATCCACTCTCGCATTGGTCACGACCTGGGTGCCGCAAATGCGTTGAGCGGTCTTGGGGAGATGTATCGTGCTCAGTCGAGGTATTGGGAGGCGGAGAAGGTTTTCACGGAAGCCCACGAGATCTACACTCGCATCGGCAACGACCTCGGTGCTGCAAATGTGTTGAACGGTCTTGGGGAAATATACAGTGCTCGGTCGAGGGATTGGGAGGCAGAGAAGGCTTTCACGGAGGCCTACGAGATTTACACTCGCATCGGCAACGACCTTGGCGCTGCAAATGCGTTGAACGATCTTGGGGAAGTATACAGTACTCGGTCGAGATATCAGGAGGCGGAGAAGGCTTTCACGGAAGCGCGCGAGATCCACTCTCGCATCGGCCACGACCTGGGTGTCGCAACCGCGTTCAACGGCTTGGGGAACACCTATCGCCATCAGTCAAGGTTTCGGGAGGCGGAGAAGGCTTTCAACGACGCTCACAGCATCTACTCTCGTGCTGGGGAGCACCTCGGTATTGGGAACACGTTGCGCAGCCTTGCAATGCTTTCTAGCAATCAGGGCAGATACGAAGATTCGGAGGTGTTCTCCCGCCGAGCAGCCGCTTCTTACGATCTTGCTGATGACGGTGACAGCAAAGCCGGAGCTCTATACAGCCTCGCGAAAGACTATTATACTCGCGGCCGATACCTCGAGGCAGAGGAGACTGTGACCGAGGCCCTTGCCATTTCGATCAGCGTTGGCAACGAGGAACGTCAAGCGGGTGCTTCACACCTTTTGTCCATGATCCTCAAATCCCAATCTCGGTACGATGAAGCAAAGGAGGCGATAGCTCAAGCTCAAGCTGTGTATGCCCGAATGGCCAATGATGGAGGACGCGCGGCAACATTGGAGTTGCTCGGCGATATCCACTTCTTACAGGGCGCGTATGACGAGGCAGAAAGATGTTACCGCCTTGCTCAAGAGATATTCTCGAGCATAGGGGATGTTCACCGTGAGGCTACCCAGTTGCTCAATCTTGGGGTGTTGTACGGTTCCCAAGGTCGACATGACGAAGCGGGGGAGTGCTTCACCGAGGCACGGGTCGGATATGCTAGGATCGGCGACGAGAAGGGAGAGGCAAAGGCGTTGGATGGATTGGTGGGATCGTACGCTCTGACAGGCAGGTTTGTCGATGCGAAGACTGCCTGCGAGGAAGCTCGCGCAATGTACGCGCAAATCGGGCAGCCGATGAGTGAGATGTGTGCAAAGATGTGGGAACTCCTGCAGCGCCTGGACCAATCCACTGGATCGATGTAAGCGGGTCCTTTTCGGTCGTAACTACCCACTGGATTTTGATGGGTAGGTATTCCTGGGTCTGTCCACAGAAGCGCTCCTCGGTTGCTAACGGCTCTCGACTTCTAGACGTCTCGTGAAGGTCTCTTTCGATAATACCCCATCTAGCTCATTGTATTGCGAACGCCTCTCCTGTATATTACTGCTTATGTCTGTAGAGCATCTGAATTCACCTGCATTTGCCTCCTTCACCCAGGCCTTTCGTAAACTAACACTGCTTCCTATCGACCTTTGCCCAACGGTCAACCCTGACGGGGTCCCGCACTCTCAAATACGATAGTTCCGCCTGATCAACGAAGCCCCAAAGGTGGCGCACACTTCACATTCTCCACCATTCGGGAGACCCTATGTTGGTGACGTACAAGTGGTAGACTGTTCCAGCTGTGAGTCCGGCTACCGATTCTAGTGCGCGTGAGTGATCAAGGGTATGTCACAGACCGCCCTTACTCTTTTCATTAGTACCCCGTTGATGACCGTGTACTTGGACGCCGGCAACGCCAGCTCACCCAGGATGGTGTGGGATAGTATTTGAGCAACTCTCCCGCTTTCTCTTCGCCAAGATTCCCCGCCCCCCCTTAGTAAGTAAGAAGACTGCCTCTCAAGTTAGCGAGCCCTGGTAGCTGTATCTGGAAGAGATGGATTTCACGTCGAACGTGCAGCAAAAGCCTTTCGAGGTCGTTTGTCGCAGTTCGGTCTTCTCTCATATAAGTAAATCAGTCTCGTTATATAGTGGTGCCTCGGATCTGATGGTTTAAAATCATCTTGTTGAGCTACCTTGTCAATATTTGAGAGTGCGTGGTGGTCGAGTGTGTCCTTACTTTTCTGACTTCTTTTCTCTAGGGCGCCGGGAGTGGGCTCTGGTGTCATTATAATATTAATTATCGGAGCCCAGCTGCTGATCTCGAAGTATTTTATTCTAGCACACGCAACCTTACCTTATGTTCTGCGAGGGAATTGCAACGTTGTGACGATTGAATGGATATCAGGACAATGTTGTGGACAACTCTTTGTTTTGCAAGAACGTCCCTGGATCCTAATTTCGACTGGTTTCCTCCTTCCGATCTTCCGACTTGGCTCCTTTCTCCTTGATGGCATGCCCGATGTCCACTCCCCTCCCATCGCCAACCAAGACCAAATGTACTCTCGAATTCCATTGACACGCTCATTTCAAGTTTAGAACGAAGATCGCACTCGCTCGACAGCGGTCTCCCTCCACTCGAAGTTGGCGTATGGAGTCTGACATCGACCAACCCCAACGCTTTAGACTACATCCCCTCTTCCCACAGAAGGGTCTTGTTCGACCTTAGCGCTGTACAGCACCAGGATGGTTTGGGTTCGGGAGCTTCTCGAACGGAATTAGGAGGAGGGGGAGGAACGGCACGCCGGCTCAACAGTGCTAGTATGGACCGGAGAACAAAGCATGGATACACTCCAGACCATCTTGGGCCGCTTACTAAGGATTCGACATCCACCTCTCTCCCTTCAACCTCTGCCCGACGATCTCACCTGTGGCCATTCGGCAGCCTCCAACAAGGATGCGATCTAACAGCGCAACCGCGACCTACACTGCGACTGGCATGTTCGCGTTCGATCCTAGGAAACGGTAAGCACCATCGATCTCCTATTACCATCTATCACTTACCTTTGGGCAAATTCATTATCCATCCACGGTCAGCATCTGGCCACCTCCGGAAAATTGACAAAAATCCTTCCTTCCTCTTCGGACGTTTCCTTAACCGCTGCACCCAACGATTCTTTCCACCATTGACGCGACGCCCCGTCAATCATGCTGGACAACCGCGAAGGATAACTGCGTATTGGCGGCGGCTGGCAAGAATTTCGCTTGTCGTAATGGAAGACGAGGGAGGGCGTCGAGAGGGCCTTTCCTCAGCAGTGACCGGTGGCATGTAGCGTTGAAAGTCGTAGGAAATGAGACGTTGGGAGGGAGATCTCGTTGCAGAAGATGGTTTTCCGAATTCGTCCATCAATCTCGGATTTCAACGGCCAGACCTCGGCACCTTCGACCGATTCCGAGCGGAGCTCGAGGCCAAAGATCCCGATGAAGACAGCGGCCAAGGAGCACTCCTCCCGCGACATGGACCGTCTCATCACACTCCTCGTCGCTCGTCCATCCCGCCGTAGCAATACCGGACTTCGAGACTGAAGGTCTCTCTCTGTGACCGAAGCGGATGTTCGTGAAGCTTGTCTATCACAATGTGCACCTCCTTTTCGATTTGATGGCGCAATATTGCAAACGTTCACATGACAGTCAAGCCTGGTCGTTTAGGTCCGCAGGGCGAGTTTTTCACTACTTCGCACCACGCTCAACTGGGAAGGAACCTTACGCATTGCACCTTCCAGTGCTATCCAAGACTCGGAATTAGGAAGCTGGGGCCATACCGTCCGACACATCAACGCTGCTATACCAGCATCCCGCCAACTAAGCAACCCGCTGCGGGCCGGTTTGGGACATACGATGTGGAACTCCACCTAGTTAAGGAAGAATCTGGTGGACGTATAGCGCGAACGGCGGAGAACGTCGGGATACATGGATTTCTTTGAACGCGTTGGGTCTTGTCTTGGTCTCCCCTTTTCCCCCAATTGCAAACATATGTCGCCCAGACACTGGCCGTGTGAGTGATAAATCCCTTTAGCATTAGTATTCACACTCGTTGGCTCATCGAATTACGACTTTCTCGTTTATAGCGACCACGACGCACCGAGGTTCGCCGTCAATCCGATTCCTTCGCAGCATTCTCGACCCGCAGGGCTCGCTGCGAACACTTCCTCTCCCATATCCATGTGGGGCAGGCGGCGCTGGTGAGTCTGGACTCCCAAATTTATCAAAAGATAGCAAGCGCTCACGCCACTGGGTAAGCTCCTCGACCCGTCACTTCGACGGCAACGCCCACCCCACGTTTCTCGAGATAGATCAGCAGAAGAGTCTAAATAACCTTTGCGAACCCACCGAAACGGTTCCAAAAAGGATAGCTTCGCTTGGGCTGCCCGCAAAGGACGCGAGGATGAACGGGCAGTGTCGAGTTTCACGGAGCGAATCAAAGGGGGTCCCGCTATTGGGGGATCCACAACTTCGAACCGGCCCTTCTTGGAAGAACCAGGAGAACGGCTCTCTCAAGTCAACTTCGGCACCGACCTTCGCATCCCTCATTCCAATCGCCTTCACATTTCATTCTAGCCCTACAGTGGAATCGCTTACTGGAAATGGGGTGCTATACCGTTATACGGCGTCTTAGAGACGTTTGCCGGTGCAATTGCAATCTCCACCTGATCAATCACCTCGATACGGTTCTGATAAGCAGTATGACTCACCTAAATAAAGTTTCTATCTCGACGATATTAGTCCTCTTGTGAGCCATTTTTGAAATAATATAGGATAGACTTTCAACTGACCCCAAAGCAGTCCAACTTGGACTGCAAGTGAGGACCTAAAGCCAAACTTGAGCTTTATGTCCTCACTTGCACAACCAGTGGCATAACCTTCAAGCAGAAACCCCTTAAACGGCGCTCCAATAACAAAGCCCTTAGTCTTCGCTGCAGGAAGGTCTGGGAAAGTGGTTTTCTGTGCAAGGTGGTCATGGTATCAAGCCTCATGTTCGATGATTCTGCATAGAATTGCGGGACCCTGCAACCCTATTAGGCAGTGATGTCAATCAGGGGGCGATTCGGAAGATCAATTAGATAGATGAGAGCTTGTATGTTACGCTGTCGTCCTTTAACACACGGACGACTGAGCTCACTTTTCGTCCTCAGACCCCATCCACTCAGCTCTCCAGCTCCCGTTCCGTTTATCACGAACTCTTTAGCCTCTACCGTCGGATAACCCCTTCCTCCTAAATATCTTCATTCGCATCCGAGTAATCTAAGCATGCCGGACGACCAGATACCTCAGGACACGCGGCATCAAAGCCTAGACAAGGCCGTAAGTTCTCTACACATGCCAGCGCAGAACTATGCACTAAGGGATGACATCGAAGCGGGAAATCCTCGACGGAATGTCCGAACGCCGACTCGACCCAGCGAGAATCAAGACCACCGAAACCGAATCGCGTACAAAGGGAGGGCAAAGTACCGTTGTTCTTGGAACCATGATTCTTCCGGAACAGATCACGACATTCCTCCCTGAACACCTGCCGAAAAAGTTCCTTGAGATACAATTTGCAATAAAAAAGCTCAAATGGAATCGCGAGGATGTCGAAGCGTCGGCGACGTTCTTCAAGGTATCGTTGTCGTCACGCGGTGCCTTCGCTCTTCTGATTGCTCCATCAGTCCTTCGTCAACGAAGTCAGCGTAATGGCACAACTTTCCCATCCCAACATTGTTGAGTTCATCGGTTTTGTTGAAGACACGGAGAAGGGTGATGCTTGGATCATTATACCTTGGGAAGCGAACGGAAACGTCCGAGAGTTCCTGGAGTCGGGCGAATGGGACATTCCCGAGCGGGTCTCCTTGGTGAGTGCGTTTGATGCGGGCTATAGATGAGCTATCTGAACGAAACATCGACCTAGGTTCAAGATGTAATCAACGGGGTGGAGTACCTACACACCAGACAACCTCCGATCTGTCACGGCGACCTTAAGTCGGTGAGTCCGTTAAGCCGCCGTTCGATATACTGTGCCCTAACCTACCCTCATTTCAGCTAAATATCCTAGTCAACGCGTCCTACAATGCAGTGATCACGGATTTCGGATCGGCCAGAATTAAACGAAACATGGATCCGACGAAAGATGACAGAATGTCAAAGCCGCCTCCGGCTGAAGGGGACAACAGCGACATCGTTCAAGACTTGCCCTCTCTAAAAGCCAACTTTAATCCTTTTACATTGGAGCTCACTTTAACCGGACCTGGGTTTTCCCTGCGGTGGACGGCTCCAGAGGTGCTGAACAACGGGGTACAAGATTTTCCGAGCGACATGTGGGCTGTAGGGTGGATATGCTGGGAGGTAAACACCTATTTACTGCAGGGTCGTCGGTTCCATTTTTGCTCATATGTGCGGCTACGCTCAGATCTTCACCGGTAGACTTCCGTTTGATGAACTCAATGCCCAGGGGCTCATCATATCGCACGCTATAAAAGGAAAATTCCCAGCAATCAGGGAAGAAGCCCGACTGTCCGATATTCGCGAACTGTGCGCTCTGATGTCGGACTGTTGGATTTCAAAGCCAACAGAGAGGATAGATGCTTCCATGTTTAAGCGAAAGGTTCGCTTAATGGTGAGTGCTTTGGTATTGGACATCAACGAGTATTGACAAGCCGTGTCTGCTAGCCATTTACAACACCTTCTGCCTCGGCCTCCGGTGATGCGAAGGCGCGGTCTGCGGCACTGTTACAGGCGCTTGGCACAATGTATTACAATCAGGATGACACAGCAATGGCCGAGTCCCACTATCAAGCTGCCATGGACGTTGCGACTCGAACGAGAGACGACAGGGGGAAGGGGGCTGCGTTAAGCGGTCTGGGAGCAATCTACCGTGCTCAATCGAGGTATGAAGAGGCGGAGAAGGCTTTGACGGAAGCGCATGAGATTCACTCTCGAATCGGCAACGACTTGGGTGCGGCAAACGCGTTAGACGGCCTGGCGAATACCTACCGCCGTCAGTCAAAGAATCTGGAGGCGGCGAAGGCTTTCATGGAAGCACACGAGATCCACTCTCGCATCGGCAACTACATGGGTCTCGCAAACGCTTTGCAAGGCTTGGGGGATACCTATCGGGCCCAGTCGAGGTATGAAGAGGCGGAGAAGGCTTTCACGGAAGCGCACGAAATCCATTCTCGCATCGGCAACGACCTGGGTGTCGCAAACGCGTTGGACGGCTTGGGAAATTCCTATCGGGCTCAGTCAAGGTACCGGGAGGCGGAGAAGCCGTTGACGGAAGCGCACGAGATTCACTCTCGCATCGGCAACGACATGAGCGCCGCAAACGCATTGGACAGTCTTGGGGAAACGTATTGTGCTCAGTCGCGGTATAAAGAGGCGGAGAAGGCTTTCATAGAAGCGCATGAGATCCACTCTCGCATCGGCAACGACCTGGGTGCCGCCAACGCGTTAGACGGCCTGGGGAGTACCTACCACCGTCAGTCAAGGAATCGGGAGGCGGAGAAGGCTTTCATGGAAGCGCACGAGATCCACTCTCGCATCAACAACTACATGGGTGTCGCAAACGCGTTGCAAGGATTGGGGATTATCTATAGGGTCCAGTCGAGGTCTGATGAGGCGGAGAAGGCTTTCACGGAATCACACAAGATCTGTTCTCGCATCGGCAACAACCTGGGCGCCGCCAACGCGTTGGACGGCCTGGGGAATACCTACCGCCGTCGGTCAAGGAATCGGGAGGCGGAGAAGGCTTTCATGGAGGCGCACGAGATCTACTCTCGCATCAGCAACCACATGGGTGTCGCAAACGCGTTGCACAGCTTAGGGAATATTTATCGGGCTCAGTCAAGGAACCGGGAGGCGGAGAGGGCTTTCACGGAAGCACACGAGATCTACTCTCGCATCGGCAACGACCTGGGTGTCGCAAACGCGTTGAATGGCCTTGGAAATATATATCGTGCTCAGTCAAGGAATCGGGAGGCGGAGAAGGCTTTCAAGGAAGCGCACGAGATCCACTCTCGCATCGGCAGTGACATGGGTGCCGCAAATGCGTTGAACGGCCTCGGGGAGATATATGATGCTCAGTCGAGGTATGAAGAGGCGGAGAAGGCTTTCACGGAAGCCCACGAGATTCACTCTCGCATCGGCAGCGACCTGGGTGTGGCAAACGTGTTAGACCGTCTGGGGGATACCTACCGCCACCAGTCAAGGAATCGGGAGGCGGCGAAGGCTTTCATGGAAGCGCACGCGATCCATTCTCGCATCGGCAATGACATGGGTGTCGCAAACGCGTTGCAAGGGTTGGGGAATATCTATTGGGCCCAGTCGAACTATGAAGAGGCGGAGAAGGCTTTCACGGAAGCGCACGAGATCCATTCTCGCATCGGCAACGACCTGGGTGTCGCAGACGCGTCGGACGGCTTGGGGAACACTTACCGCCATCAGTCAAGGTGGACGGAGGCAGAGAATGCTTTCAATGACGCTCACAGCATCTACTCTCGGGCTGGGGAGCACCTCGGTATCGGGAACACGTTACGCAGCCTTGCAATGCTGTCTAGCGACCAGGGCAGATACGACGATTCGGAGGTGTTCTACCGCAGAGCAGCCGCTTCTTACGAGCTTGCTGAGGACGGTGACAGCAAAGCCGGAGCTCTATACAGCCTCGCGAAAGAGTATTTTACTCGCGGCCGATACCTCGAGGCAGAGGAGACTGTGGCCGAGGCCTTTGCCGTTTCGATCAGCGTTGGCAACGAGGAACGTCAAGCGGATGCTTCACACCTTTTGTCCATGATCTTCAAATCCCAATCTCGGTACAATGAAGCGAAGGAGGCGATAGTTCAAGCTGAAGCTGTATATGCCCGAATGGCCAATGATGCAGGGCGCGCGGCGACATTAGAGTTGCTCGGCGAAGTCCACTTCTTACAGGGCGCGTATGACGAGGCAGAAAGATGTTACCGCCTTGCTCAAGAGATATTCTCAAGCATAGGGGATGTTCACCGTGAGGCTACCCAGTTGCTCAATCTTGGGGTGTTGTACGGTTCCCAAGGTCGGCATGACGAAGCGTTGGGGTGCCTCGCCGAGGCACGAGTCGGATATGCTGGGATTGGCGATGAGAAGGGCGAAGCAAAGGCGTTGGATGGATTGACGGAATCATACGCTCTGACAGGCAAGTTTGTCGATGCAAGGGCTGCTTGTGAGAAAGCTCGAGCAACGTACGCGAAAATTGGCCAGCCGATGAGCGAGACGTGTACAAAGATGTGGGAACTCCTGCAGCGCCTGGACCAACCCACCGGATCGATGTAAATGGGTCCTTTCTAGTCGTAACTACCCCCTGGATTTTGATGGGGTATGTATTCCTGGTTCTGTCCGCCGAAGCGCTCCTCGGTTGCTAACGGCTCTCGTCTTCTAGACGATTCCCCCCAATCTGCATACGGTCTGTTGACGTATTTCCCGATCCGTCTCGTGAAGGTCTCTTTCGATAATACCTCATGTAGCTCATTGTATTGCGAGCGCCTCTTTGTATATTGCTGCTTATGTTTTGTAGAGTGCATTTGCCTCCTTCACCCAGGCCTTTCGCAAACTGACACTTCTCCCTATCGACCTTTGCCCAACGGTCAACCCTGCCGAGGTCCAGGACTCTCAAAATACGATAGTTCCACCTGATCGACCTAGCCACAAAGGTGGCGGACACTTCACATTTTCTACCATTTGGGCGACCCTTGGAGGGGAGCGGTTTCAGGTCGCCGCTGCATTCCATCCACCTATGTTTACTACGTACACTCCGGCTTGTACCGTTAGCATTTCATTCTCAGACGCCTATATAACGTTGAATCTCCTATGCAACCTCTCACGTCACTCGACTTTAAGCAGTCTACAGGGTTGATCTATCGAAGAGGATTCCATCCGACAGACCTATTCTCTCGTGACACCTTCTCCCCTACCCTACGCCAGTCCACTTTCAAAGTTCTTGGGGAGGTCACCATTCGCGGATTGTGAAGAATCGAAACCGTCACGGTTCCTTCCCGGAATGTCTCTGAGCATCATTTGGCGCCTTTGAATTGCCCCGCGTGGATGTTTGTAACCTACAAGTAATAGACTGTTCCCGCTGTTCCGGCTACCGATTCTAGTGTGCGTGAGTGATCAAAGGAATGTCACAGACCACTTCAGTGTCTCATTACTCTTTTCATCAGCATCTCCGTCAATGACCGGGTACTCGGACACCGGCAACGCCAGCTCGCCCAGGATGCTGTGGGATAGCGTTCTGAACGACTCTCCCGCATTCTCTTCGCCAAGATCCCCCCCGGACAATGCCTCTCAAGCTAGCGAGACCTGCTAGCTTTATCGGGGAGAGATGGATTTCACGTCGAACGTGAAAAGCCTAGATTTGATGTAGACCGTTTGTCGCAGTTTGGTTTTCCCCCATATAAGTCAATCAGTCAAGTCTTCAATCTCGACTCATCCCAACCACTTCCTATCTCGCCCCTTTCAATCAAAAGAACGCCGAAAACATCATGTTCCCGGATCTCAAGGCTCTCGAGAAGCATCTCTCCAGTCGCTCCTACGTCGACGGGTAAGCGCCGTCGTTGACTGAGAGACCATTATGTTCCAAGTCATCCTGATTCTGGACTTTATCTCCTTGTTATACAGTTACACACCTTCGCAAGCCGATGTTGGAGTGTATACCTCTCTTGGCTCTGCCCCCGATGCTAGCCAATATCCTCACGCAGCTCGTTGGTACAAGCACATCGCCTCGTACGCTCAAGAACATGGAACTCTGCCCGGTGACAAGGAGGCTTCCTCAAAACTCTTCGGCACCGCTGCTCCAGGTGGTGCTGCTGATGAGGAGGAGGAGATTGACCTCTTCGGCTCTGATGACGAGGAGGATCCCGAAGCTGAGGCTGAGAAGCAGCGAAGGCTTGACGAATACAACGAAAGGAAGAAGAACAAGACTAAGCCAACTGCTAAGGTTAGTTCGATTTTACATGGCGTTTTGCGCTTATAGGAATACTAAATCCCTTTTTCTTAGTCCGTCGTGACTATGGAAGTTAAGCCATGGGAGGCCGAGACCGACATGGCGGAACTCGAGAAGACAGTTCGCTCTATCGAGATGGATGGGCTTGTATGGGGTGCATCAAAACTGGTGGCTATCGGTTATGGTGTCAGAAAACTCCAGATCACTCTGGTCGTTGGTAATTCCGTTTGTTGAAATACGCGATGAGGCGCTCGCTAATCGTTGTTCTTCAGAGGACGACAAGGTCTCGCTGGACGAGTTGCAGGAGAAGATTGCCGAGTTCGAGGACTACGTCCAGAGTACCGATATCGCTGCCATGCAGAGTAAGCGCGTTGTTTCTATGGTACTTCTGGCTCCGGCTGATGGTGTCGTTTCTCCTTGCAACAGAGTTGTAAACTGGGACTCCATTTCCTCGCGGGACGTCGACCTATTAGTAGTTTTGTTGGTTTGAAATATAAGTCCTGGACATCTGAGAATCACACTGTTTTGGTGAAGCCAAGGCGGCATGGCTTGATTGGGGCGCTTTCAAGGTCTCCGGCTCGTGAGATCACAAGCCCCTGAGCAGTTTGCTCGTGGAATCCATCATCGTTCTCTGATTTGCTCTGATAGCCTCAGCTTCTTTCTCCTTGTCGCATTCTTAGCTTACAGTCTACCAGCGCCATCGAACGTAAAAGCGTACATCGTTCTCAAAACATCCTCTTTGTCCGGAACCGCACTGTGAATCCGAAGAGTCATTTTAGCCCCGACTGCCGCTATATATCAAAACACTGCCCCCGACATCCTTCACTCTTCCACTATCAACTTTCACCATAAACATAGCAAACGATGAGCAAGTCTCAGTTCTATCTGCAGCAGTGTTCGGATGCTGCGTCGAAGTCCTCCATGTGCTTCCACCTCGGGGCCATCCTCGTGAAGGGAGGCAAGATCATTTCCACGGGATATAACCATCATAGGTAAGATGCTCCTTCCGTCGGGAACCGCCCTTAGCTGACGTCTTGGTGTTACATTAGGACGCATTATGACGGAAGCGACTCGGCTCATGGGCAGCGCAAGCCTGTATCGATGCATGCGGAGATGCATGCTATTTACAACGCCACCGGGTTAGTCTTCTTGCGGATGCTAAGCATCAACCAGCAGCTGTCTAACCCCCTATTCCCTTTCCCTAGAATGTCTCCGGCTTTTTCTCGCCAGGTTAAGGCCGAGTCTCGACGAGTTTCACCGTGGCGTCCACCACAGTACCAGTCATCACCATCACCATTAGGCCCTGCTTCCGGGTCTGGCTCTCAGTCGGATGCAGCATGGGTCGACGAAGAAGAAGACTACTGGGAACCCCAGCAGGATGTTCAACCGCCGCCTGCCACACGACAACCACAGCAACAACGACGACCCACAGCACCCACGCCTCAGAGACCAGCCAAAGGCCCGCCGATCTTTAAAGGGACGGAAGGGCGGCGCCAGGAAGAACTCCGCGCCGTCCGCACCCAGGAGCTTGCCCGCCAGCAGTCCACCAAGTTCGTCCTTGCCCAGCACCAGCAGCAGGGAGACCAAGAACCGGCGTCGACGGAACAGCAACGACAGTGGGAGTGGGAGTGGGTCGGACAATCAGAGCCATGGAAGGTTGAACCGTCAGCTCCAGTTGCAGCACCGGCCTGATGTGAAGATGTGGGAGTCGAGGAGGAGGGATCCCAGGGTTAACGGCGCAGGTATGCACGCTTTCTGTTCGAGGTTACTATTCTTCTGAGAAATGCTGACATCTTTTGATTGGCTTAGACCTGTACGTTGCGCGGTTCACCAAGAACGGGCTCGGTCCGGCCAAGCCATGCGGACGGTGTCTGGAATGGTGTCGTTGGGCTGGTGTCAAGCGAATCTTCCACTGGGACCCAGATGCAAAGCCTCACGGAAAGTGGGATGTGTTGAAGGTCAACGATCCGGAGAACGCATATTTAACTCATGCTGATGTTAAGATCAACAACGGAACGGTAAGCATAATGTTCTCGGGCTCGCGTTTTGATCCTGCGCTGAGTCGGACCTTTCTCATTCAGTTCAAGGCTTACGCTTACAGTCGGATATAACTTATCACAACTTTCTGGTTCCTGCCGTTCATTTCGCTTTATGTTTGGATGGTTTGTACTTTCTCTATCTACACATGTCTTCGGTTTTGTACTTTGCTTTTTCCAAATTGCATTGTTTCTCGCTTCGGTTCTGAGCTTTTCACCATACATTATATGAATACTCAGAAACTGAAAACGTCGTCCGCTCGTTCTCGGAAGACTACTTTCTGCTATCTTCCGAAAGCTGCTTGCGTCTTCGGGGGCCGGTGATCACGCTGGTTGCTCTCGCCTAGAGTCCGATGGAAATGGGTGTATTTGGGAGACAACAACAGCCGAGAGAGCACATGTAGCTTTGTTGTACATACATAAATGGGGGGGGGGGGGGTAGTTGTGATACATTCCTTCCAGCTTCCTTTGGATAGTCATAGCAGATCCTTAAGCCCGGGTAACGTTTACATAGAGGTCACCTTTCGGTCGGCGGAGCCCGAAGCCTCGATTGATAGTTCCAACTGTGATGGGTAATTGGCTCTTCTCAGCGTCAACACCGAACTTGAAATTCGTGATGAGTGTGGCGACGAAGATCTTGACGTGGTAGTTGGCGAGATGGCGACCTATTTGGAAGTCGAATAGTGAGCCAAAAGGGGTCGTTGAAAGTGAGGGCTGTATATCGTCGCACCTGAACAAATACTGACGCCTCCACCAAACGGCATCCACTTGTAGTTACCCTCAGTCCCTTTGGTGCTTCCATCATCCGCCATGAACCTCGTAGGAACGAACTCGCGTGCATTCTCAAACTCGTTCTCGTCCATATGCACGGACCGCGTCGAACAAACGAGCGTTTCACCTTTCTTCACGGTATACGGACCCAATTGAACTTCTTCAGGAACGACGGAGCGCATCGAGTACGAGTCCGTCGCGTAACGAAGGGACTCGGAAATGGTGGAGGAGAGGAGGGGTAAAGGTGGGTTGGATTGGAAGAATTCGGTGAGATGTAAAGTGTAAGGTCCGAAGAACTCTGGATGGGATGCGGACCATGCCTTCCCGGCTGCGTTGAGTTCGTCAATGAGAGGTTGGACACCTTCTGGTCGTTGGAGTTGGTGAAGCAGAAGCCACCTGCAAAAGACGAAGGGTCTTTTAATTTCTAGGTGCAAACGTGCCGTTTCAAGTCAGCAGCTTACAGGGTACCCCATGGAACGTTGGCCATAAGAGGCCACCAGGCGCAGAGCATCATGCACCCCATGTCACGTTTATCAAAAGGAACATCCTGGAGCGTCAGGTTAGTATAAAAACAGGGTCAAAAGAGTGCTACGACACGAACTCACCCTGATAATTTCTTCCTGGCCACGAATCAGCTCACTTGCGTCATGGGGCTTATCCAGGTACGCGATGAACTTGTTGATCATCTCCTCCCTACACCTTACGAAATTCCTCAACAAGGACGGAGGATATCCTAACGCGACTTTGTACACCATCTCATCGAATCCTTTAAACGCATCCCAAGTGCCCATAGCGTTGAAGGTAGGTCCAAAGTATGCTGCTCCAGTCGCGACGTAAGCGAGTTTGATGACAAAGTCTTGCAACGGGACGGATTGCGAGGGAACAGCGCGGGTTTGAACCTCCTGTCGCAGGTGGTTCTCGAAGGACTTGATGAGGCCCATCATATTCTTAGGGGCGATGCTTCGGTCCATATGTGGTGCGAGGCGATCAGGGAAGACGGTGGAACCGAATAACGCTTGGTCGGAGAGAGAGAAAACCGACTTGGCCCAGCCCATCTGCACTGGAGACAGCGTATACACCTGTGGTATGGAGCATTAGCGGTGCCAGACGCGTTGCTAGTTTGAGTGGTGATTCACCTTCGGTTGCTTGTATATTTGATTGATCAACTAGGAAAATGTTTGAAATCCGAGTTTGACGCCGATTCGGGACTGCAGAGTTCAAGGATTACACTCACGGCTGATGAGGTGACAAAATAGAATTTGTGCCCAGCTGTGTGGACGCCTATAATGCCCCCCGGATAGTCCTTTCTATGAAAAACATGCAAAGTTCAACATCATTCAACACTCATTGGATACCGGAACCGGAACTCACTCGGCTTGTCTAAAGAACGCATCCGGATCGTTCTCAATCTGCCATGCACTTCCTACCCAAGGTATCCAGCTCGATACAACCGGGGGACGATCGCCGGAGTATGGTCCGGACGGGCTGATAATGATGCTAACGGCTATCGCCGTTGCCGTTGCTGCTGCTACTGGCAGAGCCCACTCCGAAGGCGTCTTGGGCCACCTTTCCGACTCTGTGATCTTGGATATAGTAGCGGAAAACGATGACATTTCTTGGAGAACAGCGGGGGAGCACTAGTGAGGGGGGGAAAGAGATACGGGGGGAATGAAAGGTGACGGGAAGACAAGGAACAAATGCCGAACGCATCACTGGTCGGCACGCTCGGACCCTTACGGGAAAGACAACCCATTCATTTCAAGAAACTTCTCGACTTGATTCGACTACCAAAAACCTACTACTAACGCTTACAATGTATCAGACTTACCCAGACGAGCGTTGTTTTCCTACACTGAGCGAGGCCAAATCACTCTTAAGGACATTCCATCTCCTCTCCAGAACTTGAGGCGTCTTGGTTGACGGCGATGTCTGAGAGCCCGACAATTCGGTGCGCACGAGATTCCAATCTACCTGAGCGTACTTGGCAACGGCCTGGAGTAGCTGCTTGTCCTACAAATGGCGATCGTTCGAAATGCATGCGAAAGCACATGCAAAGGAGCATCACGCGCACCTCGGAGGCAGTCCACTTCACCACGTCGTCGCTACGGAGAGTCTAGTCGATGCAAACGACAGAGTAGACAGGCGTTAGTATTTTAATGCGAATGAATACAAAAGTTGAAGTCGGACCTTCTTCACGGCCTTGGCTTCCCCATCTTCGTCTTCGACGGCGACCCGCTTCCGCTTCGCAGTACTAGCTTCCTTCTTGACGCTCCTGACTTCAGAGGAAGCATTAAGCTCGTTTTCGAGTTTGAGCGGGCCGGTTGGATTGGTAATGTCGACATGTGGCTCCTCGCAGGACTCTCCGGTAACTTCCCTGATCCATGCCGCAACTCCACGAGTCTTCAATTTCAACCACCTGCGTGTAGAGGAGAACGGTTAGGTTCGGATTCTTTTCGATCAATCATGTTTTACTTTGATCCGAATGCCGACGCAGATCTCGTTCCCTTGGCCTTCTCTTTGCCGAAAAGCAGTGCCCTTCCATAAGTTGGAATGTGGTCGATAACGAAAGAGAATATCTTCTCATCCTACATCAACGAATCGGTGCAAATTTGGAGAACACCAAGAAAGGTAATGTTTCAATAAAATGGCAAAGGTCAAAGGGGATCCATGGACCGCACCTCCCCGACCGACCACATGCTCACGTCGCCCGAGTCCGGGAGCAAGCTTAAACTATTAAGATAGCTTAGCAGTGTAGCCCATCTAAATCCAAAGGAAGGGGGGTCAGCATGACTATAGAGGGATTGGACAGTCCTGACACGCACCGAGCCTTCACCTCATCGACCCTTCTACCCTTTGGCAATCGTTTCGGGAGTTTTTCGGCCTTCTTATCCCAATCAAATTCAGCAGCAGTTTCGAATATAAAACGAACGAGGTCAATTTCCTAGCCAAAAAGGGGAAGAAATCGCATGAGGGACCGCCAATAACGAAACGAAAGAACAAAAAAGGGCACCACCCACTTCTTCCAACGTCCAGTTCGAACGTCGAACGGGCCGACCTTTCTGACTGTATGGCGTGGTGACTTCGGGAGCAACACGCTTAATTACCTCTCGTTTGACTTGGACGCTGACGCGTGCTTCAGCAACGGCGGCCGCTTGACGTTGGGGCACCAGTGGGTAATCGTAGTAGAGCAGGCCTTCTGATTCGCTGAGCTCTGTTAGTTCGCTTTCTTGGGTCGGTAAAATCGTGGGTACAGGAGCCGAAGGAATAGGGGCTCGCGCCTCAGGAGTGGGAGCGGCCAATTTAGCTGTATCGGGAGGTCCTTGGGGTTCCGAGGTTCGTGGCGGGTCAGGGTGACGCGGAATCGGAGGCGTAGGAGGCGAGACCTTGCGCGAAACAGAGAGAGAAGCTAAAAGAGGCTGGAAGTTCTCGTCAGTAAGAGGGACCCAGAGCGTATGTGTGTGTGGCTTACGATAGACTTGCGCACGCCAGTCAACTCGGTTCGTCGACCGGTAGAAAGCTGCAGAGGCGGAGAAGCAGTAAAGTCATAATCGCAAGCTTCCCAGTCCTCTTCTCCATCAGCATCAGTGTCAGATTCATCGTTACGAGCAAGAGCGAGCAGTTCGGAGTTCGTAGGAGCAATAGAAGGCCGGGTCTACATTAAACAAACGAAAGGGTCAGTATCCAGAATATCCCCCGATACCCCAATATAACCGGAAACTTACTTGAGTAGTTGTACGCGTTTTCTGCTTCTTCACAGAAAGTTTTCCGTTATGATACTTGTATGAAGCTCTAGAAGGGAGGTGCGTGGGACGTCCGTTCGCGTCAAACAACTGCGGGCGCGTGGAGGTACTGGTGAGAAGATTATGATTGGCCTCTGAAGCGAGTACTTGACGTGACTGTTGAATAATTCGAGAGGAGGATTCAGCTATTAGGGTAGGGTCAAGGACGGCGCGACGTTGTCGAAAAGGCGCGGCGCCATTTTCTTCGGTTGTAGCCAAAGAATGCGACATAATGACGTGTTGACGGTCTCGGGAGGATTCTGAGCTTCTCGTGGATAATCAGAGCGGAAATTTATCCGATTGAGCCGCGCTGCTAGCTTTCTGACGCCTGAAAAAAAGGAGAAATGCTGGTTGGTCCGGGCGACGTGGTAGTCCTCCTCCGTACAGGGAGCTGAGATTTCTTGATTTCGTCGTTTCTACAAAGAGGTCGAAGCAGCTCTGAGGAGTCTTGGTCCGATAGGGTTGCGGATATACTTGTTCGGGAAGTATTCGTCGTAAGGCTGGTTTTGAAGTGGTGGCTGGAAAAGAACGAACATCTGGGAACGATGTCTCGGTTTGGGTCGGTTTGCTCTCGGGTTCGTTCGACCAGCCACAAACTTGGTTGGACCGTCCGCGGTAGCCCCGTCCACTGGCCGCTGCCCGAGCTTTCACCATACTCCCAGATGCCAAGGATATACCTGAAGAATCCATT
The DNA here is from genome assembly GCA_019633425.1 of Tulasnella sp. 424. Lineage (NCBI taxonomy): Eukaryota > Fungi > Basidiomycota > Agaricomycetes > Cantharellales > Tulasnellaceae > Tulasnella > Tulasnella sp. 424. The sequence goes on from WSUB01000023.1 coordinate 46,785, forward strand.
CCTCAGCAATTGCAAATGGGATATCGACATTGACGGGTCGGTTAAAGCCCTCCCATACCTATGGCGTGGTGGACCGACATGATTGTGTCAGTGTCTCATTCGGTGCTTTGCTTCTGATGGGTGAGTATAGCCACCGAGCGCAGGCCTAGCTTATCATTAACGTACTCCTTGTGTGAAATAGGCCACCCATCGGATTCTACCCCTGGGACCCGCCGCTAAAAAGGCGAATTTGCGCCGCTTTCCGCTTGGAAGGAAACCCGAGCTAGCTTCGAACGGACTTCTGACGATTCGGCGTGCCTTCCTGTCAGCAGTATAGTCGGAGCAAAGTCTGGAAAGACACTCGCTCGAAGGTCGTTCTTGGTCCACAATTCGCTCTGGGTTCGTCTTGGCACCCTATGCGGGCCCCCGACTCTCCGCCGGTATATATATTGGATCGTTGAATGGTAAGCGTGAACGGTGCAGTTACTGCGAGCCATCACTCACACTCTTTCTAGTTCCATTATGTGGCGTGCATTCGCCTCTACAGTCCTCTGCCTTGCGGCATTGGGGTCTAAAGTCTTGGCACAAACCTACGAAGCCGAGGCAGGAGTGCTTACCGGTGTTACCGTAGACACGACGGCCACGGGATTCACCGGAGCCGGCTACGTGACAGGCTTTGACGATGCTTCCGACCAGGTAGCCATCTCCATCAACACCACGACCTACGGTGTTTACACCCTCTCAATCCGCTACCGAGCACCGAACGGCGACAAGAAAGCCGCTCTCCTTCTCGATGGTACCGGAGCAGGAGAAGTTTCCCTCACATCGTCGACCTCTTTCACATCCGTCACCGCCGGCAAGCTCCTACTCGCCGTCGGATCCCACACTTTGACGATTCAGAGTGATTGGGGATGGTACGACATCGACTCCGTTACCCTTGCCCCGGCTCCTCTTCCCCCGGCTACCGGCACCTTTGAAGCCGAGGACGGAATTCTCACCGGCAACACCTACATCGACAGCACTTCAGCGACCGGCTTCTCTGGAACAGGCTTCGTCACCGGTTTCCAAGCCGCAAGCGACAGCGTAGCGATCTTGGTCAACGCTCCGTCCTATGCCGTGTACAGCCTCACGGTCCGCTACCGCGCACCGTACGGTGACAAGAAAACGGCTCTGGTCGTTAACGGGACGCCATCCGGAGAAGTTGACCTCGCTTCGACAAACGACTTTACCAGCGTTGCAGCCGGCAAAGTCCTCCTGAACCAAGGTTCCAACATCATCGCGTTCCAGAATGACTGGGGCTGGTACAACATTGACGCCATCAGCATCGCCGTGGCACCAGCTCCACCTCCACACAAGGCGAACAAGCTCCCAGTCGACAAGCTCGCCACGTGGGAAGCCCGCTCCCTCCTCAAGTACGTCCAGAAGAAGTACGGAAAGAAGATTCTCTCGGGACAGCAAGAGTTGGAGTACATCGACTGGCTGAAGACCAATGTTGGCAAGAAACCAGCTATCTGTGGCCTCGACCTGATCGACTACTCACCCAGTCGAGTGGCGTATAACGCAACGTCGCATGCTGTGGAGGATGCTTTCGCATGGGATAAGCTAGGAGGCATCACGACCTTTGTCTGGCATTGGAATGCTCCGACGGACTTGATCGACGTTCCAGGACAAGAATGGTGGCGAGGTATGCTTCCGATGGAGTTCCGTTCTCCCTACGAAACTCGCTCACTTTATCCTACGCCACCCAGGTTTTTACACCTCCGCAACGACCTTCGATGTAGCCGCAGCTTTGGCCAACAAGAATGGCACAGACTATAAACTCATTCTGCGAGATTTGGATGCCATTGCGGTGCAACTCAAGCGACTCCAACGCAAGAACATTCCAATCCTTTGGAGACCTCTCCACGAGTCGGTAGCTGCCGGGTGGTTCTGGTGGTCAGCCAAAGGACCCGACGCAACTATTGAGCTCTATCGGCTTATGTTCAAGCGCTTCACCCAATATCACCAAATTCATAACCTTATCTGGGTCTGGTCCTCTCCTGAGCCCGCCTTCTACCCAGGCGATGATGTACGTTCGGCCTCCTCCCATTCGTCCTAATCAGTGCACTCACAAGGTTTCCCTGTCGGCATTGAATTTGAGTAGTACGTCGACATTATAGGTTACGACTCCTATCCGGCGCTCGGGGACCACGGCCCCGTGTCTGCCACTTACGATGCCGAAATCGCGATTGTTCAGGACAAGAAGCCGGTGACATTGTCCGAAGTAGGCAGTATTCCCGACCCCGACCTTCTGCAAGTCTATCACGCAGATTGGAGCTATTTCGTCGTCTGGGGAGGGGAGTTCATCAACGACGACTCGCACAACCCTATCTCATTCCTGAAGAAAGTGTACAACTCGACGTACGTGGTCACCTTGGGCGAAGTGGGCAACTTCAAGTATCTGCTTTGAAGAGTCTGCCCGGTATGTTTGGCCTCTACTTGGTGGCTGTGAATATGAATCGCCGACTAAACAACCGAATGCGTTTAAGCGAAAACGTTGATCCGAACCTCGCCGGAGGGCGCAATGCTATGCTAAACTAGAAGATCCGTTGTATAGTTCGATCGACCAATGCAAGTTGTATGAGTTAAGGTCATTTCTTCTTTTTTTTCTTAAAGTGGGTTGCTGTGTCGTTTGATGTACCGACGTCATGACTGTCATGACTGCCGAGCATAGGTGTGGCATAACGTGTAGTGCAATCGAACCACCTCCAACCACCCGAGGTTCCTGTCAGCTCCTTTGCCTCTCTCCGAGAGCCTTAATTCACGCTTTCAACTTCTGCAAGCACCTCCATAACATCATTAGTGTCAGGTCACTGACATCTGTCGAGTGGGATATGACTAGCGCCACCCAATGAGGGATTTCCAAATATGGTATCCACACCGCCGCTCATCCACTTTTGTACACAGAGTGGCCCTGGTGGATTATTTTCCGTTGCTCGCACCCTGAGTGCACGGAGCTTCGGTGCGAGGGATCTGTTGTGGGCCGCGACGCGCGGAGGTCGAGAGTAACGCAGTCCATCAACGTCTCCACATCACAGTCTGGCCCGAATGTATATATCTCGGAGGACATCGGCATTCCTCCCGTTATTTTCTACGTAAAAACTCCCTCAGTGTGCAGCCTCTGCCACCAAGCAGCTATGTTGCACTCTTTGGCCACGGGGCAAATAATGGGGCAAACGAGGAACCCGACGTGGACCACGACTCATCTGACGCGTGCCACATTAAGCGGCCCAACCTGTTTTCCAACCTGGAGGAGAACATCAAACTCCCTCATGGGTTCCTCTTGCCAAACTATATATATCTGGAACCGGGCGTCGCTTTTCGTGTCATCCACCTGGTTGCATCTGCACCTCTTATCCACCTCATCAATCCTAGTAGACTCAATCACCCTTCAATGGGTTGGACAAACGATTTGGAATGCTACCTTGTCCGCGAACCTCTTTCCCAAGTTCCATACCTCGGTGTCCCATCGGATTCCAGCCGTTCAAGCTCTCGTTCAAGTTCTCGTTCAAGTTCTCATTCACGTTCTCGTCAACTGCCCTCGCCAACGCCTGACACAATTGAGCGTCCACATCACAGATCCGAGCGTTCAAGGCGCACTCCGCCTCCAGTCCGTGATGAAACATCGACGGCTGGTGGCGAAGAGCGCCGCGGACGCAAGGCAGCGCAACACGTCCAAACCGCTCCCTCAGTCCCGATACTTACACTCACCGATACAGGCAGCACGATGACATCCCACGGCATATATCACCCTGTCCTCGAAAATCATGACGTCTTCGAAAATGAACCGCCGCACGAAAGTCATCAGGCTGTCGTCGAAGCTACGCATGCTGTCCACTCCGTTGCGCCACCCACTTCCCAATCCAACGCATCATTACCTCTTCATCACAACTACTATGCACACTATAACAATGGTGGTGTAGGGCATCATTCCCGCCATAAGCACTCGTCTCATTCAGGGTCTAGCCGCCACCGAGAGCATCCCAGAGCCAACGATCCATCTCATCATCACCGCAAGAGTCACCGCCATCACCATCCAACCCAGCCGGCTCCTAGTCACATCTACCAGGAAAGGGTTGCAGACTATGACGGACGGGCTGGCGGATTTAGTTACCACGTCCCAATGCCCGGACGTGTAACTCAACCAACCAACGACATGCACCTCATATGGTCTGCCCATCATCATCACCTGCGGCTACATGCTTCCTCTTCATCACTTGCTGCGTTTGTTGGCGGGTTTGTCGCTGACGCCGCCCTGCAGAATGGTTTCGTCCTCTAATCTTTTTTCGTTCAATTTTTCATCCATAATAACATTCCGCTTTGCTTCTAATATCCACTTCTCTTTTTGGACTTCTTCACTTATGTTTCGTGTGTTCGTAATTATATGATTATGCTGCCTCGGTTTTCGTATTTGTTTCTTCATCATCGAGTCAGACCTTAGCACATATCCTTGTCATAGAGTCATAATAAACGTCGTCATGCTCCAGGTTCACATGTTCGCTGTATCGGGATATAGACTGAGCCCTCGGCCCTCAAAGTAATCGACCACGCTAGCCAGAGACTGGAGCTGGTTTACGATATACCTCTCTGACTTTGAGAACTGGCTTTCAAGCATGAACATCAGGTGTCGATGGAAGAGTCCGTATTGTAAGCCATAATCCGTGGATAGATGAACGAAGGTCTACGATACAGAGAGCGAGTTAGGACGGTCAGACTTCGATCGACGGAGTTGAAGCAAAAGAATGCAGACCTTGACTGCTTCCAAGGGTGTTCGCTCGTGACCAGCAAACAAACCCTTATTTGAACGGGATTAAGTGTCCCAATAAGCGACTCATGCTTTCAGCTAGTTAGGGGCCACTTACCGGATTAGCTAATAATCCCCTCGCACTCATAACGCCCTGAACTCCCGTTGTCTTGCGAATGTTTTCAATTTCCGGCATCGACCAAGCATCTCCGTTTGCAACAATGGGGACTTGACCTTTCGCTGCCTCCACTGAGAATGCTATTGAGGGAAGCGAGACGGGTGCAGTAGAGGGTTGCTGCCTTGTTCGACCGTGCACTCCGATATGTGAGACCCCAGCTTGGATGGCTATTGAGGAGACAATGTAGGTAAAATTGCAGCGCAGAAAAGCCACAAAGCTTTACCTGTCTGTATAAGTTGTTCTGTTCGTCTGAGTGCATCAGTCAGTGGGGGTATTTGTAGGGGGGTTGGTCAAGGGTACTTGCTTCAAATCCGGGTCTACGCGAATTTTGATCGAGATAGGAAAATTGCCACCGACCCGACCCCGGGCAGTTCGAATCATGTCTCTAACACTGCCTTGATGATATCGATCTTTTAGTCTACTCGAAATTGATGTGCTGCATTATAAACGTACGTCTCGGGTTTCCGCAGCAGAAAAGAGCCTATGCGTTCCTGGTACGCCCACGTCTGGGGACACCCTGGCAGGAAGAGGACTGTGAGCTACAGTTCTGATTTCGGGAGACCATTTAACTTCAGGATGGCGTACCGCAGTTCAAATCAATCCCGTCGACATGCGGCCAGATGAGCTCCGCAGCGTCAGCGAAATGGACGGGGTCACTTGCGGCAAACTGAGCAATCAGAGCTCCACGAACAAGCCTCTCGTTTGATTTTAGGCTTGATGAAATCCCTTCAATTCCTGCATCATCGGGATTGGTGTCTGGAGAACGCCGACGTTCCCGCATCACGAAGACGCCTCGCTCATGGACATTAGTTGAAAAGTCGGATTTTCGTGCAATGGCAGATCGCGAAAATTCCTTCGCAAGGATCATAGGTCTGAGTACCATAAACAATATTAGGCTTAGCGCTTTTAGCTGATATGCAGTTCCAGAAGCACTAACGTGGTTGTGATGTGGCAATTGTACTGTGAGACCAATTGCCGGAAAGGGACTAAACCAAATCGGAATGAAGGGGTTGAGCCACCATGGTATGACAACAGATCGGAAATAATCACGCTTTGAGTACCGAACCACTGTAGATTCCAAGATATGCATTAGGTCTCATCCACAATGTCATGTTCGGTACAACGTACTTGGGGCGCATATATTAACCTCCTCAAACCGTGCCAGCATATCGTGGGGTGGGATTATTTCGGCTTCGGTTCCATCGGGGATAGTGCAATTGTATGCGCCAGTCGCGGTTGGGTTTCCATCAGACATGGTTTTTGTAGGAGAGTCAACCGAGAGGGACGGTTGGATTTGCCATCAAGACAAACAATGTCCCGCCACAAGCACCCTCCACCTCTTTTAGCTCCATCGCGTACCCTCCATCCAAGGAAATCAAACCCACGCCGAGTCTTCATCTTCACAAAAGTGGGACCAATGGCACTCTCCGTGGCCTTCTATGGTACCAAATTTTGTGGTTGAAGGCCTGTTCAAGTCACCAAACCCCGAGCCTCCCTCCCTCCACAGGGCCCCGACTTTACTAAAATGGCTAATTAATAATGCTTGAAAAACGTAGGTCGTGGTTTAAAATCCAGATTTCAATATCTCTGGGTACTTGACCTAACTATATCTAGTTCGATTGGCTGCTCCGAAGCTCTAACTTGGGGCCACGACCTGCCTCTTTTATCTTGGATCGTATTTCCCCCGAAAAAGATGCCTTCTCATGATACATTACATGATGTCCAAACTTCGGAATGTTTTAATAGGGCAGCATAGCTATTGAAACGTCACACTGCTGGTTCCCTTGCTCCGGTCGCCGAACGTAACAGACCAGGCAACCCGTTGCGCTGGCTCGACAACATATCAAGATAATCGGCACCTGGCTCCGCCGGGGGGCTTCTCGAGGGTAAATCTTTTCTATCTCGATCTTAGAGTTGAATTGGAATGGGTTTGGCTGAGCATTGACGGAAAGGTTTGCCTTCTCCGGTACCGATCAACCTTGGAAGGCTTTCCGCCTAAGTCTAAGCTAATAACTTCATCTAATTCTCTCCACTTAGTATTATTGTACGTACTTGAGACAGTATTTAAAGGGTGACTGCAATAAATACTCCCGCCCCAGGTATAAGTGGTGTGAGATACTGGGCGGGGGAGATAAAAGATAAGCCTTCAGGAAGGTACACTTCTGAAATGCAAGGATCCGCACATATTGTCCCCTCCTGTCCGGTCTCGAAGGGCTTCCGACGGAATCCTGGGCTCAATTGACTTTTTACGCAGGGTTTTAATACCCTCGGATCGAATTGGATATAACCCTGATCATCGTCGATTCAGTATGACGTCTTTCAGGTGAACAAAGCGCGTCAGAGCTTCTTTGTTGCTACCAAGTTCGCTGGTTTCCGGCACCAGCCGCTTAACTAGGCTTCAGTGATCCCCCCGGTCCTCTTTCTACTGTACCCAGGTTTATTGGTACTGTACCACTATAGTGGGTGCGAGAAGTTGATCGGGTTTTGAGTGCCGGGGTGGCTAGTGCGGAAGCCGGGAGGGCCATGGAAGCGTTGGACTCTGGGATTCGACTTCGCTCGTTCACCTCGCCAGCATCTCCCCCGTATATAGCTGTAATTAAGCTAGAGACGAACTGCATGCTGTCTAAAGATGTGTAATCCTTATAGAGCCGTACATAGCACACCTTGTCAGGTACTTCTGACGCGCAACTGCTTACGGTGGGGCTTGGGGCTTCCAATTGGAAGACATGCCGCTGACTAAGGCCTAGGAATTCGGCTGACGGAGGGAAGCAGGGTCCAAGGATACCTTCACCCCAGTCACCGCTTGAGCCCGTCGCCGTTGAGAGGGGCCTCGCGATCGCAGCCTCCAAGTCGGCTGGAGTGTCCTCGTCGTCGACGTCGACAGCGGAGACAGGGGGCGTGGACAATTTCACTTTGGTCAAACAGATTATTACTCAACACATAAATGATGAGTTTTGGGTCATTATTCGTTGTGATTGCCTGAGGTGTACACAACTCCACTCTCCGCCGTCGATGTCGTGGACAACGATATTCTAGTTGACTCAGAGGGTTGCGGTAGGCGGGAAGGCCGTGGTTTTCTACAAGACCCTTCCCTCAACGCGACCTTGTCACTTCTACATATCCCCCATTGAAACCCACTTTAAATACATAATATACAGTATTTCGTACTTAAATATGATCAAAGTAACCTAATTCCACGGAGTGCTGATGGTCGCTAAACCACTACCCCTCTGCCGTACCACAACGCCGCACAGATGCATCGACCCAAAGCCAGGGCGGATGAAAGGGACAACACTTGCATGGTGAAACTTATAGCTTGAGAATGTTTTTCATTGACTCAAATACTTCTGAAACAGCCGAGTTAAGGGAACTATTCGGGAATGCCGGTTCCCTTCGTTCTAAGGTGGAAAGTGGCGTGGTCCTCTGCTCCTAGCAGGTTCTCTGTTTTAAAAAAAAACCAATATTTGTACAAAAACGGAGTATTGAGAAGATTTGGGACGAACCTATCGAGTTTGTTTTTCAAGCAGCCTAATTTCACTTCTGCACGAATCTAAAGCACCTTCGAGACCGCGGGATATGTCGCCAACGCTAAAAATATTGTGAGTCCCAGAGTACCGCCGTCTATTAATATTTAACCAGGAAATAAGCCACGATTAAAAGTCGACGTATGTAAACCAGCTGTGATGAGGACAGGACAAGAGTTCAAGTTCCTCGAGCTGCCGACGGGGATCGGTACGTCCCGGAACTTCGTACCATATAAAGTTCCATCCACAACGTATAGTATGACTCTGTAAAAAACATTATAACATACATTTGTGGCCAGTTTGGATGGGGGATATCTAGAAGTGACGAGGTCGCAGTGGAAGGTCGCGTTAGAAAACGAACTCTTCCACGGCCTTCCTGCCTACCACACAGGATGCAATTGCGAAGGTCCCTCTCAGCGACGACGAGCTCAACGGTGACGGGGATGAAGGGATCCTTGAACCTCTGCTTCCTTCTGTCACCCAAATTAATTAGGAAGCATCGCTTCCGACCGGAAGGCGTAGCTCAACACCGCGAGCAGTGACGTCAGAAATACCCGGCAAGGTGAGCTATTTATGACACTGTTAAGATTATAGATTCTTAAAGGCATAGAGTTAGCCGATCTTTAGCTTAATCAGGGCTATATACAGGGACAATGCGAGTGAGGTGAACAGGCGAAGTTGAATAGCGAAATTTATCCAACTCTTCCACGGCCCTCGCGGATTCTGCAGGCTAGATCTGCTTCCAACCAACGAGGATCCTAATGTAGACGGCCCAATGACCGCCCTAGTTAAAAATGCCGCACCACGATTAAAACTGCATTTCAAACCGCACAGTGCAGTGATCCGAGGTCGATAATTGCGACCTTAATCATAAGTTCAGCGCGGGGTCGGCCCGTGAGATATTCCCCAGCTTCCGCCAGAATCAGGCCTTTTAGTAATCGACACTCGCATATTGAGATAATAAATAGTGCATCGAGGTCGCACATATCTTCCTTAGTTCTGGTAAGGATTGGCGGTTGCATCAGCTCAGGAGTCAATGCCGCCCAATATAACCTCATAATCTCGATCGTACGGTCCACCCTGATCAAACATTATCGCCGGAATCAAGAAGTAATCCACGCCTGAATGATGTTCTTCACAGACGAGCCTCACCGCATGTGGACGTCTGAGAAGCACTGTCGCCACCAAGGGTTGTAATCTGCTAGAAGTTGAAGCAAATTTAGCAACTTGATCTCAACAAGAAAACCAGAAGCCAGGAAAATACGTACTAGAACAAGGCTGGGCTGTGTCTCGGTCCTTGTTGGTTCTCGGTGCAAGTTCTATGACGTCACAACTCGTGGACCGTAGGCCGACGATCGGACTCACTTCGGGCCGGGTACTCGACAATTTTTAGTGCCGGCGTTCTCTCAACGCCAGTAGCCCGCAGGCTATTCTAAATTAGGAAGATATTCGAAGAATATCAAATTCCGAGATGAGTGCTTGCAGTCAAGGGATTGCCCATGTCGACCTCGGACACCCGCAGCTTTGGGCTATGCGAGAGCGCGAATGAACGGCCCCGCTAGATCGTTTGACGAACTTGCGGTGTCGTTGGTCGCAGGTTCGCAAGGTCAGTCCCAATCCAGAAGTAATCGCTGCGAAGACCGGGACCCTGGGCGATAGAAGACCGCACCAGGTTGGCTTAACGGCGGAGGTGAGAAGCCCGGATGGTGACTCTTTTCGGATAAGCAGCCATCTGCTCAACAGAGTTACGGCAAGGTTGACAGGTACGTAAATACCGATTTGACAGTTGCAAGCTTTCATCTTGCAATAGGTTAGGTTTTGTACGGACAACAGACGCAGCCCTCGGTGCCTATTACCATGCCTCAGAAAATATGGAATCTACTAAGTCGGGCGAAGGCATTGTAAACACGGCGGTTAAAACTCGATAGGCAATCTTACATTCCTCAAAAGTTATCCGGTCTTCAATTTGCCCCACCGAGTCAGGATGATCTGTTGCTGCATCTCCAGACCTATATTTGAGACGAGGAATGGCCAAGTACCGGTCCGGTTGGAGGATTTTTGATTGCCCGTTAACGAGGCCGGCTTTCGCTGTTCGCCCGACCATTGCGTGCATCCCAGAAACCTATTCGCCATCGAAGATCTCGGTTTTGTAAGCAATCTGTTCCTCAACAGCGACACCCAGAAAGGAGCGTGTTCAGTTATCTAGCCACGCGCAGGAGGAGACCCAAAGATCGCGGATGCCTTCGACTCGGCTTAGACCACCATTAGAATGAATTACGAATGAAACTAGTGGCATGCGCATCTTCTAGGACATTATCTACCTTCAGAACCTCAACTTGAATTTCCTTTGATGACGAAACAGACTAACCTCGGCACATTCGACCAACCTGACTGACCGCCTGGACCTTGACAAACGAATACAAAGCAGCCGAAGGCTTTCTGAAGCAAACGTACGCTTTGTTGTATTTAACCTACGTGCCTCACCGATAACCTCTAGGATGAGGATCTATGGAATATCTGCTCATGTAGGCTCCACAGGACCAAGCCGCCATTCACATCTGGCGGGTTTTCCTTGATCCCTCCTAGTACTCAATAGTCGAAGCCGAAGCCGAATAAGAAGGAACCCGTCAAATGCACTTCAAAGGGACAGGAATATTTCTAGAAAGAGCCCCAATAATTACTGAATTTGTCGATGGTATTTATGAATACCAATACGAAAACCGGAAGTAACGAGTAGACTATTCAATTCCCGCCATCCGATCGATGCAAGGAGCGACGAATCAACCCTGAACATTCCCGGTACTTGTCAATCAGTGAGAATCGGGGATAGACGGCGCCCTTATTCTACTAACGCGATATAGACTTGGCGAGGCTGTCGATCGGTTCACCTGTGCGGATGAGGTTAAGATCGGCTAATCTATTAATCGTGCTCTTACTTTCCGGTCCCTATCCGCAAATGTTTCCTAATATGTTGCCGCAGAAAGGTCTTCGAAGTGAAGTAATTCTTAGACTGCATTTTTACAAAATTCAACATGCTCCGATGAAGAATTCCCGCCCTGTTCATCTCAGGTATCCGGATGGATTAGCGCGGCCCCTCAAGCCGCAATCACTGTGCTTTCAGTCAAACACTGAACGTGCGGGTTTATTAGTACATCAATCCTAACGCGTGTCTTAGTTGCCCGCGATTCAGTCGCGTCCATCGAATGCTTGCGACGCCTAGACAATAGCCTACCGGAAAGACGCCGAGCGGTTCTACTCATGGTTTGCCCGTTAGATGAGCAGCCCTGATGAAATAAACGCAATGTTTAGAGACTCTTCCCCCCTAGTCCCTGCATTGAATGCGAGACGATCCGCCATAACAAATCACACAAGCATTCATACATTGCCAAAGAGATAGCCACAGCCTTACAACCCAGAGCTGAAATACCAGTGTACCTGGAAGCACTTATAGTGCAGAGGTACTGTAGTGGGCAAATGCAAATTAAGGAATGATAAGATCAGCCTGAAGCAGGATTGACGATACGGCATCAAGGACCGGGTGCGTCATTGCTCACGATCGGCACCAGGATGCCTTCACAGTGGTTCCTGGTGTTGATGATCCTTGCCTAGACAGTCACGATTGCAGTATTTAACGAGTTATCGTTGGCCAGAGCATACGATAAATGGGGAGAGGAGAACCAACTCGACGTTCTGGATAGCAGGCCATCAGCGGCACGTATGCCGGGAGGCGAGAGCAAAGCCAAGGGAGATCCGATACTGCTCTAAAGATTGAATCTGCTTATGCTGTAACAAGGTGAGGTATGAGTGGGTGAGTAAAATCGGCCGGCTCAGCAGCCATTCCTGCAGGAGTGATGACAAGAAATGGAGAGTTACATTGGCCCAGTTACCAGTACAAGGCAGAACAGGTTCGCCAGAGCCAGCGAGTCGAGGTGCCTCGCATAACCTATGAGGGCCGGTATGCCATCGAGCTGAGGTTTGAGACTCTTGATGAGCTCTTCCCGGGCTCCTTCTGAGGGGTCATCGCGTCGCTTGTAAAACCCCTCTTTCCTACCCAGAGCTCCTCGAGAGTAGTGGGGGGAGCTGCTAGTTCTGTGGAATGAGAGTATTCGTTTTGAAGCGGAGACGAGTACGATTTTTTGAGTGGTTCAAGTTCGAATCGCACAGGCGCCCGGCCACTTCCGAGTTCACAATAACGCCGAAGCCTTCCGCACCTTGGCCATGAAGGGCGATTTGGCTTTATCATCATTCTAGAGTCCGAAAAACAAACAACTGATGGACATGAGTCGCACGACTTTTCCCTATCCAGTGCGAGTGTCGCTGCGAATGTATTCTAGGCTAAGCAGGGACTTCGGGAACGAGCTCGTACCCAGCGACAACCGGGCTATTTCCCGAGCTGTCGCCTCGTGCAGCTTTAAATTCACCGAATAGCTGGATTGCTTCAAGGCTGGGAGTTGAAATGTTTGATATCCTCCGCCAGCTGTAGTAAAGGACTTGAGGGAGGGAATCGTTAGGTTTGTCCGATTTCCCCCTATCCAATCCCTCAAACGCTCACCGACAAAAAGGAAAAGGTTGGAATAACTACTGAGGAAGTCAGATGTTCTATAGTTTCCGGGTAGAAATACGGCAAACCCTGTATTATGCCCCATCACATTCGTCAGTCCTTCACGGTCAATTACCAAGACGCGACCCACGAACCGTTAAAAATCAACGTCAAAAGACACACGATGAACGCAAACCACCCAATTAGAGGCTGAAGAGGTGCTTGATATGGTAAATCTAAAGATATATCAGCGACGGTGTTCTTTCGCAGGGGTCGTAACGAGCTACCATTGCGAGTGAAACCCTGTGCTTTCATGCCCCATTGCATCCGCAAATACGTGAAGCAAAGAACACACCAAGCGACCAGGCCAGCTACCGCACTTAGACCAACGAGCAAAGAAAGGGCTTCTGCTGTGGTTTTGTATAAGCTCAGGTACGACAGTGCCCCGAGGCTTGAGGCAGTTAGTACGGCGACGTAAGGTACACCGGTCCCCTCGTGAGTCCTCTTGAGAATCGCCGGTGCGTTCGATTCCTCTGCTAGGGCGACCAATGACCTACTGCTGACGAATATGGAGGTTACTCCCTGTGATAAGAATTTCATCATCATTAGGGCGCCAATTGCCGAATCACGATCACATGTAGCTCGGCGGGTGGACTTACGGAGGAGAAAGCGCTCGTCAGCACAACAGCGTTGATTATGGACCCCACGAATCCCTATTCAATACAATGCCCCGCATAAGCTTGAATTTCGCGGAGGAGGCGGTCGGTGCACGAACAATTCCGGCTTCTCTCGCTGCAATTGCAAACGGGCTCCCGCTCCCGCTTGTGGCGGAAGATCGCAGCCCGGGATGCGTTGCCGGGAGGATCAGACCGATCGAAAATATAACCGACACGTATAGTGCAAATACACCGATAGAGGTCCGGAAAAGCGCCTTAGGAATTGCACGGCGAGGGTTGACAGTTTCAGCACCAGCAATTGCGATCAACTGTATGTGGGCAAACGCTGCAATAAGATTCAGCCGCGAGTTAGCACACTTCAGCACCGCCTTAGTAGCCTATAAGATGTATGCAGCATCTTGAAATTGCCCGAAATATTATAAGGAACTGCGCCGGGAGAGGCTGTCCCGGGGCGATATAAATGGATAGGGGGGGACCTGATCGAGAAGAAACGGAATTCACCGAAGGCTGCGTTGATGAGTGTGCTCAAAACCGCAAGGAAGCGGCCGAAAAGACCGTGAATAACTCCGTCTGAACCATAGGAGAGCTGTTATAATGGCGGAAGCAAAGCATAGTTGCCGGCAAAGTTGAATCGGAGACCATTTTGGGTTGACCCGGTTTTTGTGGGGAAAACGTTATGTAATGAAAGTGATCGATCAATTGAAGACGTCGTAAGTCCGCTGATCTCCTCTCCTGGCTAATCTTAGGAGGAAAGACGCCAACACGCACCTCGCGGAAGGGATCTTGCCGCCAGTACCTGAAAAGGTGATATCCAGATTCAGTGACCCCGGTATGGTAGGTGCCCGACCTTATCGAGAAGCACTAACCGAAAGCCGAGTCGTTCCGTACCCGGTAAGAGACCGAGATCAAGTACCAAGGATAGAATCACTAGTCCTATCACGAGCGAGATCTGTGAGGTGTTGCCGACTGTGAGGTCAGTGGAGGTCCTGTGAGATCTGCTTGGGTGGAGCGTGCCTTAACGAGCCCGAACCCAAACTCAATCTGGGCAAACGCGCGAGGATGTGGTCACGTAAAGAGAGATTGACTGATCAATTCACAGCCATAAACCAAGGTGCCCAGTGGGTGGTTACTCGGTGCTCACCTCTCCAAAAACTCGCACCGGCATCATGTTGACGGCAATCATCCCAAGCCAGAAGATCGTGATCACTATGAGAAGGTCGAAAATATTTCAGCGAGTTATTGCCAAGATAGACATATGGTTAGTAATGTGTGGGACAGTGGAACGAGGCGAGGACGCGCGAGGAACGCACAAAGCCCTTGTGGGATAGCCCTGGTCCAGAACGTGACTGAGTTTGAACGCGATAATGAGGCGCAGAAATCAATCATGATGCAAGGGGCCGAGATTTTGGGGACGAATCAGCAAATGAAGATGCATCCAAGGCCGGAGAATAATGACAGACCGAGCAATGAGGCTGCCGTGATCTCGACCGCTTGCACGATGGCTAGAGCGTAGGCGAAGTTCCAACCAATGGCAGCACCTGCGAAAGGCTGTGATCAGCCGAGAGAAAGGTACGAGGTGCACTCACGCCTATCAAGCAAGGAACTGGGGTTGCTATGCAGGCGTGACTCTCACAGAAAGATTAAAATAAGGAAGTTTGGCCTCACCTAGAGCGGGGTCGACGAACTACGGATGCACCCAGACGAGGCAAGTCAAGTCCAAGGCTCCACAACCGCATCCCAGACGGATTAACTCACCTTCTGTGCATGCGCAATGAATCCGCCGGTCGCGGGGCACTGTTAATATAAACGCCATGATTCAATAATGTCCCCGTTCGCAACAGCCGAAGATAATTCGCGATACTAACGAGGGCACTCATTTCCGCTGCTGTGAGAGCGACTTTGGGAAAACAAAAGATCGACGGGAAGCCAGATCAATATCATAATTTCGGGAAATGGTCGACTCAAAAGAGGATGCACCTGCTATGGTTACGAGCCCCATCTAGCATCGAAGGATCAGCGAATGCAATGGTGTCTCTGCGCCAGCGACGCACTTACCACGATGTAACCCAATAGGGCACCAGCGGGCCCGGCATCAGCCAGAGCCCTGCCGGATGCCAGAAAAATCCCCGTCCCAAGCATCCCGCTGATGGCCATAACACCAATATGTCTTTCCTTCAGGCCACGCTTGGGGGCAAACATGGGTGGTTCTTGGCTTGATCCGAGGTGTTCTTCTTCTCCGTCGTCGCGGTGTCCCTCGACGATCATTTCGTGCGGTTCAACATGCATCCGATTGCGACCATCGTCTTGTTCAGCGAGAAACGGCACCCGTTCTGAGACCATAAGAAAAGTAGTGGTGTAGATAGACTGTTTATCGCTGTCGCTCCCAGGACCTTGTTTCGTTCGACTCTTAATCGGTGTTCCTCGGCTCGGTTGGTGGGAGAGACAGAACGAGGAACGAGGCCGGGCGTGCCGTGTTCGAAGCGGAGTGTGAACATAAAGAAGGTGGCCGAAAATCGCTTCATCCCGGACATTCGTCGATATTTTCCACCACGCGAGAAACGAAACAAACCCCCCCTCAACGCTGGTCCGGGCGGCCCGGAGAGTTCCCAGAGTAGCGGATATGAGCCTGCCTTTCTTCACTTTGCAAATGCCTGGCGCCCCAAGGGGATGCCACAATTCGGTGAAAGGGGCCAGGCCTCCTGCGAGCGGGTGGGTGGCGACGCAATTATAATCCGTTCCCCGACGTTCCCGCTGGCCCACGAGTAGCGGAAATGAGAGTCACGGTCAAAAACGCTGATAGCCTAAGCTGAGGAAGGCAAGCGTCCCGACTGGCTGGACGATAATTACCCGTGCACAGGATACCCGTAAGGACGTCATACCGGCCGTGGGCCTTTGAAAAAACTTGCACCCCCGACAGCCCCCACAAGACAACTCCGATTATTTCGAAGATCTAGCGCTAGCTTCGCAATCTCAATATCTCAGGCATGTAAAGTGATGTAGGAAATCCGCTCCAATCATTGGTGGGCTTCTGGCCTCGACGGTGATCTCGTATTTGGTGGGAAGAGGGCCTAGTCCCAATCTAGTACGGGACGAGCGAGAGGGGAGAAGTCGAGAGTGGTCCTGAGCTGTCATTGTACGACACTCTTCTGGACTGAAGCTCCCGAGACAACCTAATGAAGCCAGACGGACAGAAGGACAACGAAGCTGTAGGCTCGCTCAGGAAGCAAGGGACTCCTAGTCACCGACCGGCGGGTCCGGCATTTCAATGCTGACATAATATTACTCGTGACGTTATGCATCACACCCCTGGAAATGTAACGCTATTCGGGGTACCGGGCAACCACGCACTGTAGCTCGTTTCTACAGCCCTTAAACAGCTTTCCTAACCCTAGAACAGCCCTGCAAAGTAACTTATCAGCGGGAATCTACATCATTGACACCACGCTGCTCATTCAACCTTCTCAAATAATTTTTAATGGGCCTTTCTGTGGATGGCCACATACTGTATATACTTTACACCGCACGGATATGTCTCGTGCTCCTCTTCACGACGGCGACGTCCGGGTGACGCCAAAATTGTCCTGCCCTTCTAGTGCTTGGCGTCCGTTCGGCTTGAGATCGCGGCAGGAGAGACCGGGTTTCCTTATTTGGGCCAGCTGATTGCTGCGCGAGGTTCCCTCCCTGCGTCGAATGAACCGTCCATATGGCTTGCGTGCAGTCTATCTTTCAAGCTTGATACAAATGAATCTCGAAAATGCCGTTTTCGTCCGTTTGGGGGTCGCGCGCCTTTGCCCCGGACTTCCTCTCCGAGAGTCAGTTCGCGAGTCACGCCCTCTCATGAATTTTAACCCAGTTTCATCTCCGAATGAAATTCATCAATCCCCTTCCTCCAAGTCTGTCTTACGGCTCTGCACCCCTTCGCCACCATTTGGGTTTGGCTGAAAGAAACTCTCTTTCCCTGTAAAGTCACCGAGAACCCGACTTTTGCGAAGCGAGTCTATCTGTTGAAATCTCTGCATCAAAGGTGCACTGTATTGGAAAAATACATTTTTTTCTGTAGTCGCCCTGCGCCTCTCGACCAGACACATGTATCGCTTCGAAGCCTTTAAACTGCCCACTTCTTCCCTCACGACGGGGACTGCCGGCCACATTGGTCACGCACATCGCGATGCGTCTTTGGGGGTCTTGTTTTCCATGCATCGTGTGTAACGCGAACCATACCGGGTGCGACCTTGCCCCATTAACGATTATCCGGCCACACGACGTGAATAGCATGCTCTCACGAACGCACCGCGCGACGCATGGTTCACAATCGTTCGCTCGGGCTTCGCTAATGAAGGCCTTTAACTCAACGACGTCTACTTACCCCTTTTGTACTCATTCAGCCGCCCGACGATTGTGTTTCCTTTGCCACAGCCCACACTATCCATTCTCATTCGAAGATGTAAACCTCGCACGGCAAACCTGAATATGTATATATTCATTCTATCAGCTCTTTCGGGAGTACTACCGGGGACGCGGGCTTATCTTCATGTTCAACTTTACCGCGTCACAGAACCAGGCTTTGCACGGCGTGCATGCTCGTGTCTGCTCCACTTGAATTATCGACCAAAAGAAAAAATGCCGTCCACACCTCCCGTCCCCTCTTCCTCCGAAAAGCGAGCCAGAATCGGCCAAGGGGAAAAGTCTGAGCTCATCTGATTCACCCAACGCCGTAAGCGCATCGGGTAATCGCATCCGGAATGGAGGTCATGCACGCTTCGACCTCGAGGCTGCCCTTCCAAGAACGTTAAAAAAGACCAATGACGCCCCCGAGTCCGAGTCGGCATTCCCAAGCTGATCTACAAAGTGTGTCTGTGGCGGGAAAGGGACTTGGGGGGAACCTTGGACCCACCCGTTTAGCGCCGCATTCCCCCGTGTCCTGAATCCATTGCACAGCCCGAAAACCCGACCCCCCGGACTCGGTAACTTTTTCACTCTGAGAATGGAGAGAGAGAAAAAGGTTGACCTAAATCGCCTAATAGCCAAGTTTGCCTTATCTTATCCGTAAACTTCGTGCTCGGTCTTACGGCAGGAGTCGGGCGCAAGTACGTACAAATCCAACACGCGAACCTGAGAGGTGAAGAGAGGAGAGGCGAGCCGGTCATCCGAAGTGAAAGAAGTTAAAAAAGCCAGGCGCGCCGTTTAGCTTTTTTTCTGTGCAGGGACAGGGCAGAATCTTCTCATTCTAACCTTGGAGGTAGAGGGGACGGGAGAGAAATTGCTGCATGGTGAAAGTCTACTCGACTATACCGTCTGAGGGCGGTGTCGACCCAAGACTACCAGAGCAAAAAACGCGTGTTTCGCACACTCCTCGCAGGGCTTCACCATGGGTGTGAGAAGACAGCGCCGGGGGAAAGCCACTAAAGACCTCCACCGTCGAGCGGAGCGTGGACGAGCTCGCCCACACACACGCATACATATAATTTACTCTGCCCAATTTCTTGGGATTTTCTCCTCTTTCCCATCAACCTATTGCATCGCAGCGCTCGACCGGTGGATGGAATAGCTCCGGCCCAAACGGGGGTTCTCAGCAATTAGGTCTTTTTTTTTTTCTCTGCAAGGGTCGAGACTTACATACATGCCCAGTTAGGTCGACTCGTCTCCCCCCACTCACCCCTTCTTCGAGGGATCGGATTCGTGGGGCGCGGCGATCCCCCTTCGCCCCTTGCGTACAAGATAATTGTGGTGCTCCCAAACTTCTTAGTCGAGTAATCCACTTTCCCGAATTACCCATCGCTTCCGTACATTCGTTTCCCGAATTACCTTGTATGTGCAGCGTGTGCGCGTGCCTTGAGAAACATTGTTCTCCGCTCTCCGCCGGAGAGGCTAACGGAGCCGAAGTCGTCGGGTAGAAGAGCGAGGAGGGTAATATACGAACAAAGAGAAATGACCGGAGTAGGTGAAGGGGGAAGTTGACGGACGGTGCCTTGCGCGCGAACTCGAAGGACGGTTCTAGGCTAATACCCAAATGTGACTTGCCGAGGAAGAAAAACACAGGTCCTTGCTGCAGCTGGACATCGACACTCGTCTTTTCTGCTCAGGTGACGAAGTCAAGCATGGGCGTTAGGACGACCTCCTATGAGAAGCGAGGGAAGCGGCTTGCAGGTTAGGCACTGACCTTGGTCACGCTTAACTTTTTGCCCTTTGTTATTAGTTAGCCTTTCTTGATTTGGGCTGCGTGGTGCGCCTTGAGATGTTTTAGGCAAGTATCTGATACCTGCAATCTCCGTTGGGAAACAATGGTGCTTCCAGCTTCTGCTGCTGCGCTCGATCGAACGCGCGCGCGCGCGCGTCTCGACTCGAACGTTGAAAGTCAAACTAGTACTTCCGCCGCAAGCACCTTCGTTTTCTTAGCTTCGGTGACTACTTCTCTCTATCTCCGGAGATCCCGAATTTGTTATTTCCACGATCAACTAGCCTACTAGCGTAACAAGAGACGGCGAGGTATGAATGGCGGAGATGCGCATTACCTTTGCTGTGGTGATGGGGGGGGTGGAAAAGGAGTATACCCATGCCATGATGGCCAGTTACCGGATTGCGTAGATCCTCTGGGCTCTGTAATTCGGAGAGTAGCCAATTGGGTGGAATAAAATAAAAGAGTGAGACTTCGTAATCTTCTATCTCGCAAGCCACCGCCCACATATTCTACTATAACCCTCCACTTCCGGCTTCGGCATGCTAGTACATAGTCGGGGAACGGTGATGTATGTGAAGCCCCCCGGCGGCAAGCTCGGAAGGGCGCTATACCCATATAACCGGCTTTAGGCATTTCCTGTAGATCGTGAAAGCCCTCTTCGTTTCCCTACATAATATACACACACGTCCTAAACTTGTTCAAGCCGAAGTCGGGGGTAGAGCAATATGCGTTCCAAAAGCGGCCTCGAACCCGTTCTAGCCCCTGAAACGCCACCAACCTTCCGAGTGCGCTTTGTTGGCCTCGAGGCCGATCTATTGGACGTACAACAGGTGTATGTTTAATAAGTACTAGTATCGTCATTCCCCCATCTCGATGTACATGCCTTGGAATCGGGGCCGTTCATCTGGTCCTCGTTGGCCAAATGATCGTTCTAGAGTTTAACCTCGCCGTCGTCTCCCCGCTTATGCATAAGCTAATGTCGGCCGTTTTCATCGAAAAGCATTCAATCCCTATCACACCGCCATATGGAGGGTCCCGATAATAAAACCAAACCCCGACATGAAACGTTCGTAGCTTGTTCACCCGACGTTAGCGTCGATATCGTTTCCGTTTCGAAAGCCACCCGCGTGCTTGCCTATGCATACGTCGCCAAGTCGATCATATGCTTGTATTTTCAGGGAGGCGGGGATAAACTTACCTACGGCGACTTCTTTGGTAAATGCCCAACAACCCTCCATTATTCTGGGCTACAACAACGTTAGGGGAGTCAGGAGTCTCTCTCCTTGTGCGTGTACCCTATTATTTATTTGACTTGCAAGACAAGACACAGCCTCCTGAGGTATTGAAATTATGGTAGCTTGCGTTGTTGGGTTTACACCCCAACGGCAAGGAGGTTCCAGAGAGGGGAAAAAATAGACAAAGAACGTCGACATGGCTTACGGAACCGAACGAGCGCCTGAATTCTTTTCGCTGACCAATCGGCAGCTGATCCTAACTCATCTGGGAAATCTCTACCCTCCCCTTCCCACAGCTTCCTTTTCGCATACCGTCCCGCCACATCGATCGACATTGGTATACCAGGGAGGTATAGGTAAACCAAGCTCGCAACGAAAAAGTCTCTCGCTTGTCGCTGCCGGGAGGGCGTGCGTAACGAAACGACGCAGTGTGTTTTAGAAACCGAAGGAGGACCCGTGGAGAGCGGACAACTATGCGCCTCGAGTAGTCACATCGCCACAAGAGACTATTGGATCCCTTCTTCCTCGCTGAAACGACATGACGGTATGGTGAAGCAAGGTGGGCAGGTAGCAATAAGAGGGGAGGGAGGGAAGTGAAAAAGCGGGGGCGTTGTAATCGCCATTTGTATGCATTGCCATTCACCCCCACGTTTTTCCAGACCAGACGAAAGGTTCGGCGAATAGCGAAATGCCTCCGGTTGTAGGAGAGGGGGGGGGGGGGTGGAGGTGGTACTGTCTCCGACGAGCGCCGACGATGACGACGATGTCAAGGAAGTAGTGAGGGGGGGGAAGGGGAGGGGAGAGAAAGCGGACTGCGCGGGTCCCTGTTCGAAACGCAATATCGCAACTCCCGGGCCAATGTACCCAAGCCAGCGGAACGGGCCGGGTTTACTTATTGGACATAACTAAAGCGAAATGGCGAACCGTGAGCTAATGAGCAGAGAGCTCTCTCATCAATCCTTCCTTCTCTCTCCCTCTCTCTGTCCCCAAGTGCAATTTAGCTTGACATGCGGCGTCCCTTTTCAAGGTGGGATTGTGGCATCTTTTTCCCCAGGTGGTAATAATCGACTGAGAGATGGAGGGGATCATGGAGGCAAGAGTGCTTCTAGCGTGTACCGTTGTTTCTTGCTAAGTAGTCGACCGGCATTGATCTTTGTATTCATTACTTAGGTTGTGGGGGGGAAAGGCATTCTTTTTGGCATCTGAAAGCAGCAAGCGAGAGTGTGTGGTAAAAGCCGTGCGCGCGCGGGGAAAGAGGACTATCATACATTCAAGGCTGCAGGGTAACAGACGGGAAGAAGCGAGAGTCACCATCACGCTTTCAAAAGGCTGGAAGAACTACACACATATAGGGGGAGCGGAGGAAGGGGGAACACCTTTTACCCCACTCATTCATCGACATACGTACATACTGAGAGGACTGGGGAGGGTAACGAGTTCCAGCTTCTGATCCCCTCCGCGCATCTCTTTTCCCGTTTCCCGTGCTTCATTGGCGAGGTGAATCCGAGTTATTCCTTTTTAGTCCGCGTCGTCCGCCCGAACGGACCAATAACGGATGAACGTTGTTTTTTTCTTCCTCTAAGACGAGTGTCGTGCTTCTTCATCAACAACCCCTCCCTCTAAACGTCGGGGATTATTCTCCCTTAGACTTTTTTTAATTCTTCCTGCGTTAGTTCCGGGTTATATCCAGAGCAGTGGCGAGAGAGAGAGAGAGGATCCCCTGGCGCGCGCCGCGTCAATTCACCCGCCATCACAATCTCAGGATGCGCGTGCGCCGGCGCCGCTGTCTCTCTCTCCCTTCATTCAATTCCGAAAAAATTCATAAAAATTAAACGAGCCCGTGAAAAAAAGGAAACGACGCTAGGCGTGTCTCGAACGTACAATCACGGGTGAACCTATGCCCATCTGTCAAGGCAACTTCCACGTCCGTTTCCCGTTGTCCGTTCAACCGCTGTGGGCATGTCTTGGACGTGCAGAGGTTGTCGAAGGGAGAGGGGAGGGGGTTGTTCATCATTTCGGGGCTTCGGTCTCCCGACCTCCGCGGACCCAAGTCGCACTCTCGCACAAGGCAAACCAGACCATGATTGCACCAGATCGCATAAGGCAAGCCAGACCATGATTGCCCCAGAGACTTCAAGTGGCTTCCCAGAGGATCTTGTAAGAGTGCGCGCGCGAGTAGTGATGAGAGGAGAGAGATAGATTGCGATTCATGACTAGAAGAGATACAGAGGCACGACACGAGAGCGAACACGGGAAAGAGGAAAACAGATAGAGAGAGAGCGGGAGACGCACGCACGGGACATCATCAGCAACCACAAAAACCAAAAAAGAAAGAGAAGAGACAGCCACAAGATGTAGAGACAAGGGGGAGCCCGAACAAAAAGCAAGACAAAAAAAATGGTTTGGAAGAGTTATAAAATAGGGTAAAGTGGATTGGTTTGTTTTCGAGACCCGATGAGGGCCAATAGAAGTCTAGTAGTGAGAGATAGAGAGAGTGATCGACGAAGGGGATAATACTTGGTCCGAATGGCCGAAACAAGAAGAACGAGAGCGCGTGCGATAGGAGGGGAAGAGAGCCCAGACTCACCCGCCCGACTTATGACGTATGAGGGAGCGGGATAGAGAGGCGGGCGTATGGAGGACGTTGGAAATTGGGGGGAATTGGGGGGAGGGGGGTGTCGGTGAGAGAACGAAAAGGAGGTCGAGGTCGGTTGTCGCGGATCATGGATGAGGGGGAGGCAGTTCACAGCTTCCAGCCTTGAACCGCGAGCTCGCCCTTTTCTAATGGGAATTCTCCACCCCAAGCTTCAATGTCCTTCCTCGATTCGACCAACACGTTGCGGAGCTTGTCCAAAGTCTCCTTTGCGGCTTCACGATCTTTCACCAAGTTGTCGCCCGAAGCGAGTTGCTCGCGGCAGCTTTGCAGCGCCTGGGCGATGTCAGCGTCGATGACGATGAGGGCGTCTTCCATGTCCGAGTCGAGTTCGAATTTGTAAGGGCGGGCGGCGTCGACGATGGAGATGAGGACGGGTAGTGATTCGAATCCGAGGCCGACACCCATGAGGGTTCGTGCGGCCGCGACGGTTTCCCAGAGGGCTTTTGTGGGGACGCCGTTACCTTTGGAGTCGACGGCGAAAAAGGCTGATGGTGGGTGCATTCGGCGAGGTGCCGTGGTCGAGACGCGGTTGCGAGCGATTTTAGTGAATGCACCAGTGGTGCCCACTGGGCCAGTGGCGAGAAGGCATCGAACGATGGCGCGGAGACTGGGAAAGAGAACGAAAAGGTTAGCTTAGGGGCGCTTTTCACGTGGTGCAGTGCGCGAGATATGCTCACTCTTCGATGTTCTGTATGTGTGTGCATCGGCCAAAGGGAGCACGCGAATGTAATAAGACGGAGATGGAAGAGAGTGTAAGTTAGAGAAGTGTGAATGCTGTCGAAGTTGATGTGGGCTTACACTATTAGCCAAGAAGGAGTCGAGCTGCATGTTCACGTGGCTGACGAGCGGCTTTTGAGGCATGGCGGCGCTGCAGATCAGAAAGCGGGTCAGAGGGGGGCATATAGACGTCATGGGATGGGGTAACGTACTTGGCGACGTTGGTAGAGGCGAAGGCAGCAGGCATTATAGATGGTACTGTGGAGGATAGAGAGATGGGGAGAGGAAGATTGTGTGTAGAGATACAACGAGGTGAGGTGGGTAGAGGTGAGTTGGTTGTGGTATGCAGAGGCAGGAGGCGGGAGATGTGTTGTGTTGGAGGGGGAAGATGGTGAGCAGGCGGGGGTTGGCTTTATAGGTTTGGAGGATGAGAGAGGATACTTAACGCTTCATGAAAAATATAAAATCCAGGAGGGGAAAGGATGCAAGAGAGAGTAGAGAGACGGTTCGATTTGCACCCCGATGGGGGGGGCCCAGTGCTTCATGGGTACCGACGTTCTGGGCTGGGGGGCAAAGCGAAAACAATTTGTTATTTTTTGAATTATTTTATTTTTATTATTTTTATTGCAAGTAGAAAATAAATAAAATAAAATTTGGGTTGACCCGATAGATCGGGGTAAAAGGGTTCATGGTGCCAGGGGTCCCCGGGTCGGTTGGACGCGACGGTAAACGATCTGGGCGGGTTCGGTTCGAGCCCAGAACCAGGGTCCAATCTCATCTGAAATGCCGGTTAAGCCGACACAACAGTGCACACTTCTCCTCCTTCCGGTCTTTCAGGCTCAACTCACCCCCCCAAAGTAGGCGGAGTCGTCGGTAAGATGCCGCAAAGACAATTGGATGGAGAGAGGGGGGCGGGGGAGAAGCGGACGACCGATTTCCGACCAGCGGATATGAATCTTGCGCACGGGAGAGGCAGCAAAGCATAAACTCACATGTATACCTTAATCTACGAGCACATGGCTGCTCCCGTCGCCTCATCGCCCCTTCGCCTCTTCGTTGTTGTTGCTCCAACGCTACTTTAGCGTTGCACGCATATAACACTCTTAACCATTGTTAGAAAAGGGGATGAAATCACGAGCTCCAAAGTCGTTCTCTCCCGGTGTGTGTTTTACGTCTTGCGATTGAACGGAGGAGAGGGCGGAGGGGGTGACGAGAACCGCCGCTTTCACCGGTGGAGAAAACGTTGAATGAATTTGGTGTCGGTGATTAACGACCGACCGACGCGCACCACCACCATCACCACCACCACCACATGAACGCGCCTGGCCGTTTGCCTTTCAACGGCATCAAAAATTGATAATGAATAAAAAGGTGAATATATCAAAGGGAAGGGGGATCCAGTCCTGAACTAAAAGCTCTTCTCCGTTGAATGGCATGTGGGCTGGTACTGCATCCTACTCATAGTGTCATTCATTAGGCGCGCTGGGTTGGTGTGCCTTAGTACGAGTTACACTACGCATGTTTGCCGACCGAATAGTAACACACCCGACACAAGCACGCACACAATTACTTTTTGCCTCCCCTCTAGCTCTCTCCTCTTTCCCCCTGCCAGTCCATCCGGACTTCTAAGAAAACAAAGCACCGGCGGAGAGGCACCGTTCGAATAAAGGCCTACTCTGTGTCTAAACTCTATGCAAATTGTGTGGTCCAGTGACCTTTACGTCGATCTGTTTAACACCCGACAGGCAGTTGTCAAGGCGGAAGGCGAGAGAGAGAGAGAGAGAGCCCGGTAGTTCCGGCGTTCAAGCCCCTGCCCCCTCCCCCACCTCCTCCAGCCCAGCTCCAGCACCTCTGACGACTGATGGGCCTTTGAAGGACCACGGGTGCTTCTTTCTGAGATACCGTACTCATTAAACAAAGTACGTTCATCACTATCGTCAACTCATCGTCATCGAACTGTGATGATCAAGCTCAGATCCTGTCTAGGTCGTTCTGTCGACCCAACGTACCCGCATCGCCAAAACGCGTTCCGTGGACGTGGTGTGATATTATTTGATTGCTAACCCAACCCCCAAACCCGGACCGGTGAACTTGTGAATCAATTCGGTTTGATTTTTGTATCCGATGAGAATGCATGAAGGCCTCGCTCCGTCCTTGCTTCACCGCCTCCGCGTGTTCGTCGACCGCAACCAACAGCTGGGAAGGCTCAAGGTTCCAGCCCCCCCAACTTCCCCGCACAATATAATACCCCCCAAACAATTCATAAGTAGAAATAAAGAGTCAGGGCAGGAAAGAGTGCCAAGAAGAAGACGCCGGAATGAAGCGCGCATGAGTCGTCGAGGAAGGTCGAACGGACAGAGACTAGAGCCGGACAAGCCCTGCTTGGGAGTATGGACCGCAAGCAATGCGAAGCAAGACCTCTCCGTTTTCCTTCGATTCGGCAGTACAACCTCCGCTCCACTCTTTGAAATGCTTCTTCGAGCTCCTTCGGCAAGGTTCTCTCTGAAATAACTTCCTTTCCCGGCGAGTCTTCTTGTGCCGCTAGCTGCGAAGAGAAGCCCGGCCGATTGACTGCGAATGACTACATTGCAACCGAAGGGGGGAACAACCCCCGGCAGGCCGCCTTGGAAAAGCCACCAAATAACAACAACATGTCATATCTAAAACAGCCCCTCCAGGCCCTCTTCATCGCGCGTTCCAGAGCCCGGGCGTTTCGATTGTTCGGCTCTGACTCTCTTTTGCAAATCGGCCTCAGGCTGATCGAAGGGGGTGGCCGTAGCTAGGTTCGAGACAAGCAAAGGCCGGCCCACGGCTCGGTAGCTAATCTCAAACGCCCGAAAGAGAACGCATACCTACCTTTTGTTATTTCCCTTAGTTCCCTTCACCTTTCCTACTATGGGGTTCGGCGACCTCTCCCCGGCTTTCACCTTCCTCCCCGAGCACATGGAACGCAACCCTACTCTAAACAACCTCTCCTTGGTGTCTACCGCAAACGCCCGGCCTCCGCTTTCGTTATTGGAGGCTGTTTCGGTTTCGGTAAGCGCCTCTCGTCGTCATCCCCCCCTAAAGAAAGACAAATTTGTTATTCTATTTTCCTAAATCAAACAACCTTGTCTTTGGTGGCTCCGTGTCGCGGCCCAAAAGCCATCCAGGGTCGGTGGCTCTATACTTACTATGGCGTAGCCAAGGGGATCGCCTCGGGGTTCTCTCCTCCCATCAACGAGTCACGCCCAAAGGAACCAATTATTGTCATTTCGAGAAACGAATAAGAAACTCGCTAGTGAGAGGAGAGAGAGACAGGGAAATATATGTTGTGGGTGAGAGAGGGAGAGAGACATAGAGTATGGTGTACACAAGATCAAACAAACAATCTATTATCCCAGATCTGGAACACACGATACCTCTTCGTTTGTTACTCACGTTCGGAAGTGGCCGTCGTTCATCTATAAGAGCCCTAAGCCAGAAAGAATCCCGTAAGTCTCCTTCCCCCTCAAAGTACTTGCCGAAACCCATCACCCCTCTTACGCCTCTTTGTATCATCTCTTCATCATCGTTTCGCCGCCAACATCTCACTTTCGAATCAACAAGCTCTGCACCCAAACCCTTTGATTCCAAATCGCCGTCAAACGCCGGCCTGTTACTCTCCTGTCTCACCCACCAACCTAGTTAACTCACTCTAACCCCCTCACCATCGCAACTTCCCAAACCCAACACCCACATACACGCACGCCGCAATGAATTCACCGGATGAGTCGAGAATCCCAAGACCTCAACCAGCCCCCACGCACACGGGCGCGGCACAAGAAACGAGTCGAGAAACATACTCACCAGACGGCCTCAACCCCGACAGGGAGACGATCCAACTCGGCAGGCTTACCGTACCACGTCTCTTCATCGGTTTGTGGCAGTTAAGCTCCGACGGTTGGGGCTCGACTACAGTTAATAGAGTCCGGAGAGAGATGAGAAGGCACGTCGAGGCAGGTTACAACGCGTTTGGTGAGTTTTTTCTTTTTCCTTATTCCTCCATATATTCAATGGGTCCTTGAGTCGAATTGGGCGTTTGCCTTGCCCCGAGGAGGGACGACATCTCCTTTTGGTCTATCAGTCCCCTTCCCTCCTTCTCACCCGATCTCCCCGGCATTCTCTCTTCCTGGGATTCTTTTACATGAAACCATACTGATCGAGTGACATCTCTCTCTCTCTGGTCTTTCCAGACATGGTGCGTTTTCCGAGGAAAACCTTAACAGCCTCTCCGTCGTCAAGGCCGTTCAGACCTCTGACGTATTTCTTTTCTACTTCTTCTCGCCTGGCATTTTTATTTCTTACTCCTTTTGGTTCAACACACGCACCTTCTCCCTTCTGCGCGTGGATCCCATGCTTCTCAATTGTCGAACCGCGGGGCCGGGGTCATCGCCTGCGTTTGGTTCCGCTTTAGGGTATGTTGCCGCATTCTCCATCCATGCCTGGAAGAACCGAGAAGATTCTCAACGGTTCTCTCATCCCCCTCGGCCTTTATACCAAATCCGTAAACTACAGCCGACCACTATGGGACCGCCGAACAGATCTTCGTAAGTCACTCTGCTTTGTCTGGCGCGAGGATGACTTTGAGACCCCCATACCAAAAACACGCTGTCCGGCGATTCGGTGATTGTCGGTTCTACCGAAATCCCGGGGTCTCACTCACGTCTCGACTTTCGAGTTGGAGCTCACGAGTAGTTTTCTTCCGATTGCTAGGGTGGCTTCCGTTCAACTCTACCGGACCCCAAGGCGGTAATTGGAGCGACCAAATGGTGCGTCTTCGCACCGGTTGACATCACGCGGAGCGTGGTACAAACTGCCATTGACGAACGAAAAGAGAAGTGAGTTCGGTTATCTACCTTCTTCTTCATTATATTTTCGTGTCGCTGGAGACGTTTACCCAACCTCCGGACTGCGCATGACGCGGGGGGTGGCGGGGGGAATTGAAATATGTCGGTTTCCCGCGCGCATGCGGGTCCTGCCCGCTCCATGCCTGCTTCCTCTGAGGGTCGAATTAACCAAACGACTGACGTCGGTACCGTTTCCTTTTTTAAATTACGCAGAATGGCCTACGACCATGTGGATCTTCTTCAGGTGGGTTCGCTCGGGTCCGACTTTGTTTCGTTTCTTCGTTTCCTTTCGGTCCACGGTCGCGCGGTCGGGACCGTACCCTGTCTTCGAATTTCCTAAACCTCACAGCAACTGCGTCTCTCACCTCCGGGATATTAAACTGACAACTCGAACTTGATATTTGAAAATTTATTTTGTGCCGAGACAGTTCCACTGGCAAAATTACTTCGACAGACAGTACATGGACGCGCTTCATTACCTGCAGGAGATTAAAGAGGCTGGAGACATCACCGAGGTCGGCCTCGTCAACTTCGATTCAGCCCGAACGGATGAGATTTGCACCCAGTTCCCCGGACTCATAGTGTCCAATCAAGTTCAGGTAAGCTCCGGGGAGCGGTTGCCTAGGCTCTGGGATGCGCGCCTCTTCCTTGCGTGGGCAGCATTCCACGTGGAATTAGGCGGTTGACATTCACCTGCTTGGCTTTTTTTATCTTTTGGTTTCGTGTTTCTCGGCCTCGGTCTCCGCCGGGAACAGTTCTCGTTGATCGACACGCGACCGTTGGATGGCATGGGTCACGTATGCAACCAGCACGGCATCAAGTTGCTAACATACGGCACCCTCGTTAGTACTCTCCTTCACATTTTACGCGTGGCATGAGGCAGGCGTGGACCGCTGATCACCATGGTGGTCTCTCGATAGTGCGGGGGATTCCTCAGTGACAAGTGGCTCGACGCGCCTCAACCGGACGAGTATGACGGAAAGTTGACTCCATCACAGAGAAAGGTAAGTGCCAAAATTCGGACTTTTTCTCCCCTTCTTTCGATCTACCGCACCGTCCGCTCTATGTGTCTCCGCCGTGTTCTACCCCCCACCCCCCCATCCCGCGAAAGGACCGCCATCGGCCCGCTAAGCCTCCGGAATAAAAGTGCAGGCTTCCTCCGCCTTCCGGCACGTTTATGTCCTTTTTGCCAATTTGACGATGAGATCCTTCCCTGTGGGCCTCAGATATACGAAGAGGCTCTCCGGGAAGATTCTCTTCCCACACCTCGTCCCCATCGGCCCACCTGTCACCCCCTTCCCTTTCAACCAAAACCAACAACCGCATCCCTCCCCCCAAATCCTCTCACATTGTAGTCCTGCACTTCAGAAACACTAGAACCGACACCCCACACGCTTCTCTCCTCTCCTCTCGGATTCTTTTCTTGGGCTAATTCACTAATCGTTTCTTCCTCCAAACCTGCCTTATCTAGTATCTCGACGTGATATTAGGAGCATGGGGCACCTGGCCATTATTCCAGATCCTCCTCCGGACTCTCCAAGACATCGGTGACCGTCATGGACATCGAAGCATCTCGAATATTGCCACGCGCTGGATACTAGACCACGACTTCGTCGGTTGCGTTCTCGTCGGTACGTCCCCTCTGCCGCTTATGGCCACCTTGGACTTTTGGCACCCACGCCGGCCGAGCATTCCCTGGTTCTCTCCACTTGGCTCGGTCTTAAGGCTTCCCCCGTTTCACGCGCTTTTCCTCCACTTTATCAGATGGCAATGTCCGACGCCGATATGCTGACCCGAGCCTTCCTCCCTGTTCATGCCGCCATTTTCAAATTACACTCGCTCTTAATTTATCCAGGTTCGCGATTAGGATTGACCGAACATATTGACGACAACGACCGCGCATATGGCTTCCGGCTCACTCCTGAAGATAACGCGGCGATCGAAGCTGTGTTGACACAATCTCATGGACGGGAGCTCGTACGCATACTCGGCGATTGTGGAGCAGAATATCGGCGGGGGAGTGATCATGAGTGAGCGCTTGCGGGTTGCCTTTAGGGGACAGCGATGAGCTCGTGCGGGGACGTCATGTCAATGACTGACTGAAAAGAGAAAAAGAGACCACGATTTCCTTCAGCCGGCACTGTAGGACCGCCCGATTCTCACTCGTTCCCCTCATGGACCCACGCTCTGTTCCCGGATCGCAACCTCTCTGTACGTACTGTATTTCCTGTCCATTGAGTACCCTTCTTCATTGTACATGAGGGTACATGATGCTACTAGTTCTCGGTGAAAATATCCCATCTCTGGCCACAAGCTCAGTCGCACCTTGAACGACGCATGGGTCTCCGACAGATACCCAAGTTTTGGTGCCATTAAACGCATTACGGAACCTTCGTAGCGCAAGCTCTCAGCTCGCCTCAGTACCTTGCGAGCCATAGCGGCCTACCATATGAGTCGTAGTTGCGTCTGGCGGTGCGCTGGGAATCTCAACAACAGGGTCCCTTATCGTGTGAAGGCTCATTTAAACGAGATAGGATGCTCTGGACGGCAAAAAGGTAAGTCTGAAAGGCCGATGACGCGGTGCACAGTCTAGGTCGGCGGTGAATGGATACAAAAGAAGCGAGATTGGGTACATGCGATGTCGTAAATTGCAGATGAATGCGAAGGAGGCGGCGGAATGTCCCGATCAATGGGGTAAGTAGTGGGGTGGCTGGACTGGAAAAAATGAAGAGGAACCGTAGGAAAAAATGCAAATAAGCAAGTCAAGGGTCGCTGCTCTCGGCGGAGGAAGCCACGACCTGTATAGGGACGAGAGGTTAGTCCACCGGGGTCACGAGCGCAAAATATATCACAGATCCTTACGAACTGGGTTCAGAGTCTACTCATCGGAGGCTTCTTCTCATCTTCATCGTTGTGGGAATGGAGTGCCAAGGGAGACGGCGGCAATATGCGAAGACTTTGGATAGGCTCTAGCTTGCGTCTCAATTCCCTGAGAAGCGTGGTTTTAGGCGACCATTCATCAAAGGCCTGCCTCAGTTCCGCAATCTCTGAGGCAAATAAGGAAAGAATCGCCGGGTCACTGATGACACCCCTCAAGGCCCAAGGGATCTGTTAAGGAGCAGATCATTAACATGCGATGTGCTTCCTCCGTGTGGTTCGGGGTTGACTGGGACATACCTCGTAATCGTTCCTGGTGGCTCGGGCCTGGAAAGGATCGACACGGAGCTCTGGCTTCTCGTTGCCTAGAACACCGCTAGTTTCGAACAAATATCGGACTGCCAGACTACAAAGGGAACAAGTCAGTTTCCATATAGAGCGTCGTGGTGGCAACGACTCACTCGTAGCAGCCGCTATAGCCGTACGGGGTTGAATGCCCCACTCCGCTTAAGGAACCTGCGGTACCCTCCGATAGGTGGGTTATGAGACCGGAATCGTCCAATCCTGCATTCCGGATACGAAGGAGGAGCACAATGAGGTTTGAGAGGAAGTCGGAAGCACTATCATTATACGAGAAGTCGAAAGGTTAGGAGCTAAGGAGGTATGATCCAGCGGCGTGGTAGCAATTACTGACCTGTAAGCGTCTGCATCGATGTAAAGAGCACGCATAATCAGAGGGTGCGAGGCCGTCATGAACGTTCCTGAATAAATCTGCAAACAAGCTTCGTTTGGAACACCACCCTACCGATCAAGAGGCCGAAATGACGTACCGGCACAACTTGATCATCCAACGATGCGACATACAGGAACTTGACACCATCATCCAGCGCAGCGCCAAGTGCCTTGACATATCGTTGCGACACTTCACTTGATGTGTCCTGTCAAACAACCGTCAAGGTCAGGATGAACGTCGGAAAAATATCGCCATTGGCCAATGAAAACCCAGATTACAGAACACCGACCCTTACAACTTACCTGAAATTCGAAGAGCTCCCTCGCGGCTGCCGTTTCAAAATAGGTAAAGTACGGCTTTTGTAATTGCAAATGGAAGGTCAAAGAAGCCTGAATCAGCGCGACGCTTAACACGATAATTTTTAGGTTCCCCATACCTGGGTCAAGGAGCTCGCATTCAGGTAGAGCAACGGTCCGAGGTGGATACCGCATAGGCAGAGGCAAAGACATCGCGTTGGGTGGGAAGGGGGAATTGTCTGCGAAATTTCCGCGGCTCTGAGGACTGCCTCTCTGTTCGACTCAGTTCGGATATGACCATCTGCAATTAGCGTTGCGATTAGCTGAGTCGAGACAATGGATCCTTGAGAATGGGTAGCAAAGAAGATGACATCGGCCCTAAGTAACGAAAACGTTAATGCACCTGAGTTGCTGACACGTGGACGAGTCACTCACTGATGCAGGTCTTCGACCCATTCTGGGTGGTCAAGGAGATCTTGATACAGCTTAGCGACCCGTCGAGCAATGGTCCCTTCTCCTTCTAGGTTAATCGAAGTGAGCTTCTCCAAGGCTAGGCCACGTTGTTCCTGCAACGACTCCATTTGGTTAGAGTTCGCTTTTCGGAGATGAACGAAGATCGACTAACGACGTAGCGTTCTACCGAGGAGACCATCATTGACGCGAGCTTACTGCTTGTCCCCGTGGGTTCTCCCAGGACGGTCCTGATAATGGCACCTGGCAAAAACGTGGTGTAAGTGTGACGGCGGAACGTAGCCCAACTCAAAATCGCACCAGGAAACCACCCATGGATTCCAATGACTACCACTCGTTTGGCACCAGACAACTGGTCTGCGAGAGTGCCATGCTCCGGTTCCAATACTTCCCACACGCGAGGTAGCTCCTTTCCAATGTTCTTGGCTACTGACAGTGGGGACAGCTGGTTGAAAGTACCATTCACCAAATGGTGATGTCCTTTGGGAGCGATACGACCAACAGGGACGGAATGGTCAAGCAATCCAAATGTGGAATTCGCCGAAACGGATTGCTCCGAGCCCGACCCTGTAGCCACCGCGAGAGTCGACCCAGGCTGGGCAGTAGTCGAAGTTGAAGCCAGCGACGCGGAAGATGAACTGGGGAGTAAAGAATCGGGCGTTTTTACTCCCCAGGTTTTAGCGAGACGCTCGCGTCGTTCCTCCATGTATTGAATCATGTCTTCACTGGGTTTGCGTTCTTCGATCAACGGAGTGGGTTTCGGCGGAGAAGTCGCGGGAGCCAGCCATGATGAAACGAAGTTAATCGTCTTTTTGGTCAACCCAGCAGTGCGTCTTGTCAATGTGCTCTGAGACGTAGATCGTTTCAAAGGAGGTGGTCGAGTTATGGGTGCGACTCGGGGAAGTGTATAGAAGGTGTCTCCGAAGGACGGCAAGACAAAATTCGCCTTCTTCCCTGCACCTCCGCTTTTTGAAGGGGCCGGGGACCCACCACGCGAAGGCCTTGAGGATGACGGAGGAGAAGAATTATTGGTGACCTTTTTCTTGATTGTATCAGAATTCGTCAGAGGCGGTGCAGGCGGCTTATCCTTGTCCTTTGAAGAAGGGTCGCCAGTCCTTCCACGCTCCGCCGAAGTCGTCCTGGACCGAGGTGCTTTTGTCGAGGAAGCTGACGAAGCAACCCCAGACATCTTATCAATGGGGGTGACGTTGGAATTATCTAACTCCTCCGGTATATCCATGACTTCCATTCCACTCGAGTCGAAAGACTGACCCTCAGCCCCGTCTGTGATCCTCTTGACAGCCAAGTTGTTTCTCGAAGAGAAGAACGACATCCAGGACTTTGCCGGTGCATGTACGACAACGGGGTTTGGAGTTGCAATAGAGTCAGAACTTGGGGTGGCAGAATTGACTTCATCTGGGATGTTGGATTCAGGCTGGGAAGCGTCTGGGGGACTGGCAGACTGTGGAGTCGAAGTGGTAGCGGAGGACGTCATTGCATCATTACGAAGGGCCTCTTCCTTGACTAATTCAGCCTCGGTTTTTGCGGTGACACCCTCTTCGCCTCCATTGCCACCTTGCGCAGCCGGTTGTTCAGTGGGATATCCAGCCCAAGCCCAAAGGGGACCCATCCACCCTGTCGATGAAGCATTACCAGAAGCAACCGAAGGTGCTGATTCTGCAGCGCTATCAACGCTCATCGGGGGTACCTTTTCCTCTGTTTCTCCATTTCCCCGTGGCACGGAGAGAGGTACAGGTATTGTCTCTGTCGATAGCAACGTGGCATCGGCCGATGACAGGGGCGCTGCAGAAGGGATCGTCGTTGGTACCGTGGACGAATCAGAGACCTGCGTCGCTGGTTCAACGGATTGCGGCGGATCCTCCGCGTCCGCTGGGGTTTGAACGACCCTAACTTCAGGTGGAAAGGCCGTCGGTCCGCCACCCAGACCGAAATAATTCCACCAGGATGCGCTGTCAGACGTCCCTCCGCCTCCAGATGCTCCCGCGGAGGATTGCTCGATCGGTGCCGCCGACGTCCCGTCCTGGGGTAGGCCACTGGTTGTCGCATTGATATCTTTCCCCGCACCGTTATCGCCGCGTGGCAAAGGGTCGTCGCCCTTGCCGGCTCCAGTTGCGCGTAAATCTTCCGGCCTGGACTGAGTCTGGGGTGATGGTATTGGTGGCGGGATGGTTTTTAACGATTTAGACGCCGGTGTCGGAGAATTTGACGTTCGGCCCTTGTCTATGTTGCTGTCTCCGATAGTCGCCGGCGGAGATCTCGATTTGGCAGGAAATTCGACATTGCTTGAGTTGCCGGCTGGCCTGGCCAAAGCGGCGCTCGGAGCCGCGGCAGAGGAACGCGGTGTTTTGCTCAGTTCCGAGGCCGAGGTCGAGGTTCCGTCCGATGGTGCTTCGGTATCTGAAATAATGGTGCATGGGGATAGCGAGGGGGATGGGAAGCGAGGAGATAAGAGAATGAATCGGTTCCAGAGCGCGTGCCAGAGTTCCCAGAATCAGTTTATTGCGTGTGCGAAACGGACTCAAAATACCAATGTACGAGAGAAACCACTCACGAGCATTTGATTTCGGGGAGTCCCGTTGAGGTGGAGCGGATGCATCTGCAATAATGAACAGGGAAGAGATATGCCGTCAGTTAGATATGGATTTACAGTAGGCCGGGGCTTCTAAATGGTTCCAAACAGAGGGAACGCTAATAAAACAAGGGAACTTGTAGCCGATCTTACCTTGTCCAACCGGGCTATTCCGCAATGTTGACACCGATGCTTCTGAACTCTTTCCCGAGGGAGATTGAGCAAAACCTTCTTTCACCTGATCCATTTTTGACTTTCTGCTCAACAACGGCAATCCAAAGATATACCGACTGGTAGAAACTGAGCTCGGACCAACGGTACTCGAAGCAGCGGTTGAACCAGTGGTCTCTATTGAAGAAGTGCCAGCGGTGACCGAGGTCGAATCGGACGAAGTGATGGTTGATGGAATCCCGGAACTTGCGACAAGTGTGGAAGTGGCCGATTCAGCTGGTACAGTGCTATCCTCGGACAACACAGGATCCTGCATTACGGCAACAGTCACAACTTGTTGAGAAACTGGTGGCAGTGGCACGGAACTTGATTGATCGCCTTCAATTTCAGAATTGACCGTTGGCTGTGGTGCTGTAATTGCGAGATTGGTGACTAAACCGGAAGGCGGTGGTGTTTGTAATCCAGAATCGGTCTCTTTCTCCTTTAAACTAGGTGTTGTGCTATTGGTTCCAGCGAGAGATGTCTTTGATCCACCGAACCAGCCACGGAACACCGGT
The DNA here is from genome assembly GCA_019633425.1 of Tulasnella sp. 424. Lineage (NCBI taxonomy): Eukaryota > Fungi > Basidiomycota > Agaricomycetes > Cantharellales > Tulasnellaceae > Tulasnella > Tulasnella sp. 424. The sequence goes on from WSUB01000023.1 coordinate 83,815, forward strand.
GTTGCTCGAGCCGAGGTGGGTACCGATCCCGACTGGTCGGGTTTAGTTGGAATTGCCACCGGTAGTACTTCATTAGGTTGATCGGGCTTGACGGGACCGCTCGGTATTACCCTGTCCGGTTGGGGTGGCTGGGTGGTAATCGGAATTGGGGCACTTCCAGATTGAGGGGGCATCATTTCTGTCGTAGGCGAGTTGAGGTTCTCCAATCCTGGATTTTGGATTCCAATGACCTCCTTCTCCTTTCCTTTGGATGTGGCTGTAGCATTCCGCAAAGGACTGGGACTTCTCGACTTTACAGAGTTTAACGATAACCGCGAACTCGCGAACCAGCCGCGGCTCATTGGTGCGGGAGTCGCCGGGCTCGAGGGCGGTTGAGGCGATTTGGTTGTTTCTGACGGACGGTCAACAACATCTTTATTCGCCGACTCCTGCTTAACGGTATCGTCGATAGTAGCTCCAGAGGTTCCGGGGTCCGAGACGCTTTTGCGAGAGGAGGATGGTTCAGCGGCCGCGCCTACCGCGGACGCCGGAGCAACCCGCGACTGAGTTTCTAACCCAGTCGAAACAGACGCTGCAGGCTCATGTGGTTCCGGCGTTGAAGGTGGCGTGAAGCGCGGTATACCAGGTCGTTGAGAAGCCGAGGGATTGCTGACCGAGGAGGATACCGGTGGTGGCTTTACAGTGGAGGAGGATGACGATGCGGATCTGGATGCGGAATTTGGCACTCGGGTAGAAGAGGACCTCCGGACACTCGCAAACCATTTAGAAGAAGGGGCAGGTGAAGGTACAGGAGATGCAGAAGCAGATGATGATGATGCCATTGATGGTGGGTTGGTAACCGGAATGGAGATCGGCGGAGGGATTTGCGGTGGTGGTGGTGTTGGCTGCGGCGTCGACCGGTCAGGGGTTTGGTGCTCCTCTTGCATTGGAGACTCAGCCAATGGAACCACATTAACCAGAGACGGCGAAGCTTGTTCTCGTACAGGAGAAGTAACTAAAGTGGATATATGACGTTTGGTGGTCAGCCCTGGTTTCGCCGCATCTAAATGCATGAGACGAAACTTACGATCGAAGTCTGCACCTCCGATTGCATTCCCAACAGTCACACTTCGAGGCTTGGGAGTGCGAGAATAATGGCTAGGACGAATCGTCTCGACGGAGCTTGTCATTGAATCCACGGTAGGTTGCCTTCGCGAAGAGGAGCTGCTTGAGGCTGCCGAAGCGTCGTCATTATTGGAATTTGGCGCGCCGTGACCGGTTCCGCGCAAGCTCAACCACCCCATCGACGCTGAACGTTTCTTCGCGCCTTCCACACTTGTGGAGCCTTGAAAGCCGGGTTCTGGTGTCAGACGGGAGGGTGAGGGCTGCGAAGTCGAAGGTGGTTCTTGACTCAAGGCTGTTGGACCTCCACGAGTGTCCTGCGTGGAGTCCAAGCTCGAATTCTCCTTCTCCTCCTCAGCCGCAACTCTCCTTTGCAACTTTGCCAACGCTTCCGCTCCCTCCCCTTGCGCTATCTTTGGCTGTGCGAAGATGTGCGAGACCGCGGTATGAGTGGGTGCGCTTGCTTTGCGCAATGAAGCCGGAAACGGGCTGTGCCGCCGTCTGCTCATTGTGGATTGCATGGACGTTACGGATGCCTTGGAAGAGAGTAGCTTTGGTGTAGAGGTATTGCTGTGGTCGACGTTCCTGGTGGTGCGAGGGGTCTCCATCTGCACTTTCTTTCGAGGTGGTCCAAATGCCGTTCGACGCCGAGTGTTGGGGAGATTGTGGCGAGAAAGAGCACGACTTCAGGAGGAAACGTTTTGGGGGAGAAAACTGCACGTGACTACCCTGAAAGGAACGTTTTGTGTCCCCGCCGCGAGCGTCAAATGCGCGGATGCACAACAGGTTCCGATGCCCGTACACGTGAATCTATACGAGAGATTGAGCTCATACTCCAAATTTATCAAATACGCGTGCGCAAACGTTCTGTGGTATCGTCTCCGTAAACTCCCCCGGCAACGCGGATCATCGAGAGATTCGATTTTCGGCTTTCAAGGCTAATTATATTCACAAGTTCGGAGGGAAGTATTCGAACCAAAATTGGTGTCAGATTGCATTTTATAGCTAGGCTAATGCCGGATGGTTCACGGTCGGTTGTTTTCGAGCCGGTATCAGAGTGCTCGTGAATATGCTCTAAGCTCCTCTTTTTCATTTTATGAAACTACACAGATCGAGGTGTAAGATATAGACTTCAGTTTGGGCACGTCGTCATCTCGTTCAAACCCCTTGCTTGCACGTGGGGAGAAGGTTTTGCAGGCTCCAGCCCGTGCAAACCAATAACCACTGAGCCGTTTACCTTGAACCTACAGAAAATTTTCTTTCCTTAATCATGGGCCGAGTGTAGGGCGTGGCTTCTATCCTATTTGATAGAGAATTACAGAGTGTCGAGGTCGAATCCCAACGTAGTGAGGCCTCTCTAGACACTTTATATGATTGGGCTCTCACACGGCGATAACGGGTTCTGTGCCTGATCAACCACAATCCTCAACCACCGGCTAAGGCCATGACTTCTCATCTCGTGGAGAAGCTAACCTCGTTTCCCGAAATACCCAAGGAATTTGGAGAAGATGGGGGGAAATTCTACAAATTCTATGACGAGCTTGCTGACGAAATCGACGAAGACCTGGTGAAGAGCTTGAAGGCCCAGCTTGATGGCATTCTCATTTTCGTACGTTCCGCTTATTCTTGCGTATCCTTCCGATCTTATCTTCTCGTACACCGTAGGCTGGTCTTTTTGCTGGCGTGAATTCAGCATTCCTAGCATTAACACTGCCTCAGATGAGCGCCAACCCCCTTGACGACACGAATGCGCTGCTCCTCCAGCTCGTATCAGGCAAAAACAACTCAATAACCATCGCGGACCTTCCCTCAGCCTCATTCTCACCTCCTTCAGACATATACCCCATCAATGTCCTTTTCTCCATGAGCCTGACCCTGGCCCTCCTGGCATCCTTCCTAGCGGTCCTCGGGCAGCAGTGGCTCGTACACTATCGCAAGCGAAGCGGTGGTGGAGCCGAGCACCAACGCTGGGAGCAGCTCAGGAGGTATTTAGGTGCCAGACGGTGGGGTCTTGAGCTCGTCCTCGACCACATCCTTCCGACCCTTCTGCAAATCGGTCTTATTGTTTTCTGCATTTCTTTCATACTCTTCCTCGGGACCTTGAGCCGCTCCATTTCTTACATCATTGCGGCTCCTATGGGTCTCGCGGCTACCGTAGTGCTTGTATTGGCCATTTGCGCCGCTTGGGATCAATGGTGCCCGTTCAAAAGTCCACTGTCGCATTTGTTGCATTTCTCATTTCCTCCAATTTTTATCCTCCTTGGGCGTATTTGGGGAACCTGTATCTACAACTGTGCGATGTTTTTAAAAGGTGCTGAACAGCTAGTTTACAGGTTCATCTCAAGACAACCGAGTTCGTCAATAGGAAGGTGGCTCAAAGGGGTGCCTAGAAGCTCCAAAAGCATCGCATCTGCTACCCAGAAGTGGTTCCTGGCCCATATCCGTCGTCCCGGTGAAGATCCCGACCACTTAAAGGCCGTGGCACTCAAACGAGTGATTTGCACCTCGGAGGATTCCAATGCACTCATCCATGCTGCAATCAATCTCCAAGCGTACAAGAATCAGGACGGTCTTCGACAACTCCTTCAAGACGACGAGGTCCATGATCGCCTGCGCGACCTTTTCCACGCTGCCCACCGTCGACGGAGCGACAATTTCATTCGAAGCGTCGAGACGAAGGCGTTTGGAAATTCGTTCCTCTACATTATTCTTTCAGTTGGATCAATTCCGGACTTCTTCTCCAGCGAAGAGAGAGTTTCCCTTTCCGCGCAAACACCGGACCAAATATGCTCAGAACATCTCTACAAACGGTTGGGCGATGATGGGGGAAGGTTTACTGACGTCGTCCAGTCGTTTCAAGACTGTTCTTGCTCCAAATGCTGCCATTGCGCTGAATTGGCATTCTGGGAGCAGATGATTGGGAGCCTTGTCTCCTCTTCGTTGCGCGGGTTCCTTCCAACGACGTACCATTTTGGTTTCTACAGTCTATCCGACTTCCCAGAGAAACAGGTTCCGGTTAGAATATTGTGCCTGACTGCCTGGGGAATCATGATTTCGAGGGAATGGGCTGACCTGGGAAACCAGGGCAGCAAAGACTTGGACAAATGGTGTATGGAGAAGTTCTTCGGTGTCATTGAGCTTTATCGTCAGGCAGAGTAAGCCCCCAAATTGTGCATTGCATGCCCAAATCTGATGTGCTGCATCTACAGGGATGTCGACCAAATGTGTCAGCTAGTCTCGGATGCCGTCGCAACATCGGACTCGGATTGGCAGTACCGACCAGCTGTCGATGTTTACGTGACGTTGCTCTCGCGAGGTTGTACTGCCGTGTCTAACGACGGGCGTCACAACTGCGGCACGATCTTTGGAAGTTTGGGTGTTCTTCTCAGGTCCATCGAGCGGATGGTTCGCGATCCGGATACTTCACCTGACGACAAAGACGAGCTTCGGGAACAACGCAGTCGATGCTTTCAGATCTTCGGGGATGAATTCACAGAACTTGGGATGACCTTTCCAAAACGCCTGTACGTCCTTCCTTCTCGTCGTTTGGCTATTCATACTGAGTCTTTCTTGCATATAAAATAGGGAAATATGGAAAGCCGCCTTACCTTCTCTTCTGGAGTACATGCAGTGGCTAGAGATGATTTTTGAGGAAGACCCAGGCAACACAGAGAATCATTTCGTTTTGAAACTGCTTCAGAGGATGCTTAATACGTTACCCAACATTGGACTTCCACCTTGGCTGCCACCAGAGACTCGGACGGAGTATTTCCGCGTCAGCTCAGCTACGTCAAGCCTTTTGAGTAGCCTAGAAGCCATCGTTATCGTCGACGAAGGGCAACAGGACACTGGCGAGGTCTGTTTCCCCTGGAAGGCTCATATCAGCCTCTTCGTTCTTACATGAGCATCTCTTTAGGCCAATGCAATCCAAGCTCGAAATAGACCTGGCCCAAAGCAGGCGGTTTTTGAAGATCTAAGTTCCTGCAGCACTGAGTATCAGCAACCGTCGTCCTTCCAATCAAGCATTGCTCTAGGATGGTGGGGCAATTGAAAAAAGTCGAGGCTTCGCAGGTAGTCTATATTCATGTATCACCAGCTCTGGACTCGCTCCCCTTGGTTGTAGCACGGTTCTTGAAGGAAATGGCTAGTTATTAATCACCTAATGAATGAGGTCTTTCTCCGCTGTATCTTGATGAACTTCTCGCGATGGTTCTCCGTTGAATTTTAATGGATTCAATCGATCTCCTCACACTAGATACTTCACATTACATTTTCTATTGATTTCGTCTTGGCAAGTAGCCCCTGAGGTGTGGGGATCCTCGTAAATCGGGAGAACGACACCGCCAAAAAGCCCAACCTCGGTGTCCTAGGTTTGCTTAGACGAGACGTTAAATGCCGGGCTTTCTTTTTCATTTCATCCTGCTAGCTTCGTGCCTTGGGACCTTGCCATACCCAAGTTCTCACAAGGCACTCCAATGTCATGCAGAGCAAGCCAAGTCCAAGTGCCAGAGGAATCACTACCGAAAACGGGCTGGGATCACTAAATCGGGTTGCGGGAACGTAGTTTAGGTAATGTTGGCTTCGTAAGATATCTACTTATTTTGTTAATGCTACTTCAAGTTAGTGGGCCCTCGAAAGGCGACTTCTGGAGAGATAGCATAACGTGCGGTACTCACAACCTTACAATCACACGTCAACTCTCGAGAGTTTTGGTCTTTTCCTCTTTTATTTCGTGGTTCCGATATGGCTCCCCTCGATGGCCAGCGAAGAGCGTAGCAAGGAAACCGAACCTCTGGTAATCTAGTACTCTGTCTATAGTCCTTTATCATATATAGTTGCCGAAGGTTGTTGACCTTTACGGCAAAGAATAAAAATAAGAACCAGAATCGATTAAGCTATCCAAAGAATCCAATATGCCCAAACAATGCGCTGCGGGTACCCCTCGATCACCGACCGGAGAAGTCGTTCGCGAAGCCGCCCCACCCTAAAATTCGCTTATCTTGCAGCATCCATCATCCGATGTAAATCATACGCAGACTTTCCCTGTTTTAGACATGGCCGCTTCGTTCAACCGCTGTGCCTTAGCTTCCCAGAAGGTGAGATGGGTGAGTGGACCGAGCAGAAGCTGTGTGCGGAAACAGGGCATGATTGTCATCCGCTGGTCTTTCGATGGATACCCCACGCCGAAATAATGGGGTAGCAACCGCTCAACTAGGGAAGGGATGGTGCCCTGAGGCTTTGCGATCGCCACGAGCAACGCTCCATGCCTCACGATTGCAACTTGAACTGCTCCTTCGCCTTGACCCCAGGCCAGTGCTCTCTAGAAACACTCCAATTCAGGACTCTATTCAAGGGATTGAAAAGGATAGGGGAAGGTTTGGTACGTAGGGGGACCAGCTCGGCGCAGAGACCATGGACGAGGCCCTGGGGACCAAATCAACAGAGAGTTTGATGAAACCTTTGCCTTGGGCATACTTCCTTTGCTCCAGAGACGTCTGGGGAAGATTTCCCTTCATGAAGATTGCAAATCGATAGTTGAGTCTCTCTGACCAAATGAATCTACATTACCGACACAAGGATGCCGGATCTGCACCTGGTGACATCTTTTGAGAGAACGCCGCAACTGCCCCTTGGAACCAGCCTAGAGAAAAGTTATTGGAAAGCTCGAATATATGTTACTTCTCTACCCTCCTTCTCCCTAACCAAGCTACGCCGTATAAGTGTTGTGACCCAAAGGATCTGGAGGCGATCGCGGTCGAAAGGACGGTCGAACGCTCAGGCGCTTGTTCAGATTGTACCCCTGACTTCAAACTCACAAGGATTGCGGAGGTCGCCGGCGGCTTCCCTGGTGCGACGAGTTCTGCGATCGTCTCCGGACCCATTCTCGCATCCCATCGAGAACATTAGATCGTTGTCCGAAGGATTGAGGCCGAGATGAATTCCTCTGGATTACTGTTCTAGCCAGATCAATGTCTAGATTCTGTTGGGGAGAGGAGGGAGCCCGCTCGCTCCACAAGTACGTCACCACATCTGCTCAGAGATCCTGTGTAAGCAGGTAGCCGACGGAGGAAAGAAGTTGATCGGCGTTGCTTATCGGTCTAAGTATGCGTCGTGCCCTTCATGTTGTCACTGGTGTTGTGAGGCAGGTGCTTGGAAGCCTGCTGAGGGTCCTTCCAATGCCCTATCAAATCGGAACCGACAACTTTACGATTACCCTTGGTGATAAACTGTCAGCGAGAACCTTGTATTTGACGACATAGGGAGTCGTGGTCCAGAGGAATGGGTTAGCATGGATGATCAGGAGGGCGTGGATCGGAAAATGCGCCACCAGGCAGGGTGAGTTTTAAAATGAGGTAACATAATCCATAACGGTCACCGCTGGTGGCGTAAGTTGGGAATGTACCATTGAAAGCTGCTTTAGGATAAGCCCGATGAATGGCCAATTGAGTGGAAATGTCGGCCCATCTGGTGAGGAAAACACCCAGTGCCGTCCGCCTAGCGATTGTGAATCATTTATATGTTTTGCCGTCAATCATCGACGCCACTTCAGTAATGAGGCATGCTTTGTTTTCGCTCTTTAAGCTAACGAAAATATTGATGGCAGCCGAAACATGATTTCTCGACTGGAAACTCTCCACTGGCCTCCATAAAGGCAGGCATTCGTGGGTAACGTTTGGCAATCTGTAACCTCGGCCAGGTTGCCCGATGTTCTGCCCTTACGCTATCCCGGGCTTGGTTAAGCGCATTCCTAATTCATACCGAATAGTATGGATGCTAAGGGTTTCATTCGCTGGAACCCATTTTAGCTGTAGTCTGCCTACCTGACGCCAGCTTCGCCCAAGACGGAGATAACAGACTGCCAAACGTCCTAATCCCGTTTCGACGAACCCATGTATACGTCACTATGGGGGTATGCTAGGTAGAAAAAGACATCAAAAAAGAAAGAAAATATTAGGTGACGAATTAGACATGGATTGCGTTGTCGTAGGCGGCCATAGCGGCCTCCTTGAATGCCTCGCTGAGAGTCGGCTAAACGTTGCGAGATATTAGTTCCATAGGTCGAATGCCAAACGGGATCTAGTCGACGTACGTGAGCGTGGGACGTTCGGGCGATATCTTCTGAGCTTGCACCGTATTCAACAGCCAAGACAGCGCTGGCGATCATCTCACCGGCGTTGGGGCCTGCATTGAAAATGCATCAATACGCGAAACAACTGTGGGTCTCAACACCATTGCTTACCAATGATGTGGACACCTAGGACCTTGTCGGTTTCCTTCTCGCTCAAGAATTTGACGAAGCCCTCAGTGTCGAGGTTGGTCTTGGCCCGGGAGTTGGCGGAGAAGGGGAACTTGCCGACGTTGTATTGAACGCCTTCGGCCTTCAACTCCTGTTCGTTCTTGCCAACCCATGCAACTTCTGGGTGGGTGTAAACAACAGAGGGGATAGCCCCGTAGTTGACGTGGCCGTGACCCTTCTTGATAATCTCGGCAGCTGCGATACCCTCCTCCTCAGCCTTGTGAGCCAACATGGGTCCGAATGTAACGTCGCCAATGGCCAAGATGCCGGGGGTGGAGGTGTGGTACTGGTCGTCGATGATGACACGACCGCGCTTGTCGACTTCGACACCAACTTTCTCCAGGCCGAGCCCCTTGGTGTATGGGCGACGACCAATGGCAACGAGAACGACGTCAGCGTCCAGAGTCTCCTCCTTGCCACCTTTGGCAGCCTCAACTTTGATCTTGACTTGACCATCAACCTTCTCGCCGCTGAGCACCTTGGTGTTAAGCTTGAACTTGAGACCCTGTTTCGAGAGAGTTCGCTGGAAAGTCTTTCTAGAGGGACGTCAGCCTCGGATAGGATTGGGTAATGCGTGAATGAACTTACGCGACCTCCTCGTCCATGCCTGCACCACCAATGGCACCGAGGTACTCAACGACAGTGACCTCGGCTCCCAACCGGCTCCAAACGCTACCCATCTCCAAGCCAATGATACCGCCTCCAATGACAACCATCTTCTTAGGAACTTCCTGCAGGTCCAATGCACCGGTAGATGAGACTATTTGCTTCTCGTCGATTTCAAGACCCGGGAATGGGGTGACTTCTGAGCCGGTAGCAATAATGGTGTGCTTGGTCTCAATTTGAGTCTCTCCACCATCCAGCAATGACACGTGCAGCTTGTTATTGTCAATGAAGGAGCCAGTTCCCTTGATGTAGTCGACCTTGTTCTTCTTGAGCAAGTATTCGATACCGGATGTGAGGCCAACGACAGAAGTGTTCTTCGCGTCCAACATGGTAGCCAAGTTGAGTTTCACACCATCGACTGTAGTGATATGACGTAAAGTTGAGTAACGGTGTTAACAATTTAGCTCTCGGGATCTGCTTACCGTCAATGCCGCGGCGTTTGAAGTCATGCTGAGCTTGGTGGAAGAGGTGCGAGTTGTTCAACATCGCTTTTGAAGGAATGCAGCCAACGTTCAGGCATGTTCCGCCGAGAGATCCGCGGTTTTCGATGCAAGCGGTCTGAGTGAGCCATAATTAGGTTTAGTCGCCTGGGTACGATAGCGAAGCGTATATAGCGCACCTTGAGACCTAATTGTGCGGACTTGATGGCTGCGACGTATCCACCAGGACCTTACAAAGAAACAAATGAGCGTAAAATTCGAACCGCCCACATCTTTTGAAACGCACCACCACCGATGACCACGGTATCATAAGGACCCGAAGACGTTGCCACACCTCTTGAACGAGCAACGTAGAGCGGTATTGTCCGTAGAATTTCGTGTGAGGCCTGACGACTGCCAGCCTAAATTGAAACTTTGCTCATCAGCACCGTTACCATCAAAAGAGAGCTACGATCGATGGGAGGAACGAACCGTTCGTGTTACTGTGGTTAATAGCATATTATAATAGCGGAGTGAGGGGAACAAGAGGAAGTGAGGGAGAGAGGAACTGGTGACCTGCAGAATATTTGGGAGAGCCGAAAACGTTCACACAGCTCCGTTCGACGGAAAGGCGCGTCATCCCGCAACATTCCGGAGCCTACCCGTACTTTCTTCGACAGACAGACATCAGTCAGCACCGATGCTCGAATTACTCAGAAGAACATCGGGAATGTTCATAACCGATTGAAAGATAATCTGGATGGGGTTACAGATAATGTACAGTGGTTTATGGGAAAACTGGGCTGGCCATTGGGAGAGCATCACCCCAACAGGGGAGTTTATCCTGTAGGTTGGGGACAGGATATTATCATTACTTACGGGGCCTCGCACTTCACCCATGTGTAATTTCCAAGACTCGAGCACCCTTGAGGCTGCGAGGCCCCCAGTCACTTTAGCCTCTAGAGGTTACAATCACGCCTGCCAAGCTCCCTTCGACGAGACTATTCTCGGGGTTTAATGACGTCGACTCTTCTTCGGGCTCGGCTGAACTATCTTCGCCGCAGGATTCGGCCTCCTCGCCGGTGCCTCCTAACATCGACGCGGTATCCCGTCGCTGACTACGTAGGTTGGCGCGTTTGCCGAACCTTTTTATAAGCCAAAGATCGGCATTAGGCTTAGTGAGCCATATTCTGTTGAATTTAGACACACCAATAGTTTATTTGCTCTGTGGTGAGGTTAAGCTGAGACGCAAGATTCGCTCGAGTCCGCTCATCTGGGTCTGGCGTCGTAGTATATGCAACCTCGAGAACAGCATACTGGTCTAGTCTCAGGGTGATCGCGTGCTTCTCATCAGATAAATTCCCTTTTCTAGATTTAAGTGGCCGGGATTTCGTTGGTCGTGTATGATGAGGATTCCGGGCGGCCCGGTTCCGAAACCTGTGAAATCCCAGAGAAGGGGTAATCTCGTTTTGCTACCCCAACACAAAGGAAAAAGTATGCGACTTACCAAAAGTATACCTGCGAGGGCGACAATTCCGTTTTAGCGGCAACTTGCGCTTGCTCCTCGATAGTGGGCTTGTTGTTTGATGTATACACAAGTTCCAGGGCGTTGATTTGAATAGGAGTGAGTCTCACAGGCTCTTTTGCGCCGGATTGACCGCCTTTGGAAGTTGTCTTTCGTAAGGCCCGCGCAATGAACCTAATACAAATATGGATCTTTTAATTCTGCCACCTGGTCTGGAACCGTGGCATACCAATGGTAAATAACCAGCTCATCGGAAACGATTTCTTTCGCAAGTTCCACAATATCCTCCCACGTTGGGTGATTGTTCCACGAACGGAAGGCGTCAAGGGCAGCAAGCTGCTCGCTGGTGAAGTTGAAAGAAGCCCTCGCTTTCTTTTGACCTGGAATATGATCCTGCGCTCTCTTTTCGGGCTTGTCTCCTTTATCGTCCCATGCAGCAAGTTGATAGTGGCGACAAAGACGCTGGCATTCCCTCCAGGCGGTCTGTTGATCGTTCAGGTCAACCTCCGTATCCTTATCGTGGAAGTCAGGTCCCCAGTCGTCATCTGTCCACTCCATCAGCTCGTCTTCGAAGATTGGTTCTTCAGGGAGCGTTGGATTGTCGATGGATTGGACAATCGCCGGATGCCAGGCGAAGTTAAACGATGGTTCTGGAAGTGTAGCCCCCTCCACAGCACCCGGAGAGGCGGTTTGATGACCGGCGGTGTTTGACTGACTCCCGTCCGTATCATCGTTGGCGACCAAATAGGTCGCAGGAGACCGCCTTCCTTCAAATGTGGCCAGGGCGCATTCTACGTGAGATTGGGAAACCTGGACACGGCATGGTGGTTAGCGCTGCAGTAAACATAGGAGATAGATATACAAGTACCTCGGGGTACTGTACTTCAGGATCAATTCGCTGGGCTTCGATGAATAAAGCAAGATGCCTCAAAGCAGACTCGAGCCACTCTTCCAACATCCAACTGAGAGACAGGAGGAGTTCTGATGGAACACCTTGACCCTCAGCGTGTCTTTGGCTGCCCAAAATTGAGGATCTTGATCTTAATCTGCTACTACATGAGGAAAGATCCTAAGCAAAGGGTGGCTTTGAAAGGAATGAGCGGATTTACATGAGACCCTTGACACTCCGCAAGTCGAATATCGGCCCTGCGTCTTCCAGGCCGTTCACGTTTTCGGGCATAACATTTGTCCCGGTCTCACATTCCTGATTCTGTAAGTGAGAGGGAGTGAGAAGATATCTGGAACACGTTGTGGCGGCTAACCTTACTGAGTCTCATGCCCGCGGTTCGTTGTCTTTTGCGGGGCCGTTCCTCCTTGTGGTTCCTGAAAAAGCTCTCCCCGAGGGACTCCGCCTCAATCTCCAAGGTAGCTAATGTTTTGGCTTGGTCCATCTCAAAATTCACGATAGCGTCGGTAACCTCCAACGCTGACGGAAACCCCCGAATACCGATGTCTTCTCCCCTCCTATTCTCCAATGTCTCCAAGTAAACGCAGACTTCTACAGTAGATTTAGTTCCTATGGACTCTGCGATAAGGTCCGGTCTAAGCCTGGAATGGCGTGAAAGGGCGCGAAAGAGGGTGTGCTTCTCGTCCGGGGACCAAACGGTTGAAGGAGGTAGGACTGAGAATGGAAGGTCTTCTGGTCCCCAAAGAGCGTCGTCAAGTCCATTGGTATGGTTATGTACATGTTCACAGTGGTTTCGGAGGTCGTCCAGGTATCCGGGATTGAGCGGGTCCATGGAGATTGAATTTTGCGCGGAGCCCCTGACCGTTCGGCGTTTAGCTCCGCGACAAATCCGTCCTCGTGTTGACGTCCCTTGGAGACGACCAACCACCCCTCGGCGTCGTCCTTCAGCCAGTCGATGGTGTACATAACCTCATGGGCTCAATTTCAGAGAGAAGCGGAGGCTTTGTATTCTAGATCGCCTTTTAAAGTAAGTCTCCTCAAGACCCTTGATTCTATCTAGCCACTAAATAGTCACAACCCGGCGATCGATTTCTCAGACCCGTTACTGCGTCAAATGGCGCTCAAAGGAAGGAACCCTCGTACTGAAGCTCACAGACGATACGACTGTTCGTGACTCCCAGCCTGTGAATCCATGACGAGACGAATGTTGACAATCTTGCCGGGTTGCCAGTGTTTGAAGTATCGAGCAACGTCAACAGTGTACTTTCACCGATTTCAGGCTTTAAATCTCTCCCTCATGGAGAAGATGCAAAATCGCAAGCTTCCGGCTCCACCGCCGGCTGAAGCTACAGCAGCCACGGGTGCAAGTGACGCTGCATCAACTGCACCCCGTGGCGGCACGCCCGCGGCCTCTGGATCGCACGCTGGCGGCGGAAAGAAACGAGGGGGAAAGAAGAAAAAGTAGCTGTATTGTTATGGTCCCGATCCTGTGGTCAATTATAAATCATCTCCACATGGCGGTCGTGCTCGAGTCATTCAAGATTTGCGTTCTCCTGTGGACGCAGGACAGGAGTTGCAAGACAGAGCAGAACTATTAGACTCTATTCTTCACTAATATGAAAGTGCTACGTGGCTGATTTACATAATGCATTGATGTCGAAGCTGAACTGGTTATCCCTTTCCGCAATCAAGTGCTCTATCTAGTTAGTTGCCTGCTGCCACAGGCATTGAAGCCAAACTATGGCCGGTAAATTCCAGGCTGCCCCTCACTGCAGTGTCTCCTCCAGCTTGCCAAATAGGAGCTGGCAGACATCCTGGATTTCTCGAAGTTGAGGGAAGATCGAAGTGACGTTTAGAACATAGAACCTATGTGTTCGTGTTAGCGGTACTAAACCAGCTAGTGATACAATATAAAGGAACTAACCAATATCGTGTAAACTCTCCGCATTGAAGAGCTCTCTGTCCTTCTGGAGTCTTGGCGAACCGATGTGAAAGGACAAGGGCATCGTGTAAGAAGTCTGGGAGGAACGTATTCCACTCATGCCGAGGGACATCCGAGGTAAGTGGCATCTTTGTGGCCAAAGCAGCGGTCGACAGTGCCAGACAAGTCTGTAAAATCGAAGATAGTATCAGGTGACAGGTTCCCTATTCTAATCACGATACACACCTTCGACATTCTAGCTGAGCGTCGCCTATAAGGAGATATCGGCGCGACGAATCCCTTAAGGAACTCATCGTCAAATGTGGTAGTGCCTATTGAGAACGAACGCCGGTGTCAACTACAGGACGTCGCCAGGTTACCGGTCCACGTACCGATGGCGTCCCGACTTTCTCTAAGACGATCCAACAAGATCTGGTTTGCCTTGATGATCCGTAGATACGGTCTCGCCGAGAATTTCTTCGACAACGATGGCTCCGCAGCGGCAAAACTATGGTTCAAAGACAGTCAGTCAACTATTGGCGTCTGCCCATGAAGGGTATTGACTGACGTTAGCAGCGGCATGATGCTAATGATCTCCCCTTGGATCTTGATCTCCCGGCGCTTTAGTTCCTTGTGAACGCGCGCTATAACACTTCGAGGGACCTTGTGGGTTGGGTCGACAGGAATCATTGTCCTAACAAATGCTTGCAGGAGAGTGAGATACGCGAGGTTACTCCGGGTCAGGTGTGCCAGTGCCTAGAGACTGCGTTGTCAGAGATGAGCAGACATCGAGAGAAACAACCATCACCTTCCGGAGAGTCCTCCTTGCCGGATTTCTTGCCACGACCAGTTGGAAAACGGACACCACAGCGATAGCCACAGCTAAGGCTGCCAGGGCCTTGCCAGCTCTGTACGCCGGAGAGTCGAAACTCCTGTGCAATACTTCGCGATACATCCACTCTGTCGAGACTATCACACCTGTGCCATTGAGAGCTAGGAAAGCCAGAGTGAAAAACTTGGGTTGTTCGTACTGGCGAAGCCCGGGTGAGGTCAGCACCCCGCGCAGACGACCGGTTGGACAACTTACGATCAGGTACTGAAGTGGAAGGCAGTACAAAAACACGAGGCAGGTGATGCCGTACGGATTGTAGATGTATCCTCCGACATTGTGGAAAATCTGTATGGGAGCAATCGACCATGAAGCGGCGGCGGTTCACACCGGCATGAGAAGCCGTGCCGAAGCGATAAGCTTACCGATAGGAAAGCCAAGCCGACGAGATACCCAATTGCGCTCCCCGCAATTTGGAATAAGAATGTAAGGGCGCTTTGGCCTAATTAGGAAGAAACACATGTCAGAAACCAGTCTAGAAGCATGCAATTCAGCTTCTTGTGCTTCGCTCTTCGACTTATACAGGCACATGAAAAGCTTGAGAAAAGACAGTTTGGAGCATGCGGCCACAGTGCAGCACGCAGCCGGGGTTGACTATTCAAAGGAGCGGACTTACCAAGCGTAGGTGCGAGCGCGACTACGACGGTGATTAGGCCTCCCGTTAAGTTATAGCTGATGAACCAGCTCCTGGTCGTGTCTACATAAATGAATATGGCAAACACCGTGGCAGCTCCAGCCGTTTTCGCCGCATAAAGGGAGTTGGGTCCGAGGAGCCACATCTTGAGCGCGTGCACTCTTTGCCAGAAATTCACCTCCTTGGGGTGCCATGGCCGGCCTTCCAAGATGGACATTGCTTCTCCGAACGACAAATCAGCGGCGGGCTCGTCGGAGTTTACGCCTGTTGCGGAGGACGCTGATGAGGTGGGTGGTGTTGGGACCGCATTTACTGGCAGGGTGGCAGGTGTCTCTGGTTTTTTCAAGGACTCGAAGAAATGAAAGTGCAACCGTCTCCGAGGCTGACGGCCCCTTGCATCTTTAGCCGTTACACGTTTGTGGAAGTCGTGTAGTTCCGTCACGTATTGCCTGTGTGGACGGAGAGCGGGATCAGCAGTCGAGAAGGGACACCACAACAAGTTAGCCTACGTGAGCGCGAAAAGCATGGAATAGATACGAATAAGGCTGTGATCCGCTGCGAGCATCGTGTCGATATCCTTGGGTGGCCGCTTCTCCGCTTCGCTTTCGTCCCTGTCGTCCTCGGAATCGCTGACGTAAGGCCTACGGTCGACGACCGGCGAGATGTCGTCATCATTGTCGTCATCATTCTCGCCTTGCACTCTGACAACACGCCTTCTGATGGTAGGCGCGGGACTGCTGGGCTGAGAGTAAGCCGGAATAGGCGGTTCCGCTGGTAGCCTCCCTCGGGGAAGGTCGTGGCCGTACATCTCGAAGACTGATACCTGGGGGGAATTGACTTTCAGAGGGATATTATCTCCGCAATCCGTCAGCTTCCCGCCGATAAGCGCGCTTGCGATGAGTTCATGCTGGACGTTTTTGAAAACCGCGAAATCCGAGAGGAGTGCTTTGGGTCCGCGATCCTTCATGACTTTGGCAACGACCTTCTTCTCGACTTCAGTCAACTCTTCGTCGTCGCCGTGACGTTTCCTGCTTGGGCTGCGGGGACTCCATGGGCTATTGACTTTGGTCGTTGCTGCAACCGGGGTCTCGGTACCACTGTGAGTGGGCGAGTGACGCGTGGTTTGGATTGGGCTCTCTGGACTGGGATCTCGGCGCTCTTGACTTTCAAGCTGGCTTTCATCATCAACCAATTCGGCATTGTCATCATTCTGGGGACCGTTCTCGAACTCGGCAGCCAAGCGTTGTGCTACTGCTCTGAGCTCCTCGGCCCGGTCCGCGTCGTCGGCAGTATCCAGAAAGGAGTTGCTTCTTGATCGTCCGCGTGATGGCCGCCCAGACTCCGCAACGCGATTCTCGATGTCCATATAGGAGTCCCAGACACATCGAGGGAGATCGATTATATGGAATCCGAAGGCGACCTCGATTTCTCGGATGACCATGCGCATGTCTATGATGTCTCGGGGGTCAACAGGGAAATCACGGTTGAAAAGCACGCCCTACCTAGTCGGACTCTGTTGAATGGACCAAGGGTCTTGGGAACGAAGGCCGTCCTGTAGAACTCGCCGTCTCCCTTTTCAATTGTCGACATGCTCGAGTGAGCCGAAATGAGGGCCTGTAACCCTTCCTCTGTCAGTTCGAGAACATGGATTTGAAATGGGACACATGTCTCACAAGCTGTAACGCGCGTGTTTTGGCAATGAAATATCGATAATCCTGTTCAAGCGTTTTCCGTCACTGTGCGTTCTAATCCAATGAGAATGCAAGCCTAAAAGCCTACGTCAAGCGACCATCTTGACCAGTTGATTTCGAGAGTCGTTTCTTCGAGTTTTTGTTGCAGGGAACCAAAATCAGCCTAAAGTAAATAATCCATCTTTAGTGAAGTCAGGAGAGGGGGCTGGTGGCCACGAACCCGAATAGCTTGTGCGAGATTGTCTCTGATCTGGCGCTCCTCTTGGTTTATGATCATCAAATAAGACTTGGAAATCAACATTCCGAAGGTCTCGATCTGCGGGGGAAAGGTAGTATGGTCAACTCAAGGTTCTAACTCTGCCCTGAAAAAAACTTCGAACATGTTGGAGAGACACAATGAGGGTCTTCCGGAGTTCCTTCTCTGAGGACACAGGGAGGAACAGCATCGAGACCGTTATGTTTATGGCTGTGCCCCATCTAGACCATCGTCGGCTTTTAGTTCAGGGAACGGAAGCGATCTGGGGTATCCCTTACAAGTATGCTTCAAGATATGCAATGAGGAACTTGGGGTCGAATTTCTTCCCGAGAGATAGGCTGGGAGGTGGGAAATCTCAGTATGGGGGCTCCACTATATCAAATCATCCGAGGCTGCATACGAGGTAAATATACCGTTGAATGACACTGGATGCGACAATCTAAGCGTTCTGTTCGACGATTGATCGTGGGAGTCAAACTTACTTAAGATCGCAAAAAGGGCAAACCCGAAAAATCTCATCCCCATTGCCTTGACGTGGGCCAGAACATAGACGGCAAAGAAAAAGTATACGGCTTGAGCGATAGTCCATGGTGCCAACTTGGCCAATATGAGGAAGTTTAGCCTGATCTCAGGTGTGAGAACATAAGGCACGTAAGTGAGACATACTCTAGGACTCACCCTCCGACACAGAGGCCCAGGGCGGCGAGGAGGTTGTTGCTAATAACTGCACCAACGGCCTTCCCTGCTCCGCCAGCAGCTACAGCGACAAACATCGCTACACGAAACAGGAGAAAAGTCGTTATCAGAGGTGATGGTCATTGGTTGCAAGATATCCAACACTCACAAGCCAAAGTCTGAGGATATTGATTCAATCGATCGAACGGGCGCAAAAAGATCAAAACGAAAGCCAAGCAGTAAGCAAGTGCGCCTTGCAATATTCGTTGACGGGAAATCAGTGTTCGGTTGAACTATTTGGCGGCTTCTTCGGGACTCACCTTTGAGGATAACAATCCCTCGACGGGAGAATACCAAGGCCCTTGCAGCTCTGAACCATTTTGGTTGAGAGTTTGCCATCTTCAGAAGGACCGAGGAGCGAAGGGAGGGTGGTGGTAGAACGAGGCACGCGCGCACACACTGGGGCCGCTCCCGGTTTTAGAAACTCCGCCGTCACGTGCTCGCGGCATCGCTTAGTCCGTCATGACGTCGTTCCTGGCAACCGACTTGTCTAGGTCTCCGCTTCCTTCCTAGCCGATGGCCGATCCCTTCCCCCACCCCGGTTCCCTCTTACTATCATCGTTTATACAAGTGGTTGAAAGGAATGGTTCCATGAAAATCGCCAGAAGTCGTGCAGGTATGCGCAAGTATCGGGCTCAAAGGTTAGGTGCAGACAGCGTCTGGATCTTTCCCCACAAAGCTCAGAGGAAGAAGTCCTGGAGACCTCGGGACATGACGGATACAGTTAAGCGAGATGATGGAGTAACATCTGACGGGGATAAAAATAGAAGTGCGGATGAAGGATTAGGACTCTCTTAACTCCGGTGCACGACATCCTGGATAACACTGCGGTCACAAACCGGCATCAAACGCTTCTATCACAGGTCTGGATGGTTTTAAGTTGCGTTGTTCACGGACGAAGAAAAGCTTGTTGGATACGTCGCGAGGATGTGGAAGGTCGTGCCCGGCTCAACGAGTTGACCTCGAACCAAGACAATTATCGGCACGATGCAGTGCGGATGAAACAGAAGTCGCGGGAGGTTCTATTATCAAAGTCTGTCTAGATGCCTGAGGTTCGCGAACACACGGTAGTCCTTGTAGAAGAAGTGAAAGCTATTGCAAATCTGATGATGAGTTCTAGGCCTAGACGACTTCGAGAGTTACCCTCACGAGTGCTAGAGATGCCTTCGAGCAGCGGAACGACGTGCGTTTATACATAAGGAGGACCCAGGGCTGGAGGGAAGGATTATCGTCGGTTAGTGCCGATGAGATGTTAGCCTGGAGAATGGCAACACTCACCCTTAGCGAAGGCATTCAAGGTTGCTTCGACCTGGAAGTGCAGCGGATTCAGCCTTAGATCCTTGCCCCGACACCGTCCAACATATCGAATCCGATTCCGTAAACGTACCACTAGGAGCAAAACGCCGCCACCCGGAGCAAGTCGGAGGACTTTAGGGACGAAACCCTTATACAAAGCCGCGGCGCCTTCCTCTTTCGCAATGATTGCCAAACTATTGGTGCCGAGACAAACGGCGTCCGAAGTAAGCGATTCAGGTTTAAGTTGCACAGGATCGCAAAGAAGCAGTTGCGATCAGAGATTTCCGTTGGTGGACATGAATTCCGGGATGTCGGTATCCAAGTCGGATTTCCGGCCGGTTTGCGTGCAGCCGCGCGGTGGAGGTCCCAGCGAAGAGGAGCACGGGTAACATTGCCCAAGTTGATGGAAGAATCATACAAAATACCAATTTAGTTAGTCAAACATGTTGGAGCTGCTCGGTCCCGAAATCCTTTGGAAGGAGCGGCACGCACCTAGGGTATGTCCAGTTATACTTTGGCGCAACGCCAGGAATCCTCTCTGCTCCTTGAATGCGCGATTTGACGACCTGATCGCGCGGATAGGCGACAGATAAGAGCGAGATCCAAGCGTAAAGTTGACGGTAGAGGTTGTTCGGAGGAGGTGGTTCCGATCGGGCAGGTTGGGTGAGGGTCATGCCAATCGGCAAGGCAATATTACGGAATGATCAGCCTATCTATCAGCCCAAGTCATTATTCGGTAGGGAACGAGGAAGACTTACGTCGAAGGGAGTATTAACTACCGTGCCAATAAATCCTAAGTAAGAAGAAAGGCGTGTGAGTCGGCAGGTGCGGACAAAGCGAGGGAGGGTTTAGCGTCTAGTGGCTTGGGAAACAGTTCAATGCGGCGTCCACCCGCTTTTCTCCTTCGCGTATACGAGGACAACAAGGGACGGGGAGGGGTGAAAGGGTCCGATTGATTGGGTTTCCTACCTCCGATAGACCCTGAGATAAAGTTGTTCAACAATTGGCCGGAATACGTCTAAAGAATACAGTTCCGGTGTTAGTTTGTCCATCACAAGACATACAGGATTGCCGACAGCGTAGATTTGGGGTGCGAGGAATTAGGGAGATGAGATGAAGAATCAGTAATGGTGGGCTACGTACCTCTGCTTTAGGCATCTGCGCTCGGACAGTGAAGATGGATCTAGAGCGTCCCAGATTCATCGGGGTCACGGAAAGGTTGGCATGGGACGATAAGATAGGAAGACGTACCCGAAGTAACCTCCATCTGTATGGCAACGTCAGTGGAGACAGAAGGTAGATCACGAGAAAGGTAGGTAAAGAAGAGACGACGTCAGAACGAGAAGCGATTTACGCCTCAGGAGTAAAGTGAGGGCAAAGGGTGTACCCACTCCACCAGACATGCCTGTGTATGCCCAGATGAAGCAATCAGTAATCTTCGAAGACCCCAAGCACACTGGTGTACCTCTGTAAACATACCTCCAAAAAGTCGCTTCCAACCCTGCATAGAGCCCCAGGACACCGTCCTTAGCAATAACCGTCTTGACTACGTCCAGAGGACCCTTAAATGTGGATTTCTTGTCTTGCAACTTGATCTTTACAAGTTCAAAAGGAACGACCACAAAGGACTCTGTGGCACCCGCACTCATGCCGGTTGCAATGCTGAGGGACTGGGTCATCTTGGACTCGCCCGCGAGGTTCATGTAGGTCTTGCCCCAGAAATCATTTGAGGCGACTGTAAACGGTAATCACGACAGAAGTGGCAGAAAGAGTCAGGTCCGAGCCGGAGTTCCGGAGCGTAGAAAGGTGGGAGGCGCCACATACATTTGACCGCTCGTTTCGGTGCCTCGAGCATCAGGGGTGCTGCAAGGCCTCGGTACAGTCGGCCGAAGCTATTAGGTGCCATGAAAACAATTTTCAAAAGCGTCGGTCAATAACGATAAAGCTGCGGGACAGTATCGAGGCAGTTGGAGCATTCTGGACGCCGCCGCCGGCGGTATCGCATCACCCGAGTTGGGTTCTCGGGTTCATCTTCTGCAGCGGGGGTCGGGACTCTTCTTCTTAGTCTCGGCTATAGACCCGAGGCTAGGCATAGTGTATGAAATGGCGAACTAACCCCTCCTCTGCGACAATTTTTCGCAGGACCGTGACCATGCCGTCAGACTTGCCGATATCCAGCTGAACTCGGGTCTGCAGGGAGGTTTGTGAGCAACGAGGACCTCCGCATTGTCCATCTTCCGCGAACCTTGACTACATCCAGGGGGTAGAAGCAGAGAATTTCAGAGACTCCGGCAATGGCACCAGCGGTGAACTGGTAGATGAACGGTAGAGCTAAATCAGAAAAAAATCGTACACGGTCACGGTGACCAAGAGAAGGTTAGCTATGAGCCCGTTTCGCTCTCTGAAACTTCAGAGTCCCTTACGCTTCGGCTTATGAGCTGGGGGTGCTGAAGAGGCCATGGTCGTGGTTACTGGAGAAAAGGCGTGTTCGAGTGAACGGAACAAGTCGCGTGCGAGATTGTCGCGCCTTAGCTCCGTGATTGCCACGTGATGAGGTCCGAGCCCCGACAAATATTTGGAGCAAACAAGTCGTCCAAGCGGAACAACCACCACAACGTTCCTCACGTTTGCCCTGTTCAGCGCCCGCCAGCACAGCAGCCAGGATTCAAGTGATTGATCTATTCAGTCTCATATTTTAATTTCTGCTTCTACTTTGGAGATAGCAGCTACCAAACCGACTTCAGTTTTCCTTGGGGCGCCATGGCGCCACCCGAGCGAAAAGAGACCAAAACCTTAAAGATGGGCAGTGGAAAGACTGTGGAAGGTAGCTCAGATGTACTAAATGCTCTATAAATACTGACTAAACGTGTTCGACTTTATAGTCGAACTTCGGGGTTATGCACAAGGCCTGGGCTCCGACGACTCGATGAAGAGCTCAAGTTCTTCCGACGATGAACGTCCGAAAGCTCGGCGGAGAAAGAATACAAGTCACAATAAGTCTGGTCGGAAGGAAGTTTTGGGACGCGTCGGCGAAATCAAGCGAAAGTCATCTACTCATCGACGGCCAGCATCGGACACGCCAGGCTCGACTGACGTTGAAGGCAGGCCAATGCCAATGCCCGAGCTTTGTTTGTTTCTAACTAGGATCCATCGTAGATAATCCTATCCGCAGGCTCTTGGGTCTGGACTTCGACATCCCGGCATTCCACCGGAAGGACAAAAAGTTATTGGGTGCAGAACCCATCGAGGAACCTGAAGAGTTGGAGGACAGTGAGCAATACTCGGACTCGGATGACGACATTCGTCTTAAACTTCGAGTGTCCCCGAAGTCTAAGGCGAAGCGGCCCGCTCTGCCAGCTGCGGGAAGTCGCCTACTCCCTTCTCACCGGACCTCCCCACAACGAACCGGGAATGCATTATCTCTTCGGCCGTTGGCGAGTCATTTGACGAGGAAAAGGCCTTCCGATGATGCACCTACTGAAACAGGTCAGTTCTTACATCACATCTATCTGCTGGTAATCTAATCTGTTAGGGCGGCAAATAGAGTCTGAATCGGAAGCCTTCGTCCAAGCCCCCTTTCGGAAGAGGACCCGTATGATATCTCCAGCTTTAACTGAATCTGAAGCCGAAATCTCTTCACCGCCGCGGTTAAATATCAACTCTATGTCGCGTGGGCCGGCCCTACAAGCCCCAGAAACTGAATCCGAAGCATCGGATCCTGATACGGCTCGCGGCATCCTCAAGCCGATTGACCCGCTAACAGATCCGCGACGCCCTCGTCCTGCATTTAAGCCCAGTGCAGACCAGCAGTTGAAGGGACCTTTAATACTAGGTCTGGACAGTGAAGGGCGAGAGCTATCCGTGCCGCGATGCGTAGCTATGTATCTTCGTCCATACCAGGAGGAAGGTGTTCGTTTCTTCTGGGAGAGATATAAGGAGGGAAGAGGAGGCATTCTTGGTAACATTCCTGTACTTTCTGTTCATCTCCCCGGCGGCTCACCTGTTATCCTTTCTCTCTAGGCGACGACATGGGCTTGTGAGTGCCAGCTTGGTTTCCTGACTCCCTCTCCGTCTGACATGGATTGGAAAGGGGCAAAACTATTCAGGTCATTTCTTTCCTCTCGGCAATATTCCGGAAAAGTGGAAACATCTTGGATTCGAAAAGGCGTTATGATTGGGTCAACCAGTTCCTTGATGAGCATCCCAAGGATAAGCTGCCAAAGGCTAATTCCAATTGGCCAACTTGCTTGATCATCGCTCCTAAAACTGTGATGGGAAACTGGGAGAGGGAGTTAGCGACTGTAAGCTCACCAGCCCTCACGATATAGAATGAATCCGTTAAACGATCCTAGTGGAGCTACTTTGAAGTAGGGACCTTTTCAGGCAGTTCAGCTCAGCGTTCGGACGTCCTCAATAGCTTCAAAATGGGTCGATATGACATTTGTACGTATTTTATGACTAACTAAATTCCTCATCTGTTTACTCATGACACTGTAGTGCTTACCAGTCATGAAACTGCCCGCGACAATATCAATCTTCTTGACTCCCTTTCACTGTCTTGTATATTTGTTGACGAGGCCCACAAGATTAAGAACAGCCTCTCCCAGACGACCCAGGCCTACAACCTTTTCAAGTGCGAAGTTCGCTTCGGTCTGACGGTACTGCTCCGACCGTTGCTATCATTTGCATTAGTGTGTATCATCTAAGCTTGTATTTTGCTTCTGCTCAGGGAACGATGATTCAAAACTCTTATCGGGAAATGTGGCCATTACTCAACTGGTCAAACCCTACCAGGGTGGGTACGCAGAAAGATTGGAATCGCTTCGTAGTCCGGCCTATGCAGGAAGGGCAGTCGAAGGATGCAACAGGAAAGGAGCTTGCAGAATCTCGGGTTGGTCCTACGAGGGTGCCGTAGTTCACTTGGTTGCTACTGACATCTTGACGTTGCAACAGGAATTAGCGAAACGTTTCGTGGAGAACCTTCTCCCTCAATTCTTCCTTCGACGGTTAGCTACGAGAAGGTTAGAGATGATACTATGAGCCCTATGTCTGATGGCATCATCATAGGACCAAAGACCTTATCAAGGACCAGCTACCACAGAAAGTGGATAAAGTGGTATTCTGTCCCTTAACCAAGACCCAGACGGCCGTGTATGAGAGGTTAGTGGGTGGCGTAACTGCATGGTGGGATATAGGGCTCTAATTACCCTGATTGTTCAGGTTCTTGGCAACGGAGGACGTGCAGTTGATGCTGCGGAAGGATGAACCCTGCGACTGCGGCTCAAAGAAGAAGTGTGTATCTTCCGCCGATTCGTTTCATCCCTGCTCACGTTCGCGCAGGCGTGGCTCATGCTGTTTCAAACGCAACCGAGACGGCGTCGAATGGAATCAGCTTCTGCTGAAGTATGTCGACGTTCTTATCAAAATTTCCAATAGCTTGCTCTTGCTATATCCTGGCACGTATTCCTGCATCACACCCGCATAAGCCCTGATCTAATGTCTTTTTAGGACCTGATGACTCTGCCGACCGAGTTTCGCGCAACAAGGCTCTCATGAAGATTGCGTTTCCGGCCGGCGGAGCTGGAACCTATGCAACGGCACTAGGTAACAAAGAACTATGTGGCAAATGGGAGGTGAGCCGTCTCAGCAGCCGTTAGCTATGTCAACAGTATAAATCTGTGTCATCCCAGGTGTTAGAGCGGCTCCTGCAAATGTGGAGATATGAGAAAGCAGAAAAGAACAAGGTCTTAATCTTCAGCAAGTCTGTTAAGCTTCTAGAGTTCCTGAGCATGTGGCTGGAGGAAGACGGTCCGCCGCTCTGAATCTTCCTGAGCAACCGGATCGCTAACGCCTTACTGCAATAGGTTTCACCTTCCGACAACTTGATGGAAAGGTCAAACAAGAAGACAGATTCAAGCTTATTGATGACTTCAATCTTAACCCGGATGTCTTCATCTTCCTCATATCAACGTTAACGGGGGGAACGGGACTGAACCTTGTTGCGGCAAACAAGGCAAGTACCGCCAGAACCATGCTGCACGCAGTCATACTAAGGCGAGCCTTTAAGGTTGTAATCTTTGACCCAAACTGGAGTACGTGACTTCCGCGACAGCAGAGCTCTTTGCGCAATCTCATCTCGATTTAAAGACCCTGCACATGATCTGCAGGCCATGGACCGAGCATATCGCTTTGGTCAGCAGAGAGATGTCTCCGTTTTCCGATTGCTCGGTGCAGGATCTTTAGAAGAGCTTGGCAAGTGTTGCTATTGGCATGCTGGACGGCTGCTAACCTAGCTTTACGATATAGTTTATGCTCGCCAACTCTACAAACAACAGCAGATGAGAATTGGCTATGATGGCAGCCATCAGACTAGGTGGGGTTTCTGCCTTTTAATGCAGCCTTTGCATTTACCTTGCCAGCCAGGTTGTTTAAAGGGGTTCAAGGACAGAAGGAAAAGCAGGGAGAGCTTTTCGGGATCAAGAATATGCTTACCCTCCGTAGAGACCTCACCACCAAGGAGACGATCGAAGACGCTCATATCGGGAATCTAGAATGGGCTTTAGCTAATACTGAACTTGAGGCTGATGGCGACGACGTAAGCCCTCTCTTTGCTCTATGTCCGTTCAACCGCCGATACCATATGATTACACAGCTGGCCAATGCCAGTCAAGTCGAAAAGTTCCTCCTAGATGATAGCTGTAAGGTCGTCCTTTCGGGCTGCCGTTTGTTCCACTAATGCCCGACTCGCTATAGTTACCCAGCGAGCTGAGGCAAAAGCCTCCCGCCGCGGCCCCGCTGGTGGGGATAGCATCGACGAGCTTCTGAATACGGTCGGTATACAGTATACACAGTGAGTTCTACGATGCAGCTGCAAATATTTCGATCTAACTTGAGCATTTAGTGTGAACGACCACATCCTTCGGGATAATTTCATTGAAGCAGACATTGCTAAAAAGTCCCGAGAGGTAACGCCTTCAGCACTGATGCTATAACGCACCCCTAACGTGCCTGTCGGAGTAGGGTCGGTACAAGAAGAGAACAAAGACAAAGAGAGAAACCGTAAAAGATGAACCA
This sequence comes from Tulasnella sp. 424, assembly GCA_019633425.1. NCBI lineage: Eukaryota > Fungi > Basidiomycota > Agaricomycetes > Cantharellales > Tulasnellaceae > Tulasnella > Tulasnella sp. 424. The sequence goes on from WSUB01000023.1 coordinate 110,226, forward strand.
GAGGCTCAACCAATGTCCTGGCCTCCCAAGCGATCACATCACACAGAAGCAGACGCAGCGACTCGTCGGTCCGTCAGAGTGTGGGGTGCCATTTGGCCTACCAACTGATTTCCCCCTATTTCACAGTTTGCAAAGCCGGAAGGCGGCTATTATTGCGGGAGGTCACGACGTGGTCGCTTTTGCCCAAGAGTTGTGAGTGCCTGCATCCCGGTCACAGACCATGGGCTAAGTTCATTTGCTTTTGCAGTGCTGCGATGCCACCGGATCAGCAGGCCGCCGTTCTTAGGGAATTAGACGCGCGGACTGCCGCGAACGAGACTCAATCCCTCTAATTTGTGGTATCCAATCCTTTGTAGCCTTAGTTTTGCTGTTGCAACATTATACCCCGAGAGGGGGCCGCACTTGCTTACTTATACGTATTGGAGAGTTATACAGTTCGAGGCTGAACCCAACATAGCGACCATCTGTCAGAACGATAGCCAACGTTGCGTAATTTGACGGGCTGCTCCAGCGGCCCCAGTCGTGGTGTATATCAGCACGAGGTTATAGGCCGCCTCCTTGCACATGCTCGGGCCCTAGGTGGAAGGTACAGAGCTCTGTGTTTAGCGTTAAAAATAAGTAAATGAACTTACCGTAGGGTCGTTGGATGGAATTTCTTGGGCATGTTGAAGGACCCGCTCGTAATGCTTTGCTGCAAGAGATAACAACCCTGATTTGAGAAAAGAGTAAACATACATATTACAAGCACGCATGCTGTCGCTCACCAAGTTGGTGAAATAGCCTTCCGAAGTTATAATCCACTTCTTCTATATGTTCACCTTTTCTAATTTCTTTATACCGTTGTATGAAAGCCAGGCCCTAGTGACACATTCATAAGCTGCCCATCGATGCCCAGTGATGGAAGAAGTATACCTGAGCAATCATGTGGTGACGATTGTCCGATTGGCGTTGCATAGCACGAGAAGCAGATGCAATCGCTAGACACAGGCATATAACAGGATCATCTTGTTGAAGATCATATGCCTGATAAAGGTAGACTACTGCAACGTCAGTGTCTGACTAGAAGCGAAGGAGCTTACACGCTTACAGAGCGCGCTTTGATAGCTTTTGGCACATGAAGACAACTGGCCGTACAGGGCTAGGAGGATGGGACTATCTTTAGTGGCCTTTGATGGGGAAGGATTGGCTCCAACAACGGCTGTTGGGACTTTGCTCTTTCTCTTGTTACTGGAACCCCCTTCATCCTGCTCCCCATCCGAGGACTCCTCGTCATCTTGTTTTCCTCCCTTGTCATTGAAGACCCAGCGATTCCGAGGGGCTACCCACCGTGGCTCCTCCCCTTCCGTGATGAGCTTGTAGTAGTCTATCTCTCTGCGCAGAGCCTTCTGATATTTGGTGTCAATGAAAGTGTCGATGCTATGGATTCCTCCTCCCATGCAGGCCAAATAAAGCCTTAAGGGATCATTGTTAAACTGATGAGTGAATATTAAGCGGCGAGAGTGCTCGAGGATGGCCGGGTAATCGCGATGGACTGTCGCACAAGCTGGAAGTCCTTCCGTTAGTGTAAGAAAGCATGAGGTGTGAAGAAATCAGTACCAAGCAGGGCAAGTCGGATGGATGTCTGATACGCAAAGGTTGCGTACGCGTTGGAGTATAAGATATGTCGTAGGAGTTCGTCTGCAGCCTCATACATGCCTTCCTGGGTGGCGTAAAATGCATACTATCCAAGATGTTAGTCTCCTGAAGCGGCGGACAGCCATGTCCATAGGCTTGCCTGCATAAATAGAGTGAGCCATTCGTCGAACGAATGACGGCGAAACTCGTCGACGTAGTTCTTATCCTTCGGTAGATCTTGGGAGGCATGTGTGAGTAGAATAGACCAGTGTCGAGCATGGTGGAAACTCACTGATGTCTATCTGAAGCCGAGACGCCATGTCTGAGGCCGCTGCGCTCGCATCATTCGCCTTCGCCATTCTCCGAAGCCTTCGCTCATTGATCGATCCTTGAAATCGAGCGAACTACTTGCCCCAATGCGAGTGGGCCACAAATGAGCAATCCTGCAATAAACAAAGGGACAAATAAAGCGCACCCTATTCCCACTGAACAGTTCTCGGGTTTCTCTGAAAATGTCAATCAAGCCAACGGCCTCTTTCATCCATTCAGCTCGGTCCGCGCCCTCGGGATCCAGTTTTGCGAGCTTCGCGAAGCTTTCATCCACGACGTTCTGACGAGCCAGTTCAAAGACATGGATCGTCCCGAGGGGTATGGACGATTTAGATTTAGCGGACCGTTTCTTCTCTTCAAACAGCGCTCCAGATGGATCTGCCGAGGACCCTAGTTCTTCTTCGTTTGCAGCTGCTTTCTCCTTCTCCTGAGTTTTGCGCCACGCAATCACTAGTTCGAGGGTAAGGGGTCTATGTGAAAAGGATTTCAAGCTCCGATATCAAGTGCCGGCTTACCTTCATTGACCAAGGCAAGGGCTTGACGAGGTTGGTCTAGAATTTCATACACCTCCGCGAGTCTCATCTTTGCCTCGATGTTATCAGGGTTTACTTCGAGAACTGAATTGTGGAGATATTAAATCATCAGCTACATTTAAATCCTCCTGGCGGCAAGATTTAATAGGGACGAACCATATTTCAGGACCTCCACACTCTTGTCAAAATCACCCAAAAAACGATGGCACGAGCTAATTCGCATTAAAATGCCGATATTTGAAGTCTAGAACAAGTAAATGTGTATTAGTATGCTGGATCTCGTCGGTTGTCGGTCCCGAGCCCCACCTCGTCGTAGCTAGCCAATTCTTCGTAGACCCTGAGCGCTGCAGCATACAAGGCCTTATCATAATACGCTGCACCAAGCTCGGTAAAAAGGGATGAGTATTCTCGGGCATCGTTCTGAAGGACAATGTTGCCGTGCATCTAATTCGGCAGTCCAGGATTAGCAAACCTTAAGCCGGCTTATCCATTTCTGGGCCTCGTGTCCCTTACCTGACCCTCGTCAAAGTCACCTAAGCCCAATCGAGCAAGAGCGAGACGGTGTCTTAAATTCGGGTCCAGAGGGAAGAACCCTTGCGGACGACCTGTGGAGTCGTCAGGTCCAGCCGGTCGTCCGTAGCCTTGAGCATCGTATTCTCGATCGTCGGTAGCAGTGGTCCAATATCTCTGGCTTGCACGACCCTGCATCCACCGGGCTCCGTCACGAATGCCTCGGATAGCCTGTTCGTATTCGCCAATCGTATTGCAGAAGTCCGCGAGGGTGACGAGCAGCATGAGACAATCCACGTCTTCTCCGCCAACGGGCCCATCGGGCATCGTTTCTTGATAGTACTCCAGACTATCCTTATAAAGTGATATCCCTCGGTGAAATTCGGATAGGAGGGAGAAGATGGGGCCCAGCTGGAGCAAAACGCCCATATGGTAAGGTGCAACTTTTAAGATCGACAAAAACCCCGTCATTGCCTGTTACGGAAAAAAAGTTAATCCGTGATATTCCAGCTTTACTTTTCAGTTATAGCTGTGGCTATGTGAACGTACTGCACGGAGTTGACCGGTCTCACGCAACATCACCGACCGGTCCCATATGGCGTCGACGTCCCGTGGATCAAGCGAAACAGCTTTTCTAAAGCAGTACAGGGCTTGCTGCATCTGCCCGGCTTCCCTACAAGGCTCGATATGTCAGAGAACGACGAGAGAAGAGGTCCAGTCGAGACATTTGCCGCTCCACATACCGTGATCCACGGCCCAGTTCTCTCCACAGCTCCGCATCTCCTTGAAGATGAGCAGCCATGATCCTGAGTTTTAACGCCGTGTCGAAGTTTTCCCTGTCCTCGTGGACCAACGCTAAAGTATTCCAGGCGGAATGAGCGGCAGGTTCGATCCGGATAACTTCTTGACAGATCTCCATGGCTTTGTCCAAATCGCGATTGATGTATGCCGAGGCCGCTTCTCCTATCATCGCTTTGACCTGATGCGATAGTTCTACACCAAGCCGTTGGCCCTTCTTGCGTCCCTATTTGAACCGGGGTTTCATTCACGCAGGCGCCAAGAGACACGGACAAGTAAAAAAGGCCTCTTACCCTTTTCTTGGGTTGTTTTTCTTTATCCATCACATCCTCGTCGGGTATATAGTCCTCAGCTTCGTCGATCGACAAGTTCCAGATCGAGGGTACGGGCCCCCGGGGAGTGCTGAAATCCGTGGTACCTAAGGTTTTAACCAGACGTCTGAAATGAAAAACGTTGTAAGTACATGTCTTAAAAAGGAGTAGAGTTGATTCTTGACTTACTCAAAGTCTCCGGTAATTTCGTCTTGAGCTTCGTCGAGTTCTTCGGCATTTAGTGGTTGTCCTCGGCTTGGACCGGGTGGTCCGACCACCGCTGGTGCTTCTTCCTCCTCTGAAAAAGACTCGCCCAGACCCGACCGATTGATGTCATCGTCGTCATCTGTATACAAAGGTCGTTGCACAATTAGGCCAAAGCGCAGTGACTGTGGCTCGGACTGACACTCTTGGTCGCTGTCTAGATACTCAAAGTCCATTGGGTGGTTATCTGTGTTGAACGTCGAGACAAGACAGCGCCCAAGCGATTAGTCGCGCGTGTCTGGTTGTGTAATCGAGCGGCAAAAAAGGCTCGTGGTGGTTGACAGAAATAGAGCTAGGAGTCGAATGTCTGCCAAATATAACCAAAGGGTGCCGAATCCCTGGATTTACACTAAAGATCTATGCCGCGCATTCACACGAACTAATTGCCAGAAAATTACTACTACTAGACTAGAATTCTACTATAGTCGCCCAAGAGGATGTTGTCGATCAATCTCGTCTTTCCGACCCATAACGCTCCGCTAAGAATGACGAGCTTGTCCTCGCTCTTCCTCACGTCGTCAGACACAACCTCAAACGTTTCGGAGTCGTTCATCTCAATATAGTCCAATCGCATAGCAACTCCTGCTGCGCTGGATGCGGAGATTGCACCATTGACGAGAGCGCCCGCTCGGGCCAAGGCTTCCGACTTGCTGCACCCTTCGTCCCAGGCACTTTGAGCTTCTCGCAAGGCCTTGCAAAGGGTTATCGCAACAGCTCGCTCAGGAGGTGTCAAGTAAGCATTGCGGGATGACATGGCCAGACCGTCCTCGTGGCGATGTGTGGGCACGATGTGGAGATTTTCTGGCGCCGGATGAACCATTAGAAGGTCGCGGACCAAGCGTCGCAGGAGGCAGGCTTGTTGAATGTCCTTCTGGCCAAAGTAAGCACTCGTCGGCTAATTGAAATTGCAATTCAGTAAAGAGGCATTCAGTGCTGTGGCTCCGTGGCTGCTTACTTGGACGGCGTTGAAAAGTTTCGTGACCACCGTAGCCACACCCCTAAAGAAGGTCGGACGGCTCTTCCCTTCCATTTGGTGACTGAACCCCTTGACCTCAATGAATGTTCCCTTTTGCTCTGCGACATCTTGAACGATCCCAGAAGGATACATATCCTTGACCGAAGGTACGAAGACCGCCGATGGCGTGCGCACTGCCTGCGCTTGCCCCTCCCCTGGTGTAACTGTCTCCACGACCGTCGAAAGCGAAGCAAGGTCTGACGGCAATGTCCTGGGATATGTTGCCAAGTCCTCGTGGGGTGCGAATTGAGCCGGATTGACGAATATTGAGATCACAGTCAAGTCATTCTCCTGTAGGGATCGACGAACTAGACAAGCGAAGTGATCGTCATTAGAGTGGCTAAACATGCTTAGGAGGTTTGAGAACTTACCGAGAGACAAATGGCCATCGTGTAATGCTCCCATAGTGGGAACAAAGCCGACGGTCTGTCGGGCATCAAACGCCGCAGCTCTCCATTCTCGCAAAGCTTGCAAACTGCCTAAAACAGGGATAGTTCCAATTGACGGTTCCGGTGCTGAGACTTCCGACATTATCTTGGTGGCTGTGGATGTGGTCGTTGGGGTTGTGTCGTACGATACGGAGTTTGTGTGAAGAAAGCGGGGAGGGAATTTCTGCGTGTGTCGGGAGAAGACGGCAGTCGAGCAGAGAGAAAAGCGCAGAGATTGGAAAGTGACAGGATACATGGTTTTTAAGTAGCAGTGAGTTGGTAGGGCCTCCGGATGGTTGCTGAACTGCTCACATCGCACGAGGTCACAGGCTCGGGAGGTGGTCGGAACTTAAGTTGGGGAGGGCCGGGTTAAGTCCCTGATGACGACATATTTTCCCCGATGGGGATACATGCGCTTGTGAAACTTTTCAAACAAAGGATTATGTAAAGAAAATAATTGAGTTTTCAGCCGGAGCAAGATATCCACTAGGCTATGAATGCCAGGCAAAACTTCAGCACCCAGGATTCCCATGTGGTCCCCCACCATGGTACTAACTGAGCGGTACAGTGCTTGACTGCGCAGATCGGACGGGATGCGGTATTTTCACTGTCCTATGGCCGAAGATGTCAGACAACACTCTAACTAATATCTAAGCTGTTGTTTGGCACGGAATCCGCTTGCAGAGACCAAAGCCTTCATGAAGCGGGATGAGCTCGCGAAAAAAAGAGAAAAAACCCAAAATGCGATTAACCGTGCTATAATAGCAACAAGAAGGAAGAGCTACAACAGCGTAACCATTTCTGCGTACAAAAGAATCTACGAAGACAGTATCTGAAGCGACGCTACAACCCGACTCGCCAAAGAAGACACGTTGGCATCGCCGATAACAACCTCTGGAGCGAACTCGACGCCAAACGCCTCCTTGATAGCCGTCGAAATTCGCTTCGCTTGTCGCGGTGACCAGAATGAGAAGTCGTCTGGGTCGCGAGCCGATCCTCCAGAGGACGTCGGTGTGGAGACGAACCCGGGAGTCGACATCGGGACGAGTGAAGAATCCGAGTCGAGGCAGAGCACAATCATCTTCAAGAGCGACTCTCTTACGGAGGTAAAGTCATTGGATGTTGGTCGGTCCACTGTTGGCGTTTTGAGATACCCCCGTTAGTACGCAGCAGCAAAGCGACCACAGATATGAAACGCACCGTATATCTCGATTGGCACCACGCGGCTCATCACGTTGTACTTGCCATCATGGTGGTATCGGATCTAAGTGACAATCCGCTCAGTGTTCTGTTCAGAAACGTGGCGATAATACCACGCACCTCGTATGTGCCAACCTCCCAAGGAAGGGTTGACGCCTTGAAGACAACCTCGCCGCAATCATCATCACTCTCCGGGGTCACAGTTCTCGAAACAGGAATATCTCCGTCCCACTCTTCATCATGAACGGGTACCCAGCGACCAAGCGAGTTAACGCTGGTGATCGTTTCAGACGAGTTGGCATCCACCTACAAATGGGTATTGAGAGCGCGTCAGACCAAAGTTTCGGAACTAGATCGAACCCAAATACCTACCCTATACAACCCGATCCAATCACGCCTTGAATGACCGTGGGGGGCGCGCCATGTAACAGTGATCGGTTCGCCAAGATGGAAGCGAAGTTCACCATCGGGGTTCGTTGGGACGATGGACATGGCGTATTTGGAGGGATCGTATGAAGCAAGATCTTTGGCCAATTGCCTGGAAAGAGCAAAAAGATACCGGATCCGGGTAAGTCACAGAGGATAGGAAATACAAGGCTGCTTGAATCAACTTACGGGATGACAAACTTCTCTCTTCCATGTTGAAGGAACGCTCCAGCGCCTTGGACGACTTCCGTAACCAGCGGGGCAGCTGCATAGCGAGAGAGGGAGGTTCGGTCAGTGAGAAAGGTTAAATTCTTCCCCTCCGTCAACTAAGCCCTACACCCACATTCTGCAATGAAATCATTGACAACTCCCACAGTATCCACATACACCTTGCCAACCGTTCCCGTAAACTCCTGAGCGGCCTTGCCGTAGGGAGTCTCGGAGACATTCCCAAGTTTGAGGAGCTTGGCGTTCTTCATCGCAACGTTCTTGATCGTCTTGGTGAGACCGGCTTCCTTTCGCAGCGAGTCGCCGTACACCTTGCGCATGTGCGGGCTAAGTAAATCCACCAAAGTCAGCAAAAACACTGCCCGAATGCATCGGAGTGAAATCGCAGTCGGAAGACTTACTCTTCGACATTGCTGAGGAACCACCAATTGGACAGTTGGGAAATGACGGCGGCGGTGAAGGCCAACTTGCTTCCGCTGATGAGCGACAAGCCGAAGAAAGTCGATCCACCCATGGTACGGTCGGGGTTATTGAGGAAACGATAGATACCCTGTGATGCACCAAGGATTTCAGGATCATCCCCGCCCAACTAACAACAAAAATCCAACACGAACCGTGTATTCCAACTGAGCGGGGTAATCCTCGATGAAGAAGTCACCAAAGAACCAGCCTGCGAAAAAGGTCAAAATGCACCGAGAGCGGATCGTCAGCAACATTCAGCCCCAAGCCAGTACATTGCAACCCACCAAATGGACCGAGGACCTCGTAAGATTCGTTTGCTGCCCAGATGTGAAGACCAACAAGGATCTGCAGAGTCCGATGTCTGGTGAGTCCTCGGAGAAGGAAGGCCGGTACGCAGATATTCGGAACTCACGAAGCCCAACGTATGCCTCAACAACTCGACACCGACAGTCCAATCCGTCGGGATAGAGTACGTCTTCCAAGCCAATCCAATGAACGATACTGCACAACCGCACAGGCGTCAGCGACCGATAAACCTCCACAATTGCGGTCTCTTCTGAACCCACCGTAGATCATGCACGAGCTCATGTTGTAAATCGCCTTCCAGTTCGCGAACGCCTCTTCAACTGCTCCAGTAGTCGCCGTGGGTGGGTAATAATAGTGCTTCATGAAATGCCTAACCATGTACTTGCTGTCGCTTTGCGCTTGGAGTAAAAGGCCCAGTCCGAACGAATGGAAGAACCTCCACATCAAAGTGTGAACGAAATGGATCGCGAGCGTGGTTGTCGGTGATAAAGGTCCCAGTAAAGCAAAGACGATCGAGTACGCGACGAGCAAGACGATTTGGAGGTCCGACGCTCTGAATGAAAATTAGAGAGGATTTCCCCCAACGGTGGTAAGTAACAAAACACCGGTTTGGAGAAACCACCTCACCTTAAAAGATCAATATTGAACAGCCCCAACATATCCATCCTGAAATACTTGGTGTTCAAATCATGCAACGACACGCCAGCGGACTCCTTCTTCGTGTTCGTTCGAGGCGTCAAAGACCGATCCGACGGTGGGATTCCCGCCCCACCAGCCAATTCATCTTCCGCGTCGTAGTCGGTTTCGGTGACGGTTTCGGCGTCGGTGGCTGCGGGAGTGGAGCCGTCGACGCTCGACGAGACCGAGAGCGTGGGGCGGTGGTTGCGTTGGCGATTGCGGACGGGGCTTGGTGGGGACGAACGTGCGCCCGGTTGGACGGAGGAGGGGCTCGAAACGGATGCTGCGTCGTCAGGAACGGATTTGCTGCTGCTTTGAGAGGCGGTACGACCGTGCGTGGAGGGGAAGAGCGGAGTGCGAACCGCGATGGGCTTCTTCTGGCCGTAGGTACGTTCGATGTCTAAAAAACAGGGCCCGTTAGCGCGGTTGCCCCACCACGTGCAAAATAAACCAGCCCGTAAGGGACTTACGAGGATTCTCGAAGAAATTGAGGAACCCGAACTGAGCCGCGTGAGCAGCCAAGCTCGCAAACAACACAGGGTAACTTCCTACGATCAACGAGAGGCCATAATAACCCGCGTAACCAACGCTGTACATGGGGTGGGGCGCCATTTCGAATACGCCGTCAAAGACGAGCGCGCCGCGCTCGAAAAAGACGTCTCCCCAGTACCAGCCGTAATCCTTGACGATGTGGTGGGCTTCGGTCTTGACCCAGAGGTTGAATGCGATGAGAACGATTCCACCGACCCAGCGGAGAATGTGGGTGAACATGGAGAGGTCGGTAGGGACTCGGAAGCAGGAGAAGGCGAACATGACGTAGGAGAGGAAGTCACTATAGGTGCAAAGGAGGACAAGATGGTCAGTAAGTTTGGTTCAAAGATGGTTAGAGTCGGAACACGTACTTGATGAGGATGATATCGACCGCTTGACGGAATAAGAGCCAGGTGTTGTACTCGAGTGGGAGGTCCTATTTGGTGGGCGCGTTCATGTCAGTTCCTCCCGTCTCTCTCTCTCCGGTTTAAGGCCGCCAGACGCACATCGAAATTGTAGTCGGCGTCCATCTTCATGCTCAGCTCGTTCTTGATCCATTCGCGCACTTTAGGACGCTTCTCCGCGTCAAGCCAGCCGCGACGTTGAACTTCACGGACGATCCATTTCTTCTTGGACTGCTTCGTCAGGACCCAGCCCAAGCCAGCGTCGTACGCAGCTCGCCAGAATGCAAAGTACAAAAAGAAGAACGGGCGAGTGAAAGATTTAGGGAAAGCGATGAAGATGACTACTTGAAGGCCCAGTAAAGCGAGGTTGACGAGGTCGATGTGGGACTTTGGTTGGAGAGGGTTGAAGAGGGCCGTAATAACATCATGGGTCGTAGGTACACGAAAGACTAAAAAGGGAACAAAAAGTTAGATTCTGGACCGAATGATGATAGGGGGTTTTATGAGATACGTACCTTGTCCAGAGGGAGTCTTGCCCCAGACGACTTCTTCCGCGGGCGTTTTGTGATTTTGAGCTGGACTGACGTCGGCCGACGCCGCTGCCGCCTTCCTGCTTCGCAAGCCGTCTTCGTTGAGGGAGACGCTCGCCATTCGTTACTTTCGTTGCGTTGAAGCTCACCCGACGAGGACGAGACAGAGGAGAGACAAGAGCTGAGAGACGTACGGAGGGGGGGGGGATAGAATGATGTAGAAGCTCGTGAATTTTGGGTGTTGAGGGTGACCTTATAAGTCCAAGGGAGCGGCCAGGGTCTGGAGGGACCTGACGAATTGGAACACGTACAAGGTGAGCTCTTGCGCTCATTGTTTACTCCCTCCCACGCGCACTGGGCTTCCGAGGCCCCGGTGCAATCGAGGCACTTTCGGTGAACACTTATCAGTCTGGAATGAAACTTTGAAATTTGGTCGTGTGCAACTGAACTCTTGATGCTTCCATAGATGACTTTCGCCTCATTTGCACCGAGGGATTGTCCTCAGCCGCGACGACGCCGGGGGTCGTTTTAGAGCTTTCCTCCCTAGAGGACCCTCGATCGTGCGTTCATTTACGATAATGCGATAAGTGATTCGCCCTGACCACTGCTTTACGCCCTCACCTACATAAGGCAGGAGACTCGGACGTCGCTGGTACGTCAAAATCGCCCTAACCGGCTGTCGTGCCTCTCCACACTAGCCGAGCATCAACCCGCCAGACACGCTGAAACCTCGAGTCAACAATGTGCTGCCCAACGACCTTCTCGTTCATCTACCCCCATAGGGTCGTTATGCGTTCGTACGTACGAAAAGGGGAATTATGCGGGCTTCGCCATGAGGCATCAATCCCACCGGCGTCGGATGTCGGCGCGGACGGCAGAATACCCCGAAGTTGCTAAAAGACGTTTAGCAAAAGGATTAGAAAAGGTGTTGTATAGATTACTTTTACCTCACTGACATCTTCGGCCATAGGACAGTGAAAATACCGCATCCCGTCCGATCTGCGCAGTCAAGCACTGTACCGCTCAGTTAGTACCATGGTGGGGGACCACATGGGAATCCTGGGTGCTGAAGTTTTACCTCTCGCTTTTTTCAGGTAGAGAGCTCTTTTTCGCGCTAGTTTGACCGCTTTGGTGTAACAGAGCAGGCAACCGTGCTGTCTCATTAATCTCATTTGAGTAATGATTTGTAGGATCTTGCAATTGACCCGAGCGGGCGGTCGCAGCCACAGTGACGTCTGGGTCCCTTGGCCCTGTCCAAGTTGAAATACTTTAAGGGAATAGTGCGCATCTCCCTGCTATTTATAGTGTTCTACATCACGCGTCCTGCGATTACAAGCCACTCCAAGGTGGGGCGAGGCAACTTTATTTTGTTCACTTTCACTAACAGAACGATATCATCACCTTGACCTAGCCTAGCGGATTCAGCGCGGACACTCCTACTAGAAGTAAGAAAGGGAAGCTCAACATCATGGGCCATAAGCTTCTAACCACTATGCTGCCCGAGAACGATACCGAAGTGGCGGTGTACCTGACAAAGCGCAGGTTAACTTTGGTATGTCGGGTACAACTAAGCGCTGGAACCCATATTCTAAACCCACGCCCACACCACTCCAAATCCCTAGACACCCGACCTCGATCAACGCTAAATCCTTTGCGATAACAGATACAATATTCTAACGATGAGTAGTGTTGATGTCAATGTAGCGCCCACGCCTGCGGACGGCCTGAAGCAGCCCGAGACGACGGTGGTTAGTGACCACTCCTTCTAACAAAAAAGCACATATTAATGAACACTGGCTCGCAGAAAGATATCCTTCGAAACCTATCGTGGCTCCGCATCCACCCCAATGCCGTCCAAATCGACGACAAACGGCAAACAGCGTGGGGAGGCGGCCAAGCGGACGTCACGCCCGCGATCTTGAACAAGACGATCTTCAGGCAGGGTACCCGAGTTGCCGTGAAGAAACTGCGATACGCCGACGACACTGATGACGAAAAGTTTTCAAAGGTACGGGGCTTCTTCTGTAATATTTTTGAGCTCCGAGTCTTTGAACTTGTCTTGCACCGCATCCTTTTCTCCATGGCAAAAGTCCTTCGTTCTTGAAGTCGACATTTTGGCGAGGCTGTCCCACCCAAACATCGTTACATTGCTCGGATTCTTAGAAGATCTCGAAAACGGGGAAGCGCGTCTAGTCTTTGCTTGGGAGGAGAACGGCAATGTTCAGGAGTTCCTCACGAAGCGCAAGTGTGACGTATTCGAACGCATATCACTGGTATGTATATGGAGAGACTCGTACACCATACACGTGTAGGGCACCTTTTCAGTGATATTATTTTAGATTCAAGATGTGATGGCCGGACTGGAGTACCTTCATACTCAAAAACCTCCCATCTGCCATGGGGATCTCAAGTCGGTGCGTGGCTGCGCGGACTCCTCGGATTCGTCGCCTGGAGAACCCTCCGCCAACTTCGGATCCCCACCTTAGCTTAACATACTGGTCAACTCTTCCTGTCGCGCAATCATTACGGATTTTGGCTCTGCCCGAATTCTTCGAACAAGGCCAGAGAGCAAGGCCGATTGCGAACGAGTCAGACCTGAGGGCTCCCCCCAAGGACTCGAGCCAACGTCATCTCAAATTAGCATCTCCGTCACCGGGAAGCAATTAACCCTAACTGGCCCATCTTGGTCTTTTCGCTGGGCCGCTCCCGAAATCATATTTGGAGAGGATCCGGATCTGCCTAGCGACATGTGGGCTATTGGATGGGTCATCTGGGAGGTGAGGCTCGGTTAAAATAGAGCCGTTCGTTGAACTGACTAAAATACATCACATCGGCTGGGGTACTAAGATCATAACGGACAAAGTACCTTTCCACGAATTCAGCAGCGACATCGCCATCACAATGACCTTTATTCAGAAGACAAATCCCTTGGTTGAGAATGATGCGCAGATGTCGCAAATCGTTAGCCTTTGTACTCTGGTGAAGGACTGCTTGTCGTATGATCCCACCTCAAGGCCAACCGCAGCCAAGTGCCGCACATCAGTCAAATGGATGGTATATGTTTCCCCTCCTGGGTTGTGACGGTGTGCTGAAACAGGCGCTTTCAGCCGTCGGCCGTACCCACAGGCGAAATGCAGTCCGACGTTAAAGTCCGCACAGTAGCCATCTTGCTCGCCGCAGGCTACATCCATTATGCCCAAAGCAACTATACAGCCGCTATTGTGTTGTTCAACGAAGCCCTCGCAAGTGCCAACTCTGAAAACGACACATTATCAGCTGCAGGATGCCAAAATTGGCTGGGAGAGGTCTATCTCGCTCAGAATTTGCACGACGAGGCGAAAAAGTCGTTCTCGGAAGCGCAGGACACCTATACTCGCCTCGGGAACGACCCAGGTCTCATGCGCTCGCTGGATGGCCTGGGGGGTGTATGCCACGCTCAATCCCGGTACGGCGAAGCAGAAACATTCTTCCTTGAAGCCGAGAAGATTTGTGTCCGCCGGAACGATGACGTAGGACGAGCACAGGTGCTGAATGGGATAGGCGCTGTCCGCCTGGCCCAACACAGATACGACGATGCCAGGGAGTGCTACGTTCAGGCGTTGGCCGTCTACAACCGCATCGGTAACGACGTCGGCCGAGCAAACTCGCTGAGTGGACTGGCCAGCGTAGATAACGTTCAGAGTCGATATGGAGCAGCGATGGAATCATTCGTCGAAGCAGAACGCATCTACAAGCGAATCGGCAACGACGTGGGACTTGCAAACGTCTTGAATGGAATCGCTGCTGTCCACCTCAAGCAGTGTAGACACTCACAGGCCGAGATCTGCTACAATCACGCGTTGGATATCTACTGCCGCGTTGGGAACGACGTAGGCCGAGCGACCTCGCTGAGTGGACTGGGCTGTGCGAACCACGTTCAGAGTCGATATGAACGAGCGATGGAATTATTCGTCGAAGCGGAAGATATTTACAAGGGGATCGGCAACGCTGTGATATGCGCGGACGTGTTGAATGGGGTTGGTGCTGTCCGCCTTAAGCAGTGCAGATACTCGGAGGCCAGGACGTGCTACAGCCAGGCGATGGATATACACGACCGCGCCGGTAACCACCTAGGCCAAGCAAACTCCCTGAGTGGACTGGCTCGCCTGGACCACGTTCAAAGCCGATACGAAGAAGCTGTGGAAACATTCGTCAACGCAGAACGGATTTACAAACGGATCGGCAACGACGTAAGACGTGCAAACGCATTGAACGGGATCGCCGCTGTTTACTTAGAGCAGTGCCAGAACTTGGAGGCCAAGCAGTTCTACTCCCAGGCACTGGATATCTACGACAAGATCGGGGACGATAGAGGTCGAGCAAGTTCGTTGACTGGACTGGGTCGTGTTAGCCTCGTTGACGGAGAATATGGAGAAGCGAAAAAGTCATTCTTTGAAGCAGAAGGCATTTGCGCTCAGATCGGCAACGTGGTCGGACACGCAAACGCGTTGAATGGGATAGCTTCCGTTCACCTTCAGGAGAAGAAATACTCCGAGGCCAAGTTTTACTACGCTCTGGCGCTGGAGCTCGTCCCTGGTCTTGGAAATGAGCCGGGTAGAGCGAACTCGCTAGGTGGACTGGGTGACGTCGACTACGCGCAAGGAAAGTACCTTGATGCCGTAGAATCATTCAGTCGAGCTGGAGACATTCACGAGCGCATCGGCAACGAAGACGGCCAAGCAATTGCGCTGAACGGGTGTGGAGAAGCATACTTTGCCAATGGTGATTACACTGGAGCCGAACTCGCCTTCGCCGAAGCGACAAGGCTATTCACTCGAGTCGGGAGTAAGAGGGGCCTAGCTCGTGCGCTGGCTGGATTAGGAGACCTCTGGGATTGCCAAGGAAAAGATGAAGAAGCCCTGGAAGTTTACCGCCAGGCGGAAGTAGAGTTTGCTCATGAATCGGGTAGTAACCCTTATGATTTGCGGACGAGAGGCAACCACGATCTCGCACGCAACGATCAGATGAAGCTCTGGGTATCTAGGGCTCAGTGGGTCTCTGACTGTTTCGACGACTTATAGACACTGTTGTAGCGAATGTACGGTCCGAATATAATCACCGACGCATGTACGTAACCCCAGTGTTACAAAACAAAGGTACAAAAGAGCTGCAAATTAGAATATGGGTTAAATATAGGGATTAAATTGAAGATGTGGATTTTAAAGGCCTGCATGCGGCGAGGATCGTGGAATGGAGGAATGGGGAAACGGAAACATGAGGGGTCAACATTTAGATCATAGCGGCTCTGGTACCAGAAGGAAGAAATGGACAGGCATTTTACCCAAAATTACGAGTAGGCATATTACCCAGCCGAGGTACCTGCTCCCTCTTATCTAGAGGCAGGTTTAGGCTTACCTTAGTCCCCCGGGCGAGACCGATGACAACTTGCGAGGGTGGGTAGGTTCGTTGTTATCGGCCTACCTGCCAAGAATTTCCAAATTCACATCAGCAAAAATAACGCCGGGATAATGATCTTACCGTTACAAACTATCAGTGCAAAGTATCAGCTGTGGCACAATATATATGAGAAGCTTTAGGCGAACGAGGGCATCCGCCCCTATTGGCAAGTTTGCCGGTGCCCGACGCAAGGCAAATGTGAAAATTTTCTGTTCGAAAACGCGTATCCAATCCGCAAGAAGCGACCGGAAAAGGGTTTCATTTCCGTGGGGGTGAGTCGTAATCTGAAAATAGACGCCAAGATTTCCTGCTTGGAGGGGTCACCTGTACCACGTAGGATCCTTTTCAAACCACATCCACACCACTTCAATCTCTAGAGCCTCGACTCCAGTTCCAAATCCTTCGCGAAAACCAGTACAATAGTAGTTTCATTCGGATATCCCAACAATGAGTATTAGTACGGATGTCAACGTAGCGCCCACACACACGGACTCGAAGCAGTACAAGATGGCAGTAGTTAGTGATCACCCCTTCTTTCCTTACCAAAACACTGTAGATTACTAACACCGACTCGCAGAAACTTATCCTTCAAAACCGATCATGGCTCCGTATCCACCCCGATACCGTCGAACTCGACGGCGAACGGCAGATGGGGGGAGGCCAGGCAGATGTTACTCCTGGAATCCTGAAGAGGATCACCGGACAGAGCACGCTAGTCGCTGTGAAGAAGCTGCGATATGGCGACAATACTGATAATGAAAAGTTTTCAAAGGTATGACGTCCTTGGATTTTGTGAGCCCCAGGCTCTTTTCAGATTTCGTACTCATCCTTCCCCTGAAGTCCTTCGTTTATGAAGTAGACATTTTAGCTGGGCTATCCCATCCCAACATCGTTAAATTGCTCGGCTTCATAGAGGATCTTGAGAATGGCGAAGCGTGTATGATCTTTGTCTGGGAGGAGAACGGCAATGTCCAAGAGTTCCTCGCCAAGAGGAAATGTGACGTTCCCGAACGTGTATCACTTGTACGGAGAGCTCATACACCGTACAGGTGTAAAACGAACTTTTGATAGTCTTATTTAGGTTAAGGACGTGACGGCAGGATTGGAGTACCTTCATACTCGACAACCCCCCATCTGTCATGGGGATCTCAAGTCGGTGCGTGGCCACATATCAATTTATATACGAGTGATCTGCTTACTTAGATCCCGTCATAGCTCAATATACTGGTCAACCCTTCCTGTCGCGCAGTTATTACGGATTTTGGCTCTGCGCGGGTTCTTCGAGGACGGTCAGGGAGCAAGGCCGATCGCAAACAAGTTAAACCCAACGCCACCGTTCTCTCTCGTCAGGGGCTCCCAACATCATCTCGAATCAATATCTCTGTCACTGGGAGTCAGTTGACACTAAGCGCTCCATCCTGGTCGTTTCGCTGGGCCGCCCCCGAAGTTATAAATGGGGAAGATCCGGATCTGCCCAGCGATATTTGGGCTCTTGGATGGGTGATCTGGGAGGTAGGGGAACGAAGCCGTAGTCACGTGAGGGAGCTCGCCCAACTCACCTAATTACACCATTTACTGCGACTAGATTGTAACGGGCCAATTGCCTTTTCACGAGCGCAATAACAGTGGGGCGATCATGAAGGCCGTTATCGAGCTGGAGAGTTCCTCGGTTAGGGAGGACGAAAAGATGTCGCAAATCGTTGCTCTTTGCACTCTGGTAATGGACTGCTTGGCACATGATCCCACCTCAAGACCAACGGCGACCAAGTGCTGGGCATCGGTTAAATGGACGGTACGTGTTCCACATATCTTTGGTCGCAATGCACTGAGACTGGCCTTCCAGCCCTCGGTCGTACCGACATGCGAAATACGGTCTGCCGTGAAAGCCCGCTCGGCGGCCCTCTTACTCACCTCGGGCTACATACATTATTCCCAAGACGACTATGAAACCGCTACTGCATTATTCAACGAGGCCCTCGCAAATGCCAACTCCGAAAACGACGCATCATCGGCTGCGGAGAGCCAAAATTGGCTGGGCGAGGTCTACCTTGCTCAGAATAGGCATGACGAAGCGAAAAGGTCGTTTTCAGAAGCGCAGGTTGTTCACGCTAGCCTCGGGAATGACCAAGGTCTAATACGTTCGCTGGATGGGCTGGGTAGTGCGCACTATGCTCAATACCGGTACGACGAAGCGGAGAAGTTCTTCCTTGAAGCGGAGAAGATTTGTGTCCGCAGGGACGACGACGTGGGACGAGCACAGGTGCTGAATGGGATAGGTGCCGTCCGCCTGGCCCAACACCGATACGACGATGCCAGGATGTACTACCTTCAGGCATTGGGCATCTTCAGCCGCGTCGGTAACCATCTAGGCCAAGCAAACTCGCTGAGTGGGCTGGGTCGCGTCGACTATGCGCATTGTCGATATGAAGGAGCGATGGGATCATTCGTCAAAGCAGAGAGCATTTACAGGAGGATTGGCAATGCTGCGGGACGTGCGGACACGTTGAATTGGGTCGTTGCTCTCCTCCTTAAGCAGTGCAGATACTCTGAGGCCAGGAAGTGCTACTTTCAGGCGCTGGATATCCACAACCGCATCGATAAACAAGCAAAGTCGTCTGCTGGACTGGGTAGCGATGACCACGCTCAGTGTCGATATAAAGGAACGATGGACTCACTCATTACAGCCCAAGGCATTGACGGGAATGCTGCGGAACGCGCGGACACATTGGAGCTCACGTGCTGTCTTTTTTTTTTTTCGCCGGCCGCGGAAGGTGTGGGAACCTGCAGGCCAACCGCTCGGAGCTCGGCTCAGCTTAACTCCATTCGACTAACTCAAGGAAGTTGGCAACCTTCCAGGACTGTGGTAAAGGCTGAGACTCGCTTCCCAATCTTATCTTCGACCTCCGCCCGAGCAAGGCGCTGAAGGCGCTGGACTTGAGGAAAAAACCTTCGACCGCTGCGGGTCCCAGTGATGAGGTCTCCCTTGCTCTCTCTTTCGTCCGTTCTGCTCCCTTATAGCTGCCCACCTTGTCAAGGAGTTATATAGAATTGTTTGTATGGTAGTTGACGCAAATCAAATCAGTCGGCTTTCTGAGTTTTCGCCACTGTACACCCGGAGTCGTCGATCCCCATCATCCTCCCAAGACTCCCTGCCATTCATTTCCAATGCAACACTAACAACCTTCTCAAGTTTACGCTCACACTTCGGGTTACAGGAACAGTACGTATACTATCGTGATGACGAATATGGAGAAGGGAAGAAGCCATTTCCTAAAGCGGAAGGCATTTGCGCTCAGATCGGCAACATGGTAGGGCGTGCAAGCGCATTAAATGGGATTGCTGCTGTCCACCAGGAGTGGAGATACTCCGAGGCCAGGTTTCAGACTGCTCTAGCGCCGGAGCTCCATCCTGGTCTTGGAAATGAGCTTGGTAAGTCAAACTCGCTAACTGGACTTTGCGAAGTAACCCTTCTCGATGACGAGACACACGAGAGGCAAGGATAATCTCCCGCGCAACGATCGAATGAAACTACTGGTTGCTGGGGGCGCAATGGATCTCCGACTGTTTTGATCATGATCAACGACGTATCGACACCTTAGTAGCGAATACACGCAGAATCCGGCTTATAATCCAAACGACCTACATACCAAAACAAATAATTACAGAACAAAGGTACGAAGAAAGGCTGCAAATCATAATATGGGTTCAAGACTTGATAGATATCAGATCGGAAGGTACGGGGTGTGCAAGGGGTGATCAAAGCGTTGTGTGCAATGAATGAGATCATCATGGGAGGGGAGAACGAGGGATCGGAAACGTTTGGGACTGAGCCTAAAGTTTAGATCGTTCTGCTAGAATGGAGGGTGTCAATGCAAGAAATGGGTTTGGGGGGGGGGGGGGCAGATTGACTCTTCCTCGAGCGGCCGGACGTAAGGTGATCTCATTGGCTTTCCCGTTCGAGAATGAGAAAACCCTCGACTTCTCAAATTTGAAACCCCATCCGCCCAGTCCCATTCACCATCCAACCCACTCTTTCCTACTCGCATTGGGAAGCATCGCTCTCACTACCAGCACCGCCATCATTGTTTTTTTTCTTCCTCTACTCTCCAACCCCACGAGATCAATCATCACCCAAGGCGGCAGCTTTCGCTGTCGCTTTTCTCTGCCTTTTGGCCATCTTGGAAGGCGTTTGTGGTGACAATGAAAAAATCTTTTGCTTGGATGGACGTCGGGTAGAGAGGGAAAATGCGGAGAGCGAGGCGAAGCAGGAGGTTGACGTCGAGTCTGGTGCACCTGCTTCATTGTCTTCGTCCTCGCTATCGTCTTCCGCCAACTACGACGCGGTGAGACCTGGTGGTAAGAGCGTAGCAGATACCTCCTTCCCCGGACGTTCGTCATCGTCCCCTCCCCATCTTCCTCCTCCCCCTCCTCCGCTGCATCACCTCTCTCTCTCTCTTTAAATCGATCTGCTTACTCATCACATCCCTCTCCATACCCTTCGACCTCTTCTACTCGGCCCTCCTGTATCACGACCCGGATCCTTCCTCTCCTCCGCCCACCTTTGATTCATCAAACAACCTCTTTCGGACTTCTTCTGGTCGCGCGTGACCGAGCTTTAGTGGAAGGCGGATTTGGCGCCGTGAGGCATGGACGACAAAGGTGCACTGCTGCTCTGCGGGCTGTGGGTGGTCGTGGTGGTAGTTGGAGCGGGGCTGGGCGAGCGCGCGCTGTGGGTCACGTCTTCGTTGATGCTTTAAGGAGAGTTGATCGGCAGGTCGTCGTCGAGGGCCGGGATGAAGATGATAATGACGGTTTCGCGGGTTGCGTTGAGGGTAGCTGGGAGAGTGGTGATGATGGCGGACCATTTTGTCGAGTGGTGGTTTCTGCGCGGCGTTGGGAACGCCCGTCAAGTTGCGTATAGAGTATTGTTCCCAGTCGTGATACGCGGCGTGAACAGCTGGCAAGTCTTCATCCGGTCCTGGCGCAGCAGCTGCCAAGCCGTGCTACATTTGAACCTGCATCATCCTGTGCAGCAGACGACGACACGGAAGCGGCTCCAGGTGCGGTCGGACCCGTTCTCCATTTGATGACGCAGACGAGGCCTGGTTGAATGACTTTAACACTCCTCCTCAGCAAGTGAGCGAAAGCGAACTCGAGATGACCACCAGACGTTCCCCCCTTTTTTTTTCTTTGGGTTTGTCTGGCGCGTGTTTCAAGCGAAGGGCTGCCTGTAGGGGAAGGCAAGGTTGAAAAAAAGGGGCTTCTTGACGAAGGAAGGAAGAGGAACTGACCGTTCAGCCTCATTTCTTACTTATACGATCTCCAAGACCTGGCGTCCTCTACGAAGCCTTGGTAGTGAATAAGCTTTCATCCAATCGCAGATGCCTCTGCGGAGAACAAAATGGTCGTTTGAGTTGCCGTAGAGTTGATCCATAATGCACGAGAGAGACAGTTGCCATCGCCTGGCCGTTGGATGGATATAGAGATATATATGGGTTGGGGTCGTGCGGCGGCAGGCGCGTGTCGAAATTGCAATCGCATTCAATTTTGAACTGGGACAATAAACCCAATCAACCTGCGGAGTTGGCAGCGTGGGGACTGAGTGATCGTAGCTGCTTTGTTGAGTCGACGACCAAGGAAGTAGTGGAGGAAGGTGGAGGAGCTAGGAGGAGGGGGAACAGGGGCCAGAGGACGGAACGCGGGGTGGACCTGACGGGTAGACCTACGGGGTAGAACAAGTACGAGGTGAACTTTTGGGCTCTCTCTGTTTACTCCCCTCCCTCGCGTGTTGGCCTCCCGCAGCCCGGGAATACTCGAAGTACTTCAGGTGAACAATGATCAGGTTGGAGGAAAACGCGGGGACTCGACTTCTGAACTCTTCCACTAGCTGACGGACCCGACTTCTCCCCTTTGCACCGCGCGATTGTCCTCAGCTGCAACGATGCTAGGGGTCGTTTAGACATTGCCTCCCTATGGAACCTTCGATCGTGCGTCCATTTCCTACAATAAGATAAGCGATTCTGCTTGACTGCTGGTTACGCCCTCCCCTACTCGGAAGCCGCCGGGTACGTCAAAATCGCCCGACTTAACGGCTCTCTTGCGTCTCCACACTGGTAGCCGAGCACCAACCTGCCAAACACGATGAGTCAATAGTGTGCTGCCCAACGACCTTCTCGTCCAATAAGGTCGTTGTGCGTTCGTATGCACGAACAGGGGAATTGTCCGGGCTTCACCACGAGGCATCTTGACATCCTACCGGCGTCGCATGTCGAAAGCGCATGGCAGCACACCCCAAAGTTGGTAAAGGACACTTAGCAAACAGATTAGAAAAGGTATTTGTAAAAATTCTTTTTACTTATCTGACATCTTCGGCCATAGGACAGTGAAAATACCGCATCCCGTCCGATCTGCGCAGTCAAGCACTGTACCGCTCAGTTAGTACCATGGTGGGGGACCACATGGGAATCCTGGGTGCTGAAGTTTTTACTTCTCTCTTTTTGGTGCTTTCGGAGGTAAAGAGCTCTTCTTCGAACAGTGCAGGCAGCCGTGCTGTCCCACAAATCTAATTTGAGTAGTGGTTTGTAGGATCTCGATCCGAGCGGGCGGTCGTGACCGGTCGTCTTGATCCCTGGCCCTCCCCAAGTTGAAATACTTTAAGGAAACAGTTTTTTTCTCCCTCGCTATCTATAGTGTTCTATCCCGTGCGTCTGACTATTACAAGCACTCGAAGATGCACGATCAAGCGCGGCAACTATATTTGGTCACTTTCACGAACAGAACGACGTCGTCACTTTGACCTAGCCCTACTACTGACTAGATTCGGGAGGAACACTCCTACTAGAAGTAAAGGAAGTAAAGCTCAACATCATGGTCGATTGGCTTCTAACCGCTATATGACCCAAGACCGATGCTGGTGCGGCGGTGCCCCTAACTAAGCGTAGGTTTAGCATGTCGGGTACAACTAAGCACTGACACCCATATTCTAAAGCCACATCCACACCACTCCAAATCTCTAAACCCTGACCTCAATAAGCTCTAAATCCTTCGCGAGAACAAATACAATATTCTAACGATGAGTAGTAGAGATGTCGATGCAGCGCCCACGTCTGCAGACGGCCTGAACTTGATGGTGGTTAGTGATCTCCACTTCTTTCCCTACTAACAAAACGCACGGATTAATGAACAGCGGCTCGCAGAAACATATCCCTCGAAACCTATCGTGGCTCCGCATCCAACCCAATGCCGTCCAAATCGACGACAAACGGCAAGCGTGGGGAGGCCGCCAAGCGGACGTCACTCCCGCGATCTGGAACAAGACGCTCTTCAGCCAGGGGACCCAAGTTGCCGTGAAGAAACTGCGATATGGCGACAACACGGGTGTTGAAAAGCACTCAATGGTATGAGGTCCTCAGCTCCGAGCCTCCCCATTCGGACGTCACTCTACTCACCCTCTCCCCCCAAAGTCCTTTGTTTATGAAGGCCACATTTTTGGAAAGGCTGTCCCACCCTAACTTTGTTACGTCGCTCGGCTTCTTAGAGGATCTGGAAAATGGGGAAGTACGTTTGGTCTTTGCTTGGAAGGAGAATGGCAACGTTCAACAGTTCCTCACGAAGCGGAAACGTGACGTGCTTGAAACGCATATCACGAGTAAGGAGAGCTCATATCACCGTATACATGTAGTGCATGCTTTTGATAACCTTGTTCTAGATTCAAGACGTTATGGCCGGACTAGAATACCTTCGTGCCCAAAACCCACCCCTGGAAAATAGGAGGGTTCGTTGTTATCGGCCTACCTGCCAACAATTTCCGAGTTCAAGTCAGCAGAAATAACGCTGGAATAATCATCTTAGTGCTCCAAACTGTTAGTTCAAAGTATCAGCTGTGGCACAATATATATGAAAAGGCTGTAGGCGAACGAGGGCATCCGCCGCCCTCATTGACAAATTCGCCGGTGCTCGACACAAGGCAAGTGTGAAAACTTTCTGTTCGGCAAAATGGCACCAATTCGCAAGAAGCGAAAGGAAGAAAAAAAGGCTTCATTTCCGTGGGCATGACTCTTAATCTGAGAATAGACGCCAAGATTTCCTGCTTGGAGGGGTCACCTGTACCACGTAGGATCCGTTTCAAACCTCACCCACACCACTTCAATCTCTAGACCCTCGACTCCTACTCCAAATCATTCGCGAAAACCAGTACAATAGTAGTTTCATTCGGATATCCCAACGATGAGTATTAGTACAGATGTCAACGTAGCGCCCACACAGACGGGCCCGAAGCAGCACAAGATGGCAGTAGTTAGTGATCACCCCTTCTTTCCTTACCAAAAGGCCGCAGATAACTAACACCGACTCGCAGAAACATATCCTTCAAAACCGATCGTGGCTCCGTATCCACCCCGAAACCATCGAACTCGACAGTAAACGGCAGATGGAGGGAGGCCAGGGAGACGTTTCTCCTGGGATCCTAAAGAGGATCCCCGGGCAGACCACCCGAGTCGCTGTGAAGAAGCTGCGATACGGCGACAATACTGATAATGAAAAGTTTTCAAAGGTATGACCGTCCTTAGACTCGGATTTTGTGAGCTGTAGGCTTTTATCAGATATCGTCCTCACTCTATGCCCCTGAAGTCCTTCGTTTATGAAGTAGACATTTTAGCTGGACTGTCCCATCCCAACATCGTCAAACTGCTCGGCTTCATAGAAGATCTGGAGAATGGCGAAGCGTGTATGATATTTGCTTGGGAGGAGAACGGCACTGTCCAAGAGTTCCTCGCGAAGAGGAAATGTGACATTCCCGAACGTGTATCACTGGTACGGATAGCTCATACACCGTACACATGTAGAACACACCCCTAATATTCTTGTCCTAGGTTAAGGATGTGACGGCAGGATTGGAGTACCTTCATACTCGACAACCTCCCATCTGTCATGGCGATCTCAAGTCGGTGCGTGGCCACATAGCAACGTGTTTACGAACCATCTGCTTACTCAGACCCCGCTGTAGCTTAATATACTGGTCAACTCTTCGTGTCGCGCAGTTATTACGGATTTTGGCTCTGCGCGGGTTCTTCGAAGACGGTCAGAGAACAGGGTCGATCGTAAACAAGTTCAACCCAACGCCACCGTTCCCTCCCGCCTGGGGCTCCCAACATCATCTCGAATCAATATCTCTGTCACTGGGAATCAGTTGACACTAAGCGGTCCATCCTGGTCGTTTCGCTGGATCGCTCCAGAAGTTCTACTTGAAGAGGCCCGGGATCCGGATCTACCCAGCGATATTTGGGCTCTTGGATGGGTCATCTGGGAGGTAAGGGAACGAAGCCGTAGAAACGCTGGAAGACTCGCCCAACTCACCTAATTACACCATTGACTGCGGACTACTAGATCGTAACGGACAAATTGCCTTTTCACGAGCGCAATCACAGTGGGGCGATCATGAAGGCCGTTATCGCGCTGGAGAGTTCCTCGGTTAGGGAGGACGAAAAGATGTCGCAAATCGTTGCTCTTTGCACTCTCGTAATCGACTGCTTGGCAAAGAATCCCGAGTCAAGACCAACTGCAACCAAGTGCTGCGCATCGCTTAAATGGATGGTACGCGTTCCACATATCTTTGGTCGCAGTGCACTGAGACTGGCGTTCCAGCCCTCGGTCGTACCGGCATGCGAGATACGGTCTGACGTGGAAGCCCGCTCCACGGCCCTCTTGCTCGCCTCAAGCTACATTCATTATTCGCAAAGCCACTATGAAACCGCTGTTGAATTACTCAACAAGGCCCTCGCAAATGCCAAGTCCGAAAACGACGCATTATCGGTTGCGGAGTGCCAAAGTTGGCTGGGAGAGGTCTACCTCGCTCAGAATAGGCACGACGAAGCGAAAAGGTCGTTTTCTAAAGCGCGGGCCACCTACACTAGCCTCAGGAATGACGAGGGTCTCATGCGCTCGTTAGATGGGCTGGGTGGGGTATACCAGGCTCAACGCCAGTGCGACGAAGCAGAGAAATACTTCCTTGAAGCGGAGAAGATCTGCGTGCGCAGAGACGATGAGATGGGACGAGCACAGGTCCTGAATGGGATAGGTGCCGTCTGCCTGTCCCAACGTAGGTATAACGATGCCAGGAATCACTTTGTTCAGGCGTTAGCGATCCACAACCGCGTCGGTAACCACCTAGGCCAAGCGAACTCGCTGAGTGGCCTGGGCAGCGTGGACTACGCTCAGTGTCGATACGAAGGAGCTATAGCATCGTTCGTCGAAGCAGAAAGCATCTACAAACGAATCGGCAATTCTGTGGGACGTGCGGACACGTTGTATGGAGTCGCTGCCGTCCTTCGTAAGCAGCGCAGATACTCGGAGGCCAGGGAGCGTTACTTTCAGGCGCAGGGTATCCACAACCGCATCGATAACCACTTAGGTCAAGTAAACTCGCTGAATGGACTGGGTAGCGTGGACCACGCTCAATATCAATATAAAGGAGCGATGGAATCATTTGTTAAAGCAGAAAGCGTTGACGCCCGGATCGGCGATGTTGTGGAACGCGAGCTCACGCTGAATCTGTGCTTCCTTTTTTTTTTTTAGCGCCGGTCCTGGACCCTCAATGTCTCCCACGGCGTGTCCGGTGAGGTGGTAGCGGTGGCGGTGCCGTAGCGTTCCAATGTCGCACCGTTCTCCTGGCCAACAGAGCTGCGAGCTCGGTTCATTTGCCCGAACCTGCTCCCTTCCCGGATCCATTCCCTCTACCCAGAGCACCTCATTCTCCCGCTGTTAGTTCTACAAAATTAAATGGATCTGAAGAGTTTCATTAGGTTGATGCTAGTGGAAATAGGTGTTACCTCAGGCTCGGGGGTTCTGTGCACATTGTCCAACGTCCCGCACTTAGCAACCACCACGACCCTATCCTCTAAGTACTGTTAGCTCGATACCCAACATCTCCAGCCCGCCCGACAACATTTTTCCTCACCTGACCCTCTGGATCATCGATGCCTGGAGATGTCTGTCAATAAGTACGGTCGACCCCGAGGACAATCCCCCCGATAGCCGGATGGTCTTGGGGGAGGGCATCCAGCTCCTTCTTGAAGAAATCGGTTCTTGGAACAGAAGGCATTTACGCTCAGGCGGGCAACACGGTAGGGCACGCAAACGCGTTAAATGGGATGGCTGCTGTCTACCTTCAGGAGAGGAGATACTCCGAGGCCAGGTTTCCACTATGGAAATGAGCTGGGTAGAGCAAACTCGCTAAGTGAACTTGTGAAGGCAATGGCGGGACTCACGACAGGCAAGGATGATCTCCGACGCAAGGATCGAATGAAGTTATTGTTTTTTGGGGCACATGAATCTCCGGTGGTTTCATCCAGCCATCGACACCTTGGTAGCGAGTATCCGCGGAATCGGGCTTATAGTTATTACAGGACAAAGGTACAAAGAAAGGCTGCGAATCACAACATGGGCTCGAGATTTGATAAAGATCAGATCGAAGATGCGGGTGCGCAACGGGTCATTGAAGTGTTGTGTGCAATGAGAATCATGGGAAGGAAGAATGAGGGATCGGAAACGTTTGGGAGTGAACCTAAAGTTTATATCGTGCTATTAGAATGGAGGATGTCGATGCAAGAAATGGGTTTGGGGGGAGGTTAGATTGACTCTTTCAGAACCGGCTGAACGCAAGGTGATCTCATCGGGTTTCCCGTTTGCCAAAACCGAGAAACCTCGACTTCTCAAATCCTAAGCTCTTTGAAACCTTTCACACCCATCTACCCAGTCCCATTCACCATCCACTCCGCTCTTCCCTCCCTCGCACTGCTTCCTTCGCAGCATCGCTCTCACTACCAGCACCACCATCATTGTTGTTGTTGTTGTTCTGCTCTCCAACAAACGCGATCACCCGCTTGGGCTTGAGAGGCTACCTTTTGGTCGTCTTGGAAGGCGTTACAGTGGACGATGAAGGGGGCTCTTTTTGCTTGGATTGATGTCGTTTAGAGAAGGATGATACAGAGAGCGAGGTGGGGCGGGAGGGGAGGCTGACGTCGAGTTCAGTGCGCCAGCCCCATCAACTTCATCGTAGCCTTCGTCGTCGTCTTCTTCTTCGTCATCGTACTCCGTCGACTGCGACGCGGTGAGACCCGGTGGTAAGAGCGTAACGGATACCTCCTTCTCTGCACGTTCGTCATCGTCTCCCTCCCCGTCTTCCTCTTCCCTTTCCGCTGCATCACCCCTCTGCCTCCTTAAATCGATCTGCCTCCTCATCATATCCCTCACCATACCCTTCGACCTCTTCGACTAGGTCTTCTCGTATTACAACCCGGATCCTTCCCTTCCTCCGCCCTCCTTTGATTCATCAGATGACTTCGTTGGACTTCTCCCGGCTGCGCGCGACCGAGCGATAGCCGAATTGGATTTGGCGCCGTGAAGTATCGACGACGAAGGTGCACTGCTGCTTTGCGAGCTGTGGGTGGTCGTGTTAGTAGTAAGAGCGGAGCTAGGTGAGCTGGCGTCGTGGATGATGTTCTTGGCCGTTGAAGCTTTTAAGCGAGTTGATCGGCTGGTCGTCGTCGAGGGCCGGGATAACGATGATAATGACGGTTTCGCGGGTTGCACTGAGGGAAGTTGGGAAGGTGGTGATGATGGTGGTTCGGTAAGGACCATTCCGTCCGGTGGTGGTTCTCTACGACGTTGGGAATGCCCGTCAAGTTGCGTATGCTGGAGTAGTGTTTCCAATCGTGATACGCAACGTAAGCGGCGGGCAAGTCTTCGTCCGGTCCTGGTGCAGCACCTGCTGACATGTCGCGCTGCACTTGGACCTGGACCTGGACCTGTGCGGTGGCCGACGACGCGGATGCGTCGCCAGGTGCGTCCGGGCCCGTGCTCCATTGATGACGTTGACGAGCCCTGGTTGAATGACTTTAACGTTCCTCCTCATCAAGTGAGCGAAAGCGTTCAACTCGGAATGATCATCGGATCTTCCTAGGGGTTTTCTTGTCTTTCCGGTGCGTGTTTCGAGCGAAAGGAGGGGAGTGAAACAAAAAGGCCAACGATAATAAGGACAAGAGCCTTTGGGGGAACGCAAGGTTGAACAAAAAAAGCTTCTCGACGACGGAAGGAAGGAAGGACGAACTAATAGTTGAGCCTCATTTCTTCGATATACGATCTCCAAGACTTGTCGTCCTGTACGAAGCCTTCGTGATGTTCCTGATGAGCGTGCATCCAATCGCAGATGTCTCTTTGGAGGATAAGATGCTCCTTGAGTTGCCGTCGAGCTGATCGCATAGTCCACGAAGGAGGCAGCTGCCATCGCTTGGTTGAATGGATATAGAGATATATATGGGACCGGGGCATCGCTCGTGTCTAAGGTCGGAACTGCAAGCTCGCTCTGTGTAGCTCCGTCTTGACGCTGGAGATCAGAAGTCTTTATTTTGTTAGTTAAATACATACATAGGTTTGGATCACCTCCCATATGTCCCGAAAGTGGGAGAGGCCGGTACATCGGGTTCCGAGTCGCTGATCACGGCGGTCCCAGGTGTAGCATGGCTGAGCGCGAGGAGGAGCACGCCCAGAGTATCCCTACTCTGACCGGTTGGTACACACCGGGATATATGGTTGGTAGGTTGAAGATTTTGCTGAGAGGTCAGTCGATTTGAGGACTCGAGGGACTTGTATGGTGAAGAGGTCCAGATTCAAACCAAACATTACTCCGCTATGTCCGCGAGCCGGCGGATCTCCCGCCGCAGCGCCTTCTTTAAACAACTGGTTTCCAATTTCGCGACATGTTTCCATCCAGAATGTTCTCTTTGCAATAAGGATGCCGGTGTGACGGAGGCCTAGACTGGGTACGCGCAGCTGTCACCCACGGCACTGGCATGGTCACTTGTACAAACCACATCCACACCACTCCAATCCCAAGGCCCTCGACTTCAGCTTCATATCCTTCGCAAAACCAATACAATAGTAGTTTCATTCGAACACCTCAACGATGTGATGGATGACAATGTAGCACCCGCACATACGGACCCGAAGCAGAGCAAGACGACGGTGGTGAGTGATCACGATTTCTTTCCTTACCAAAAGAGTGCAGATAGCTAACACCCACTCGCAGAACCATATCCTCCAAAGCCTATCGTGGCTCCGTACGCACCCAGATACCATCGAAATCGACAACGAACGGCAGGTGTGGGGGGGTCAGGCAGATGTCAAGACTGGGATCCTAAAGAGGATCGCCGGACGGAGCACGCGAGTCGCTGTGAAGAAGCTGCGATACGGCGAGGATACCGATAATGGAAAGTTTTCAAAGGTGCGACTTCCTTGGGTTTTGTGAGCCCCATGCCTTTTTCTGATTCGTCCTCATCCATTCCCCCTTGAAGTCCTTCGTCAGTGAAGTAGACATCTTAGCTGGGCTAACCCACCCCAACATCGTCAAATTGCTCGGATTCTTAGAGGATCTTGAGAATGGCGAAGCGTGTATGATCTTTGCTTGGGAGGAGAACGGCAATGCTCAACAGTTCCTCGCGAAGAGGAAATGTGACGTTCCCGAACGTGTATCACTAGTACGGAGAGCTCATACACCGCACGCGTAAGGAACACACTTTTAATGGCCTTATTTTAGGTTAAGGACGTGACGGCAGGATTGGAGTACCTTCATACTCGACAACCTCCCATCTGTCATGGCGATCTCAAGTCGGTGCGTGTATCAACCTGTTTCTGGACCATCTGCTTACTCACGCCCTACCCTAGCTTAACATACTGGTCAACTCTTCCTGCCGCGCAGTCATTACGGACTTCGGGTCTGCGCGAGTTCTTCGAAGCCGGTCAGAGAGCAAGGTCGATCGTAAACAAGTTAAACCCAACGTCACCGTTCCCTCCCGCCAGGGGCTCCCAACACCATCTCGAATCAATATTTCTGTCACTGGGAATCAGTTGACACTAACTGGTCCATCTTGGTCGTTTCGCTGGGCCGCTCCTGAAGTCATACTTGGAGAGGATCCGGATCTGGCCAGTGATATTTGGGCTCTTGGCTGGGTCATCTGGGAGGTAAGGGGACGAAACCGTAGTCACGTGCGGGAACTCGCCCAACTCACATGATTACACCATTGACTGCGGACTAGATCGTAACGGACAAATTGCCTTTTCACGAGCTCAATAGCGATGTTGCGATCACACTGGCCGTCATTGAGCCTACGAGTCCCTCGCCGGTCGGAAGGAATGCACAGATGTCGCAAATCGTTGCTCTTTGCACTCTAGTAACGGACTGCTTGGCACATGATCCCACCTCAAGACCAACCGCAACCAAGTGCTGCGCATCGGTTAAATGGACGGTACGCGTTCCGCATATCTTTGGTCGCAATTCGCTGAGACTAGCTTTCCAGCCCTCAGTCATACCGACATCCGAAATCCGGTCTGACGTGAAAGCCCGCTCCGCGGCGCTCTTACTCACCTCGGGCTACGTGCACTATTCCCAAGACGATTATGAAACCGCTGCTGCATTTTTCAACGATGCCCTCGCAAATGCCACCGCCGAAAGCGACGCGTCGTCCGCTGCGGAGTGCCAAAATTGGCTTGGAGAGGTCTACCTTGCTCAGAAGAGGCACGACGAAGCGAAAAGGTCGTTTTCTGAAGCGCGGAGCACCTACACTAGCCTCGGAAATGATGAAGGTCTCGTGCGCTCGTTGGATGGGCTGGGTGGTGTATACCACGCTCAACACCGGTACGACGAAGCGGAGAAGTTCTTCCTTGAAGCGGAGAAGATTTGTGTCCGCAGGGACGATGAGGCGGGACGAGCACAGGTGCTGAATGGGTTAGGCGCCGTCCGGCTGGCCCAACGAAGGTATAACGATGCCAGGAATTACTTTGTTCGAGCGTTGGCCGTCCACAGCCGCGTTGGTAACCCCCTAGGCCAAGCAAACTCGCTGAATGGACTGGGCAGCGCGGACTACGCTCAGTGTCGCTACGAAGGAGCGATGGAATCATTCGCCAAAGCTGGAAGCATTTACGGGAGGATCGGCAATGCTGTGGGACGCGCGAACACGTTGAACGGGGTCGCTGCTGTCCTCCTTAAGCAGCGCAGATACTCGGGGGCCAGGGAACGCTACCGTCAGGCGCTGGATATCCACAAGCGCGTCGATAACCACTTAGGCCAAGCGAATTCGCAGAATGGACTGGATAGCGTGGATCACGCTCAGTATCGATGTGAAGGAGCGATGGAATCATTCGCTGAAGCAGAAAGCAGGCGGATCGGCAATGCTGTGGGACGCGCGGCCACGTTGACTCTGTGCTTCCTTTTTTTTTTTTCTAAGCGCCGGTACCTTTTTCTTCCTGACTATGTGCAACCCACCGGGATCCAGCTCGGCCGAGCTGTGAGCTCGGTTCATTTACCCGAGCCTGGTCCCGTCCCGTATTCATTCCCTCACCTCGGCCACGTCATTCTCCCGCTGTAGCTATTCAGAATATGTAAATGTATCAGAAGGGGTTTATTACATAAACAGAGTATATATACCGTATCGATGCTGGTGTTCACCCTCGGGGAAGCAGGGCCAAATCCCCCGGGAGTTCCGAGGTCTCCGGGGTTCTGTGGCCGACCTTCCGAGCCTATCACCTCAGCCGGCCCGATCCCCAGCGCGCCACTAGCGCGCCTGACAACGTTTTGCCCTATCTAACCCTCTGATCTATCCCCGTGGATGTCCGTTAAAATGTACAGTCGACCCCGGGGACAATCCCACCAACATCCAGGGCATCCAGGACGCCTCAGATGGGAAGCAGTCATTTTTTGAAGCAGAAGACATTTACACTCAGATCGGCAACATGCTAGGACACGCAAACACATTAAATTGGATTGCTAGGATGGGACTCCGAGGCCTGGCTTCCAGTATGTTCTAACGCTGGAGCTCCATTCTGGTCTTGGAAATGCTGGGCAAGGCGAACTCGCTAGAAGTGGACTTCGTGAAGTAACCCTTCTCAACGGCGAGACTTACGAGAGGCAAGGATAATCTCCCGCGCAACGATTGAATGAAGCTGTTGTTCTCGGGACACGATGGATGGCCGACAGTTTCGACGACGCTTTGACACCTTGGTAGCGAATGAATATACGCAGAATCGGGCTTATAATCAAAACGACTACAAAAACAAAGAATTACCGAACAAAGATACAAAGAAAGGCTGCGAATCAGAGTATTGATTCGGGAATTAATAGAGATCGGATCGAAGGGTGCGCGGTGGGGTCGTTAAAGCATAGTGTGATGCGAGGGGAAAACGAGGGATCGGAAACGTTTGGGAGTGAGCCTGAACTTCAGATCGTGATATTGGAACGGAAGGTGTGGGTGCAAGAAATGGGTTTGGGGGAGGCTATACTGACTCTTCCTGAAGCGGCTGGACGCAAGGTGATCTCGTTGGTAACCCGTTTACTGAGAAAACCCTCGACTTCTCAAATCCTAAGCTCTTTGGAACCGCTCACATCCATCCGCCCAGTCCCATTCACCATCCACTCCGCTCTTCCTTCACTCGCACTGCTTCCTTCGCAGCGTCGCTCTCACCACCAGCACCAGCATCCTGATTTTTCTTCTTCTCTCCAACCAACGGAGTCACCCGCTTCGGCTTTCGAGGCGGCAGCATCGAACCAGCTTTCGCTGCCACTTTTCTCTGCCTTCTGGTCATCTTGGAAGGCGTTATGGTGGACCATGAAGGGTCGTCTGCTTGGATTGACGTCGTGTAGAGAGGGATGGTAGGGAGAGCGAGGTGGAGCGGGAGGTTGACGTCGAGTCTGGTATGTCTGCTCCATCGTCTTCGTCGTCGTCTTCTTCTTCGTCATTGTCTTCGGCCAGCTGCGAGGCGGCAAGACCCGGTGGTAAGGACGTCGCGGATACCTCCTTCTCCGCACGTTCGTCATCGTCTCCCTCCCCGTCTCCCTCCCCGTCTTCCTCTTCCCTTCCCTCCGCTGCATCACCCCTCTGCGTCTTAAATCGATCTGCTTCATCGTCACATCCTTTGCCGTACCCTTCGACCTCTTCGACTCGGCCCTCCCGTATGACCCGGATCCTCCCCCTCCTCCGCCCTCCTCCGATTCATCAAACAACCTCTTCGGACCTCTCCTGGTCGCGAGCGACCGAGCGTTAGCGGAAGCGGATTTGACGCCGTGAAGCATCGCCGACGAAAGTACACCGCTGCTTTGCGGGCTGTCGGTGGTCGCGTTGGTAGTAGGGGCGGGGCTGGGCGAGCGCGTCGTGGGTGGCGTTCCTCTTTGTTGAAGCTTTTAGGCGAGTTCATCGGCGGTTCGTCGTCGAGGGCCTGGATGGAGATGATAATGATGGTTTCGCGGGTTGTGCTGAGGGTAGTTGGGAGGCTGGTGATGACGGCGGTTCGTTAGTGACCATTTCGTCCGGTGGCGGTTTCTCCACGACGTCGGGAAACCCCCGTCAAGTTGCGTATGCTGGGGAAGTGTTTCTAATCGTGATACACGATGTAAGCGGCGGGCAAGTCTTCGCCCGGACCTGGTGCAGCACTTGGACCTGGTCCTGTGCGGTAGCCGACGACGCAGAACCGGCTCCCGGTGCACGTTCTCCATTTCGATGATGTTGACGAGCCCTGGTTGAATGACTTTAACGTTCCTCCTCATCAAGCAAGCGAAAGCATTCAACTCGGGATGAGTACCGGATCTTCCTGATTATTTCCATGTCTGTCCAGCACGTGTTTCGAGCGAAGGGAGGGGGGACCCAAAAAAGCCGACGATTATAAGGGCAAGAGCCTTTGGGGGAACGCAAGGTTGAACGAGAAAAAGCTTCTTGGCTTGGCGAAGGAAGGAAGGAAGAACTGACCGTTGAGCCTCAATTCTTCGATATACAATCTCCACGACTGGTCGTCCTCCACGAAGCCTTTGTGATCCTCCTGTTGGGCGTCCATCCAATTACAGATGTCTCTTCGGAGAATAAGATGGTCCTTTGAGTTGCCGTAGAGCTGATCGTATGAGGCAAGAAAAGAGGCAGTTGCCATCGCCTGGTTGGAAGGATATAGAGATATATATGGGACGAGGTCGTGCACGCGCGTGTCTCAAGTCGAAATTGCAAGCTCGCTCTGTGTAGCTCCTTGTTGAAGAAATTGATATTTGTTGGTTGAATACATATATGTGTGGATCACCTCCCATGTTACCGAAACTGGGAGAGCCGGTACGGTTCCGAGCTGGTCGCGAGGCGTCCGAGGTTTAGTCGGGCTGATCGTGAGGGGTACACCCAAAGCATCCACCCCATCAGCGGTTGGTACACACCGGGGTATGGTTGGTGGGTCGAAGATTTTGCTGAGAGGCCAGTCGATTTGAGGACTTGAGGGACTTGTATGACGTAGGGAGGAGAAAGGATAATTCAGTTCGGTTCGAAATCTTTGTTTGTATACCGCTAACAGCCAAGCCCGAGGGGCGGCAAGGTACGGCCCCGACTAAACGGGGGCCGCTACTACATGTAGTAACAAGGAGTGAGAGAAAAACAAGGAGAGTTGGGTCACGATGGGAGAAAGGATGAGGTTCAAACGGAACATTACTCCACTATGTCTGCGGGCCCGACGCATCTACTCCGCCGATCGCGGAGCCTGCTCAACTCGATTCCAACCAACTCGCACATTTCGCGGCGTGTTTCCATCCAGAATGTTCTCTTTGTACGGCCGATGGCGGTTTGGCGGAGGCCTAGACTGAGCCTTGCTTTGCAGGTGTGTTGGGTAGGGAGTACGTACAAGCAGCTGCCACGCACCCACTTGTACCACCTCAGACCGCTTTCAAACCACATCCACACCGCTCCAATCCCTAGACCCTCGACCCCAACTCCAAATCCTCCACGAAAACCAGCACACGAGTCCCTTCATTCGGATATCCCAAAGATGAGTAGTACGGATGACGATGTAGCGCCCACCCATATAGACTCGAAGCAGTACAAGATGACGGTAGTTAGTGATCACTCCCTCTTTCCTTGCCAAAAGAGCGCAGACAACTAACACCGACTCGCAGAAACATATTCTTCAAAACCTATCGTCACTCCGTACCCACCCCAATACCATCGAACTCGACAACGAACGGCCAGTATGTGGAGGCAAGGCAGACGTCACTCCTGCGATCCTAAGGAGGATCCCCGGGGAGACCACGCGAGTCGCTGTGAAGAAGCTGCGATACGCCCACAAGACTGATAAGGAAAAGTTTTCAAAGGTACGTCGTCCTTGAGTTTTGTGAGCCCCATGCCTTTTTCAGACTTCGTGCTCATCCTTCCCCTCGAAGTCCTTCGTTTGTGAAGTAGACATTTCAGCCAGGCTGTCCCACCCCAACATCGTTAGATTGCTCGGATTCATAGAGGATCTTGAGAATGGCGATGCGCGTATGATCTTTGCGTGGGAGGAGAACGGCACTGTCCAAGAGTTCCTCGCGAAGAGGAACTGTGACGTTCCCGAACGTTTATCACTAGTACGGAGAGCTCATACGCCGCACGCGTGTAAAACACACTTATAATGGTCTTATTTTAGGTCAAGGACGTGACGGCAGGGTTGGAATACCTTCATACTCTACAACCTCCTATTTGTCATGGCGATCTCAAGTCGGTGCGTGGCCACATATCAATCTGTTTACGGACCATATGCTTACTCAGACTCTGCATTAGCCTAATATACTGGTCAACTCTTCCTGTCGCGCCGTTATTGCGGATTTTGGCTCTGCACGGGTTCTTCGAGATCGCAAACAAGTTGAACCCAACGCCACCGTTCTCTCCCGCCACGGGCTCCCAAAATCATCTCGAATCCATATTTCTGTCGCTGGGAATCAGTTGACTCTAACCGGTCCAACCTGGTCGTTTCGCTGGGCCGCTCCCGAAGTTTTATTTGGAAAGGATCCGGATCTGCCCCGCGATATTTGGGCTCTTGGATGGGTGATCTGGGAGGTAAGGGAGAAGCCGTGGTCGCGCGGGGAGACTCACCCAGCTCATCTGGTCACATCATTGACTGCGTACTAGATTGTAACCGGCGAATTGCCTTTTGCCAAGCTCAATAACAATATGGCGATCACGAAGGCCGTCCTCGAGCTGAAGAGGTCCTCGGTTGGGAGGGACGTGAAACAGAGGTCGCAAATCGTTGCCCTTTGCACTCTAGTAATGGACTGCTTAGCACATGATCCCACCTCAAGACCAGACGCAACCAAGTGCTGCGCATCGGCTAAATGGACGGTACGTGTTCCACATATCTTTGGTCGCAACGCACTGAGACTGGTCTTCCAGCCCTCGGTCGTACCGACATGCGAAATCCGGTCGGACGTGAAAGCCCGCTCGGCGGCGCTTTTACTCACCTTGGGCTACGTGCATTATTCCCAAGACGACTATAAAACCGCTGCTGCATTTTTCAACGAGGCCCTCGCGAATGCCAACTCCGAAAACGACGCATCGTCAGCTGCGGAGTGCCGAAATTGGCTGGGAGAGGTTTACCTTGCTCAGAAGAGGCACGACGAAGCGAAAACGTCGTTTTCTGAAGCGCGGAGCACCTACACCAGCCTCGGGAATGACGAAGGTCTCATGCGCTCGCTGGATGGGCTGGGTGGTGTATACCACGCTCAACACCGGTACGACGAAGCGGAGAAGTTCTTCCTTGAAGCGGGGAAGATTTGTGTCCGCAGGGACGATGAGGTGGGACGAGCACAGGTGCTGAATGGGTTAGGCGCCGTCCGGCTGGCCCAACGAAGGTATAACGATGCCAGGAATTACTTTGTTCAGGCGTTGGTCGTCCACAACCGGGTCGGTAGCCCCCTAGGCCAAGCAAACTCGCTGAGTGGACTGGGCAAGGTGGACTACGCTCAGTGTCGATACGAAGGAGCGATGGAATTATTCGTCAAAGCGGAAGTCATTTACAGGCGAATCGGCAATGCTGTGGGACGTGCGGACACGTTGAATGGGGTCGCTGCTGTCCTCCTGAAGCAGCGCAGATACTCGGAGGCCAGGAAGTGCTACTTTCAGGCGCTGGATATCCACAAGCGCGTCGATAACCACTTTGGCCAAGCAAATTCGCTGAGTGGACTAGGAAGCGTGGATCACGCTCAGTGCCGATATAAAGGAGCGGAATCTACGGCAGAAGGCATTGACGGGTGGACCGGTAATGCTCTGGGATGCGCGGCCACGTTGAATCCGGTCACGGGCCTTTTTTTTTTTTTTTTTAGCGCCAGCCTGCTTGAACCTTCCATCCTGTCGGTACGACAATTTCCAGGCCTGTGGTAAGGACCTTGACTCGCTTCCCAATCTTATCTCCGATCTCCGCCCGAGCAATGATGAACCTTCGACCGCGTGCGGGTCTCGGTGATGAGGTCTCCCTTGCTCTCTCTTTCGTCCGTTCTGCTCCCTTATAGCTGCCCAACTTTTCAAGGAGTTATATAGAAATTAATAGTCTGTATAGTAGTTAACGCAAATAAACTAAGTCGACTTTCTGAAATTTCGCCACTGCACACCCGGCCCCCTCTCGCCCCCATCACCCCCCAAAGACTCCCTGCCATCCATTTCCAACGCAACACCAACAACCTTCTCAAGTGTACGCTCAAACCTTCGTTTGCAGGAGCAGTACGCATACTATCGTTGATGACGAATATGGAGAAGGGAAGAAGCCATTGGCCCATTTCCTGAAGCGGAAGGCATTTGCGCTCAGATCGGCAACATGACAGGGCATGCAAGCGCGTTAAATGGGATTGCTGCTGTCCACCAGGAGGTGAGATACTCTGAGGCCAGGTTTCAGGCTGCTCTAGAGCCGGAGCTCCATCCTGGTCCTGGAGATGAGCTGGGTAAGTCAAACTCGCTGCCTGGACTTTGTGAAGTAACCCTTCTCAACGACGAGACTCACGAGAGGCAAGGATAATCTCCCGCGCAACGATCGAATGAAGCTATTGGTTTCTGGGGGCACAATGATCTCCGACTGTTTTGATCATGATCAACGACGTATCGACACCTTGGTAGCGAATCCGGCTTATAATCCAAATGACATACCAACACAAATAATTACAGAACAAAGGTACGAAGAAAGGCTGCGAAATCTGAATATGGGTTCAAGATTTGATAGAGATCAGATCGGAAGGTACGGGGTGTGCAAGGGGTGTATCAAAGCGTTGTGTGCAATGAGATCATGGGAGGGGAGAGATCGGAAACGTTTGGGACCGAGCCTAAAGTTTGGATCGTTCTGTTCAAATGGAGGGTTTGGATGCAAGAAATTGGTTTGGGGGAGGCAAGATTGCCTCTTCCTCAAGCGGCTGGACGCAAGCTGATCTCATTGGCTTTCCCGTTCGGGAATGAGACAACCCTCGACTTCTCAAATGTGAAACCCCATCCGCCCAGTCCCACACTCCGCTCTTTCTTACTCGCACTACTTCCTTCGCAGCATCGCTCTCACTACCAGCACCGCCATCATTGTTTTTTTCTTCCTCTACTCTCCAACCCCACGAGATCAATCATCACCCAAGGCGGTAGCTTTCGCTGTCGCTTTTCTCTGCCTTTTGGCCATCTCGGAAGCCGTTTATGGTGGACGATGAAGGGACTTTTTGCTTGGATTGACGTCGTGTAGAGAGGGAAAATGCGGAGAGCGAAGGCGGAGCGGGAGGTTGACGTCGAGTTTGGTGCACCTGCTCCATCGTCTTCGTCCTCGCCATCGTCTTCCGTCGACTGCGACGCGGTGAGACGCGGTGGTAAGAGCGTAGCTGATACTCCTTTTCCGGACGTTCGTCATGGTCTCCTCCCCGTCTTCCTCCTCCCCCTCCTCCGCTGCATCACCTCTCTCCCTCGTTAAATCGATCTACTTCCTCATCACATCCCTCTCTATACCCTTCGACCTCTTCGTCTCGGCCCTCCCGTATCACGACCCGGATTCTTCCCCTCCTCCGCCCACCTTTGATTCATCAAACGACCTCTTTTTGGACTTCTTCTGGTCTTGCGAGACCGAGCGTTAGCGGAAGCGAATTTGGCGCCGTGAAGCATGGACGACGAAGGTGCACTGCTGCTTTGCAGGCTGTGGGTGGTCGTGCTAGTTGTAGGAGCGGGCCTGGGTGAGAGCTCGAGCGTCGTGGGTGACGTTTTTCTTCGTTAAAGTTTTTAGGCGAGTTGATCGGCGGGTCGTCGTCGAGGGCCGGGATGACGATGATAAGGACAGTTTCGCGGGTTGCGCTGAGGGGATTTGGGAGGGTGGTGGTGATGGCGGTTCGTTAAGGACCATTTCGTCCGGTGGTGGTCTCTCCACGACGTTGGCAACGCCCGTCAAGTTCCGTATGCTGAAGTAGTGTTCCCAATCGTGATACGCGACGTAAACGGCGGGCAAGTCTTCGTCCGGTCCTGGTGCAGCATCTGCTGCCAAGCCGTGCTGCATTTGGACCTGCATCATCCTGTTGCAGTAGACGACGACACGGAAACGGCTCCGGGTGCGTTCGAACCCGTTCTCCATCCGACGACGCAGACGAGGCCTTGGGGAATGATTTTAACGCTCCTCCTCATCAAGTGAGCGAAAGGGAACTCGAGATGACCACCGGACGTTTTCCTTTTGGGTTTGTCTGGCGCATGTTTCAAGCGAAGGGCCAGAGCCTGCGGGGAAGGCAAGGTTGAAAAAAAGGGGCTTCTTGACGAAGGAAGGAAGAGAACTGACGGTTGAGCCTCATTCTTTGATATACGATCTCCAAGACCTGGCGTCCTTTACGAAGCCTTGGTAGTGAATAAACTTCCATCCAATCGCAGATGCCTCTGCGGAGCATAAGATGGTCCTTTGAGTTGCCGTAGAGTTGATCGCATAATGCATGAAAGAGGCAGTTGCCATCGCCTGGCCGTTGGATGGATATAAAGATATATATGGGTTGGGGTCGTGGGGCGGCTGGCGCGGTGTCGAAGGTCGAAATTGCAATCACATTCAATTTTGGACCAGGACAATAAACCCTATCAGAGGCTCCTCACCTGTGGAGTTAGCAGCGTATGGACCGAGTGATCGTCGCTCCTTTGTTAGGTCTTCGGTGTTTTGGTCTAGGTTCGACGACCAAGGAAGTGGTGGAGGAGCTGGGAGGAGGGGACAGGGCCAGAGGACGGAACGCGGGGGTGGACCTGACGGGGTGGAACAAGTACGAGGTGAACTCTTGCGCTCTCTCTGTTTACTCCCCTCCCTCGCGCGTTGGCCTCCCGAAGCGCCGGAGGACTCGGAGTACTTTAGGTGAACAATGATCAGGTTGGAGGGAAATTTTGAAAGTGGTCGCGGACAACTCGACTCTTGAACTCTTGTCCTCAGCCGCGACGATGCTAGGGGTCGTTTAGACAGTTCCTCCGTATAGGACCCTCGATCGTGCGTTCATTTCCTACAATAAGATAAGTGATTCTCCCTGACCGCTGGTTACGCCCTCGCCTACTCGGAAGCCGCCGGTACGTGCGGTAGGCGGGAAGGCCGCCGTGGAAGAGTTCGTTTTCTACGCGACCCTCAGTCCCTCCTCGGCGACCTCATCACTTCCCCAAATCCTTCAGTGAGACCGACACGAATTCATGTAATAATTTATCGCCAAGCAATTTAGAGTCAAATCAAGATGGTACAGAGTGTTGGTACAAGCCCCGTCGGCATCCCGGTCATGCGAGTAGGACCAACCCTCGGCAAGATAAAGTTATTCTGGATCTTGATTGGTTTGAAAACCTCAGTGACGGGTTCCGGGGTGAGCGAGCGAGTGATACGAATGTTCACCTTGCTCGTAAAAATGGCATCACAGTACCCACTCCCCCTGGAGCCATTGGGGGATCAAAGGTCGCATTCCCAACAAGCATGCATAGGATATGAGTAGGAGTCTAGCTGTAACAACTTCTATTAGCCGAATTTCCCAAAAGCCCTTGGTTCGATGAGCACGCTCTTGAGGCTCAAGTTGGTAATTTAGACTCTTGTACAATTGTGAACCGAGTGAAGCTGCGCTATGCGCAAAAGAAACTCGTCAGGCTCGCCCTCTCCCCCTCTCTCCACACTCCGCCTTTTCTACAAGTATCAAACTAGTCTTTCGTTAGGTCCAACTTAAAAGGGCAGCTGCGGGATTGGAGGGCCGGGCGTCTCCTTTCAACTTTCCAACTAAGCTGAGAATCACTGGCACTGGCGCTAAAGTCGCGCCTTTGATTCAACGGGTTTTGGCAACTTTGGGGTTTCTCAAAAACCACACCCTCCAGCTATAAGTCACCGTCAACCACCTTAAGGGGAGTTCCTTTTATCGGCCGCGGCCTTGGGTTGATGCAACTATGCGTCGTGGTAGAGGAGACCCTTGCCACGGTTTTGCCGCGACCCTCAAGACTGCGTGGAATGAGTTTACAAAGCCTAAATTTTGATCCGATAGAAGTACATAGCATTTTAAATATACATTTGAGGTAGTTTTTAATGGGGAACATGTAGAAGTGAAGAGGTCGCATCGAGGGGAGAGGAAGGCGAGCTCTTCCACGGCTTTCCCGCTTACCGCAGGTACGTCAAAATCGCCCGACTTACTGGCTCTCTTGCGTCTCCATACTGGCAGCCGAGCACTAACCCGCCAGACACGATGAGTCAATAGTGTGCTGCCCAACGACCTTCTCGTCCAATAAGGTCGTTGTGCGTTCGTATTTACGAACAGGGGAATTGTCCGGGCTTCACCACGAGGCATCTTACCATCCCCCGGGCGTCGGATGTCGAAGCGGACGGCAGCACGCCCCAAAAGTTGGTAAAATACACTTAGCAAGTGGATTAGAAAGATTTTCTATATATTTCTTTCACCTACCTGACATCTTCGGCCATAGGACAGTGAAAATACCGCATCCCGTCCGATCTGCGCAGTCAAGCACTGTACCGCTCAGTTAGTACCATGGTGGGGGACCACATGGGAATCCTGGGTGCTGAAGTTTTACTTCTCGCTTTTTTGGTGGTTTCGAAAGTATAGAGCTCTTCTTCGAACAGTGCA
Organism: Tulasnella sp. 424; assembly: GCA_019633425.1. Taxonomy (NCBI): domain Eukaryota; kingdom Fungi; phylum Basidiomycota; class Agaricomycetes; order Cantharellales; family Tulasnellaceae; genus Tulasnella; species Tulasnella sp. 424. The sequence continues at coordinate 153,117 of WSUB01000023.1, forward strand.
GGCAGCGGTGATGTCTCATAAATCGAATTTGAGTAGTGGTTTGTAGAATCTCGATCTGAGCGGGCGGTCGCGACCGGTCTCAGCCACAGTGACGTCCGGATCCTTGGCCCTGCCCAAGTTGAAATACTTTAAAGAATCAATTTGTATCTCCCTTGCTATCTATAATGCTCCACCCCGTGCGTCTGACTATTACAAACACTCGAAGATACACGATCGAGCGCGGCAACTAAGTATACTTGGTCACTTTCACGAACAAAACGATATCATCACCTAGCCCAGCTGACTAGATTCGGGAGAAACACTCCTACTAGAAGTAAGACAGGTAAAGCCCAATATCATGGTCGATAGGCTTCTAACCACTATATGACCCAAGCCCTAACTCAGCATAGGCTTGGCATATCGGGTACAACTAAGCCTGGCACCCATATTTTAAAGCCACATCCACATCACTCCGAATCCCTAGACCCTGACCTCAATAAGCTCCAAATCGTTCGCGAGAACAAATACAATAATCTAACGATGTGTAATATAGATGTCGATGCAGCGACCACGTCTGCAGACGGCCTGAACTTGACGGTGATTAATGATCTCCACTTCTTTCCTTACTAACCAAACGCACAGATTAATGAACACTGGCTCGCAGAAAGATATCCTCCGAACCCTATCGTGGCTCCGCATCCAACCCGATGCCGTCCGAAATCGACGACAAACGGCAAGCGTGGGGAGGCCGCCAAGCAGACGTCACTCCCGCAATCTTGAATCAGATGATGGTCAGCCAGGCGACCCGAGTTGCCGTGAAGAAACTTCGATATTGTGACAACACTGGTGATGAAAATTTCTCAAAGGTATGAGGTCCTCAGCTCCGAGCCTCTTCATTCGGACGTTGAACTCATCCTCTCCCCCCAGGCCCTTCGGTCATGAAGTTGACATTTTGGCAAGGCCATCCCACCCCAACGTTTTTAAGTTGCTTGGCTTCTTAGAGGATCGGGAAAAATGGGAAGCGCGTTTGGTCTTTGCTTGGGAGGAGAATGGTAATGTCCAACAGTTCTTCGGGAAGCGGAAATGTGACGCACTTGAACGCATATCACTAGTAAGAAGAGCCCCATATCACCGTACACATGTCGCGAAACACTTCTTACAACCTTGTTCTAGATCCAAGACGTTATGGCGGGACTAGAATATCTTCATACTCAAAACACACCCATCCCGCCATGAGCGGGTTCGTTGTTATCAGCCTACCTTCCAATGATTTCCGAATTCAAGTCAGCACAAATAACGCCGGGATAATCATCTTAATGTTCCAAAGTATCAGTTCAAAGTATCAGCTGTGGCACAATATATATGAAAAAGCTGTAGGCTAACGAGGGCATCCGCCGCCCTCATTGACAAATTTGCCTGTACCCGACACAAGGCAAGTGTGAAAGTTTTCTGTTCGGAAACGTGTCATCAATCCGCAAGACGCGAAAGAAAAAAAGGCTTAATTTCCGTGGGGGTGGCACCTAATCTGAAAATAGACGCCAAGATTTTCTGCTTGGAGGGGTCACCTGTACCAGGTAGGATCCTTTTCAAACCACATCCACACCACTTCGATCTCTAGACCCTCGACTCCAGCTCAGAATCCTTCGCAAAAACCAATAAATAGTAGTTTCATCCGGATATTCCAACAATGAGTAGTATGGATGTCAACGTAGCGCCCACACATACCGACCCGAAGCAGCACAAGATGGCAGTAGTTAGTGATCACCGCTTCTTTCCTTGCCAAAAGACCGCAGATAACTAACACCGACTCGCAGAAACATATCCTTCAAACCCGATCGTGGCTCCGTATTCACCCCGAAACCATCGAACTCGACAACGAACGGCAGATGGGGGGAGGCCAGGCAGACGTTACTCCCGGGGTCCTAAAGAGGATGCCCGGGCAGACCATCCGAGTCGCTGTGAAGAAGCTGCGATATGGCGACAATACTGATAATGAAAAGTTTTCAAAGGTATGACGTCCTTGGATTTTGTGAGCCCCAGGCTTTTTCAGATTTCGTACTCATCCTTCCCCCGAGTCCTTCGTTTATGAAGTAGACATTTTAGCTGAGCTGTCCCACCCCAACATCGTTACATTGCTCGGCTTTATAGAGGATCTTGAGAATGGTGAAGCGTGTATGATCTTTGCTTGGGAGGAGAACGGCAATGTCCAACAGTTCCTCGCCAAGAGGAAAAGTGACGTCCCCGAACGCGTATCACTAGTACGGAGTGCTCAAACACCATACACGTGTAGAACACACTCTTAGTTACTTTATTTTAGGTTAAGGACGTGACGGCAGGATTGGAGTACCTTCATAGTCGACAACCTCCCATTTGTCATGGCGATCTCAAGTCGGTGCGTGACCACATATCAATTTGTTTAAGGACCATATGCTGATTCAGACCTCGCCTTAGCTTAATATACTGGTCAATTCTTCCTGCCACGCAGCTATTACGGATTTTGGCTCTGCGCGTGTTCTTCAAAGACGGTCACAGAGCAAGGCTGACAGCAAAAAAGTTAAACACAACGCCACCGTTCCATCCCGCCAGGGGCTCCCAACCTCATCTCGAATCAATATCTCTGTCACTGGGAATCAGTTGACACTAACCGGTCCATCCTGGTCGTTTCGCTGGGCCGCTCCAGAAGTTATACTGGGAGAGGATCCGGATCTGCGCAGCGATATTTGGGCTCTTGGATGGGTCATCTGGGAGGTAGGAGAACGAAGCCGTAGTCATGCGAGGGGACTCGCCCAACTCACCGATTTACACCATTGACTACGTATTAGATTGTAACGGGCAAATTGCCTTTTCACGAGCTCAACAGCGATACCGCGATCACACTCGCCGTCATTGAGCCGACGAGTCCCTCGCCGGTTGGGGGGGATGCACAGATGTCGCAAGTCGTTGCTCTTTGCACTCTGGTAATGGATTGCTTGGCACATAATCCCACGTCAAGACCAACCGCAACCAAGTGCTGCGCATCGGTTAAATGGACGGTACGCGTTCCACGCATTTTTGATCGCAATGTACTGAAACTGGCCTTTCAGCCCTCGGTCGTACCGACATGCGAAATACGGTCCAACCTGAAAGCCCGGTCTGCGGTCCTCTTACTCACCTCGGGCTACATACATTATTCCCAAGACGACTATGAAACCGCCACTGCATTGTTCAACGAGGCCCTCGCCAATTCCAACTCCGGAAACGACGCATCATCGGCTGCGGAGAGCCAAAATTGCCTGGGCGTGGTCTACCTTGCTCAGAATAGGCACGACGAAGCGAAAAGGTCGTTTTCAGAAGCGCAGGTTGTTCACGCTAGCCTCGGGAATGACCAAGGTCTCATACGTTCGCTGGATGGGCTGGGTAGTGCGCACTATGCTCAATACCGGTACGACGAAGCGGAGAAGTTCTTCCTTGAAGCGGAGAAGATTTGTGTCCGCAGGGACGACGACGTGGGACGAGCACAGGTGCTGAATGGGATAGGTGCCGTCCGCCTGGCCCAACACCGATACGACGATGCCAGGATATACTACGTTCAGGCATTGGGCATCTTCAGCCGCCTCGGTAACCATCTAGGCCAAGCAAACTCGCTGAGTGGGCTGGGTCGCGTCGACTATGCGCATTGTCGATATGAAGGAGCGATGGGATCATTCGTCAAAGCAGAAAGCATTTACAGGCGGATTGGCAATGCTGCGGGACGTGCGGACACGTTGAACTGGGTCGTTGCTCTCCTCCTTAAGCAGTGCAGATACTCTGAGGCCAGGAAGTGCTACTTTCAGGCGCTGGATATCCACAACCGCATCGATAAACATTTAGGCCAAGCAAAGTCGCCTGCTGGACTGGGTAGCGAGGATCACGCTCAGTGTCGATATATAGGAACGATGGAATCATTCATTACAGCACAAGGCATTGACGGGAATGCTGTGGAACGCGCGGACACGTTGGATCTCCACGGGCTGTCTTTTTTTTTTTCCCGGCCGCCGAAGGTGTGGGAGAATTCAGGAAGTTCTAGATAGATACAACTTGTTCCGCTCGGAGCTCGGTTCAGCTTAACTCCGTCTGACTAACTCAAGGAAGTTCCGCAGGATTGCTCGACACAATTAGATCAGAAGAGTTTTATTAGATTGACTATATACACATCGATGCCGGTGTTCATCTCCGGGGAAGCAGGGCCAAATCCCCCAGAACTTGGGGTTTGGTCACGTGGGCAACCTCCTCCTCTAAGTATCATTTCTTGAAGCAGATGGGCATTTATGCTCAGATCGGCAACATGGCAGGACACGCAAACGCCTTAAACGGGATTGCCGCTGTCCGCCAGGAGGGGAGATACTACTCCGAGGCCAGGTTTCAGTATTCCTAGCGCCGGAGCTCCATCCCGGCCTTGGAACCAGGAAATGAGCTGGGTCAGGCGAGCTCGCTAAGTGGACTTTGTGAAATAACCCTTTTCAATGACAAGACTTACGAGAGACAAGGATAATCTTCCAAGCAACGGTTGAATGAAGCTGTTAATATTTTCTGGGTCACAACGGATCTCCAACTCGACGACGTATAACACCTAGGTGCCTTGGGAGAGAATATACGCAGAATGGGGCTTATAATCAGAACGCCACACACAAAAAAAAAACAAGAATTACAAAACAGAGGTACAAAGAAACCCGGCGAATCAGAATATGGGTTCGAGACCTGATAGAGATCAGATCGAAGGGTACGGGTGCGTAAGGGGTCGTTAAAGCGCTGCGTGCGATGAAGCTCATGGGGGGAGGAATGAGGGATTGGGAACGTTTGGTAGTGACCCTAAAGTATATCGTGCTATTCGAATGGAGGGTGTCGATGCGAGAAATGAGTCTGGGAGAGTATTCGAGGCGGCTGGACGCAAGGTAATCTTATTGGTTTTCCCGTTGGAGACTGAGAAACCCGCGACTTCTCAAATCCTAACTCTCAGAAACCCCTCACATCCATCCGCTCAGTCCCATTCACCATCCACTCCGCTCTGCCCTTACTCGCACTGCTTTCCTTCTCAGCATCGCTCTCGCCACCAGCACCACCAGCACTTCCTCCATAGCTTTACTTCTCTCCGACCAACAAGATAACCCGATTCAACTTTAGAGGCGGCAGCACCGTACCAGCTTTCGCTTCCGCCTTTCTCTGTCTTTCCGTCATCTTGGCAGGTGTGATAGTGGATGTTGAGTGGGTCTTTTACTTTGATTGATGTCGTGTAGATAGAGATGGGGCGGAGATTGGGGCGGAGTGGGAGGTTGAGGTCGAATCTGGTGCACTTGCTCCATCGTTTTCATCGTCATGGTGGTCCTCTTCGTAGTCCTCTTCTTCTTCTTCATCGTCCTCCGTCGACTGCGACGCGGTGAGACGCGGTGGTAAGAGGGTAGCCAATAGCTCCTCTGCACGTTCATCATCGCCCTCTCCCTCTTCCCCCTCTTCCTCCTCTGCATCTCCCCCTCCTCTCCTCAAATCGACTTGACTCCTCATCACATCCCTAACCATCCCTTTGGACCTCTTCAACTCAACCCCCGCCACACTCCGACCCGAAACCTTCCCGTCCTTCATCCTCCTCCGATTCATCAATCGACATCCTCGGACTTCTCCTGGTGGCGCGCAACCGAGCGATAGCGGAAGCGGATTTGGCGTCGTGAAGCATGGATGACGAAGGTGCACTGCTGCTTTGCGTGCTGGTAGTGGGAGCGGGGCGGGACAAGCGCGCGTCGTCAGTCATGACGTTCTTCTTCGTTGAAGTTTTTAGGCGAGTTGATTGGCGGGTCATTGTCGAGGGCCAGGATGACAGGGATAATGACGGCTTCGCGAGTTACGCTGAGGGTACTGTTGGGAGGGTGGCGGTTCGTTCAGGATCATTTCGTCCAGTGGTGGTTTCTCACCACGACGTTGGGAGCGCCTATCAAGTTGCGTATGCTGGAGTAATGTTCCCAATCGTGATACGCGACGTAAACGGTGGGCAAAGTCTTCGTCCGGTCCTGTGCGGTACCCGACGACGCGGAAGCGGCTCCAGGTGCACGTTCTCCATTCGATGGAGTTGACGAGCCCTGGTTGAATGACTTTAACGCTCCTCTTTATCAAGTGGGCGAAAGCGTTCAACTTGAGATGACCGCTGGACATTCCTGATATTCTTTTCCTCGGTTCGTCTAGGGCGTGTTTCAAGCGAAGGACCGGCGCCTTTAATGGGGGAACGCGAGGTTGAAAAAACGAAAGCTTCTTGACGAAGGAAGGAACAAGAACTGACCATTGAGCCTCACTTCTTCGATATATGATCTCCAAGGCTTGCCCTCCACGAAGCCTCGGTGGTGTTCCTGATGAACTTCCACCCAATCGCAGATGTCTCTTCGGAGAATAAGATGGTCCTTGGAGTTGTTGTAGAGCTGATCGCACAATGCACAAACGAGGCAGTTGCCATTGCCTGGTTGGATGGATATAAAGATATATGTGGGTTAGGGTCGTGTGACGGCCGTACTAATGTCAGTCGAAATCGCAATCGCATGTCGCGTCCAGAGTTCGATTTCGACAAGGAGCCCTGTCATCGGAGTTAGCAGCGCATGGACCGAGTGATCGCAGAGCGCTGCATTCTTGGGTGTTGGGTGTTTTGGTCTGGGTTCGACAACCAAGCAAGTGGTGGGGGGGGGGGGGGACGAGGGAAATTGGCTGTGGCGCGGAGTGGACCTGACGTCACGAGGTGGAACAAGTATCTCGCCCTCTCTCGGGGCTGGCCTTCCGAAGCCCCGGAGCACTCGGGGCACTTATTATCAGGTTGGAGGGGAACTTTGGATTATTGGTCGCGGGCAACTCGACTTTTCATCGACGGATTCGAATTCGCCCATTTGCACCATTAAGAGCGATGGGATCATTTGTCAAAGCGAAAAGTATTTACAGGCGAATCGGCAGTGCTGTGGGACGTGCGGGCACGTTGAATGGGGTCGCTGCTGTCCTCCTTAAGCTGCAGATACTCGGAGACCAAGGACTTCCTCTTTTAAATTTTTTTAAGCGCCGGTGGTTTGTTTGGGCCTTCCAGTTCAAGTTCTAACAACCCTGCCATGAGCAACCTCGACTCAAAACAACCCCGAAAGGGGAATCCCAAGGTATCCATGGCTAAATCAAGAGCAACTGTCCGAGAGAATACAAAATCAATTGCGGTTCGTTTGCTGAACGAGCCCGAATGCCCAGGACCTCTTCTCGGTGAAGCGAGCTCCGGTTACCGCGCATGACACCCAGACTCAATCACTGCGTATACTCCAGCTAGTACATCTTGCACAGATGTGCTCGAAGGCTCGGATTTCTTGCTCTATGCTCAAGAAGCAGTCCTCCAGAAGGGATGGCCAGTGACGAAAATGCCGCACTTCCTTCGGGGCTCGACCAACGCCGTCGAGTATCTAAGCCGGGAAAACGATGTTAAGGCAGACTCTGGTCACGCCTCCCAGTACGTCAAACGTTGTTCCATGCCACATACTTTAGTTTTTATGATATGCTTGATACAGGTTCGTTGTGGGGGTCTACGACCGAAACATCAACGCTGTGACCCTGTATCACACGGCAGCACATACAATCGACCGTTCTGCAATAGGGCCGAATGGGTTAAACGCCGCCACCTCTGCCAATTCAGTCGGTCTTGGCTATCACGCGACTCGCGCAGCTCTTGGACAGGCTTTCGGGAACGCCAAAGCGAAACGGGGCATCGAAGATGTCGCAAAAAGGACGATTGATCCGAGAGCAGTCTCGTTGACCATCACCGCTGTGCAAGAAAGCATTGATAATACGACAGGTATCTTGCCAGACGATGGTTCGGACTTGAACCCCAAATTCTTGTAAATCCAGCTCACCCCTCCTCCCTGCAGAACTCCCTCTCAATACACGAAGTCCTCCACTCATTCCTCCCGTAAACCACTCTGCTGCGACCGTCGATGAGGTCTATCCTCTACAAAACATTGTTTCTACCGCGGAGCTGTCATCTCTTGACGTTGACGATTTACTGAGTGCTCCTCTTGAAAGCCGAACTGCTTCCCTTCCCGTTCGAAGCCGCTGGGTAACCTACATGATCTCCAGGATAGGACCCAACCCTCCAACCCAAGACTTGTAAGTCGCAGACATAATCCCCTTGAGACGTCGTCACTTTACATTATTCATCTAGACAGATCCTGGTTTATGTCGCGTGCCTTATTGGTCTCTTTCGTCAGACGGCTCGAGATACAGAACGCCGTTGGATTGAAGAACATAATCCTACTATACCCAGCATCGTTCTCGATGGGTTCTACGACCGCTTCACCGAATCGAACCGTAGCAGTCAAGAGTAAGCCAAACACTTTCGATATCCCGGGGCTGTGACTAATAGTGCGGTCGAAGAACCATCATGACATCCAGTCATCAAGTAAAGCTCATATCATACATCCTAGTCCTCTGTCTTCGTATGGAACATTGGACCATGGAGATGCACCGCATTAGAGAGGATCTGGGTCTTGATGAGGCAAAGTAAATCCTTCTTGAGAGTATGCCCTTGGATACACTCTGACCAAGACATCCCGAACCTAGGATTAAATCCCACTTCGAGGCGATCGGTTCGTATGAAGCAGAAAATCCCCGAGCGCTAGCTAATCTATTGTCGTTCAGGTTGCAGGATTCTACGCAAACCCTCGGGCCATAATGATCCTATTGGGAATCATCATGGAGTTGAGCATGCAGAGAACCTGAAGGTCGCAACTCTAGACTGCCCCCCCACGTTTCCTACGCCCAAAACGCGAAAACGGCGTAAATGAACTCGACGGTCGCTCGCTACAATCATAATGTAGTGATAATGTTGATATGTCAGCGCCGCACCTGTCTCAAAATGGAGTTTTGTGGTTTTACCCTTTGCCGGGCCATTACTAGCCCAGAGCAACGCAGACTCGAAACTCTCGGATCTGTCTATACGTAGCCTCAATAAACACTGAGGCAGCTGCGTCGTGCGTGAAGCATTTCGGTTTGATAGGCGATGTATTGGACGAGTGCAAGTGAGCTCATGAGCTAGTCTCATGCCGTGCTCCGCGACTGTCCAGCGCTGGCTTTGCTTGCCAGCTGGACTTCGCAGGCATACCAAGTCGAACACCTCCTTCTGCCAAGATTACCTTTACTTGGATATCAAACGGATGGACAAAAATCTTCTTGTAATGACGGTAGAATTCAAGATAGACAATTGCAATGGAGACTTTATAGGACACAGAGAACGATTAAGGTAAAGGGTGGAGAAAGCCAGGCGATTATCACACGATACTACGGGAAGCAGAATATGGGCAAGGGTTGGGATAGTTTAAATGGACCTCTTATAGAACTCTGCAATAGGGCAAGACTCCCCGCTAATAACGCAGGCAATTGATACCTGATACCAAGGTGAACTATGGTAAAATCGACTTAAAGTAAACAAAGCCGCACAAAAGCCATAAAATCTCCGGACTCGGTCAGCTTTCTACTGCGGAATTCTTGGACTTTAACAAAGTGAAGTGATATTTGGTACGGGGACTCGCCGCCGCTCGAGCGAGTTCTTTCACGACCAAAGTGACGGAGAACGTGTGACTTATATAAATATCTTGCGATCGCTCCCCGCTCTCTGCAACTTGACCTGTCGCCAGTGTAATTCTCAGACCTTCGGCTTTGCCGCCCAACTTCAAGTTCACCAGCCACTTCCTCCGATTCGTAAAACGACCGCTTCGGACTACTCCTGGTCGTCGCGCGCGATCGAGCGTTGGCGAAAGCAGATTCGACGGCATCGTGACGCATGGACGACGAGAATGCGCTGCTGTTTTGCGTACTGCGAGTGGTCGCGCTCGTCGTTGGAGCGGAACTGGGCGAGCGCCCTTCGTCGGTGACGTTCTTGGTCGTTGAAGCTTTTAGGTGACTGGATCGGCGGGTCGGGGTAGAAACCCGGGACGACAATGGCATTTGACGATTTCGCGGATTGTGCTTGCGGCGGCGGTAGGAATGACGGTTTGGTGAGCGCAATTTCGTCCGGCGGTGGTTTCTCCCTGACGTTCGAAACGCCTTGGTGTGGTCCCGTCAAGTTGCGTGTGCTGGAGTAGTGTTCCCAATCGTGATACGCGACGTAAACGTCGGGCAAGTCTTCGTCCGACCCTGGTGCAGCACCTGCTGCCATGCCGTCGGCGTCGTCTTTCGTGCCCTTTTGCTGCTTCCGCCATCGGTCTCCCTTCTTCGCGCCTTTCATACGATCCCATCGAGCTTTGCCCACCCCCCGACTTGACATCCTTGAACTCTCCGCTGTGACTTCGGATACCGCCACAGCCGACGACGTTGACGCTGCACTCGGACCTGCGGCATCGTCCGCTATTGCAGAGGAAGACTTGTCGTCCTTCACGAAGCCTTCGTAATGCTACTGATGAGCGCCCATCCAATCGCAGATGTCGCTTCGAAGGATAACATGGTACTTTGAGTTGCCGTAGAGCTGATCGCATAATGCACGAAAGAGACAGTTGCTATCGCCCGGTTGGATGGATATAGAGATATATATGGGACGGGGTCGTGCGGCGCGCACACGCCTGCCTAAGGCCGGAATTGCAGGCTCGCTCTGTGTAGCTCCGTGTTGAAAGTCTTTATATTTGTTAGTTGAATAGATCTATATGCGTGGATCACCTCCCAATGTACCGAAAGTGGGAGAGGCCGGTAACCATCTTCCGAGTCGCTGATCACGAGAGGTTCCAGGTGTAGACGGGCTGACGTGAGGGGGAATAAGCCCCCCCCCCCCTACTAGTGGGTACACGTCGGGGTATGGTTGGTAGGTTGAAGATTTTGCTGAGGGCCTTGCATGACGAAGGGAGGAAAGGGATAAAGTTCAAACCAAACGTAATGGCCGCTATCTCCGCGCGCCGTCGACTACACGACTCAGCCGCACGGCGTCACTTGTTCCTTTTCAGACCACATCCACACCACCCACTCAATCCCTAGACCCTCGGCTCCAACTCCAAATCCTCCACGAAAACCAGCACACGAGTCCATTCATTCGGATATCCCAAAGATGAGTAGTCCGGATGCCAATGGAGCGCCCACACATACAGACTCGAAGCAGTACAAGAGGACAGTAGTTAGTGATCACTCCCTCATTCCTTACCAAAAGAGCGCAGACAACTAACACCGACTCGCAGAAACATATTCTTCAAAACCTATCGTCACTCCGTACCCACCCCAGTACCATCGAACACGACAACGAACGGCCAGTATGTGGAGGCAAGGCAGACGTCACTCCTGCGATCCTAAGGAGGATCCCCGGGGAGACCACGCGAGTCGCTGTGAAGAAGCTGCGATACAGCCACAAGACTGATAAGGAAAGGTTTTCAAAGGTACGTCGTCCTTGAGTTTTGTGAGCCCATGCCTTTTTCAGACTTCGTGCTCATCCTTCCCCTCGAAGTCCTTCGTTTGTGAAGTAGACATTTCAGCCAGGCTATCCCACCCCAACATCGTTAGATTGCTCGGATTCATAGAGGATCTTGAGAATGGCGATGCGCGTATGATCTTTGCTTGGGAGGAGAATGGCACTGTCCAAGAGTTCCTCGCGAAGAGGAACTGTGACGTTCCCGAACGTTTATCACTAGTACGGAGAGCTCATACGCCGCACGCGTGTAAAACTCACTTATAATGGTCTTTTTTAAGGTCAAGGACGTGACGGCAGGGTTGGAATACCTTCATACTCTGCAACCTCCTATTTGTCATGGCGATCTCAAGTCGGTGCGTGGCCACTGGCACATATCAATCTGGTTACGGACCATATGCTTACTCAGACTCTGCCTTAGCCTAATATACTGGTCAACTCTTCCTGTCGCGCCGTTATTGCGGATTTTGGCTCTGCGCGGGTTCTTCGAGATCGCAAACAAGTTGAACCCAACGCCACCGTTCCCTCCCGCCACGGGCTCCCAAAATCATCTCGAATCCATATTTCTGCCGCTGGGAATCAGTTGACTCTAACCGGTCCAACCTGGTCGTTTCGCTGGGCCGCTCCCGAAGTTTTATTTGGAAAGGATCCGGATCTGCCCCGTGATATTTGGGCTCTTGGATGGGTGATCTGGGAGGTAAGGGAACGAAGCCGTAGTCACGCGGGGAGACTCACCCAGCTTATCTGGTCACATCATTGACTGCGTACTAGATTGTAACCGGCGAATTGCCTTTTGCCAAGCTCAATAACAATATGGCGATCACGAAGGCCGTCCTCAGGCTGAAGAGGTCCTCGGTTGGGAGGGACGTGAAACAGAGGTCGCAAATCGTTGCTCTTTGCACTCTAGTAATGGACTGCTTGGCACACGATCCCACCTCAAGACCAAACGCAACCAAGTGCTGCGCATCGGTTAAATGGACGGTACGCGTTCCCCATATCTTTGGTAGCAATGCACTGAGATTGGCCTTCCAGCCCTCAGTCGTACCGACTAGCGAAATCCGGTCTGACGTGAAAGCCCGCTCGGCGGCGCTCTTACTCACCTCGGGCTACGTGCATTACTCCCAAGACGACTATACAACCGCTGCTGCATTTTTCAACGAGGCCCTCGCAAATGCCAACGCCGAAAGCGACGCGTCATCGGCTGCGGAATGCCAAAATTGGCTGGGAGAGGTCTACCTTGCTCAGAACAGGCACGACGAAGCGAAAAGGTTGTTTTCTGAAGCGCAGGGCGTCTACACTAGCCTCGGGAATGACAAAGGTCTTATGCGCTCGTTGGATGGGCTGGGTGGTGTACACCACGCTCAACGCCGGTACGACGAGGCAGAGAATTTCTTCCTTGAAGCGGAGAAGATTTGTGTGCGTAGGGATGACGACGTGGGACGAGCGCAGGTGCTGAATGGGTTAGGCGCCGTCCGGCTGGCCCAACAAAGGTATAACGATGCCAGGAAGTACTTTGTTCAGGCGTTGGCCGTCCACAACCGCGTCGGTAACCCCTTAGGCCAAGCAAACTCGCTGAGTGGACTGGGCAGCGTGGACTACGCTCAGCGTCGATATGAAGGAGCGATGGAATCATTCGCCAAAGCTGGAAGCATTTACAGGCGGATCGGTAATGCTGTGGGCCGCGCGGACACGTTGAACGGGGTGGCTGCTGTCCTTCTGAAGCAGCGCAGATTTTCTCAGGCCAGGAAGTGCTACCTCCAAGCGCTGGATATCCACAAGTGCATCGATAACCACTTAGGTCAAGCAAAGTCGCTGAGTGGACTGGGTACCGTGGACCACGCTCAGTGCCGATATAAAGGAGCGATGGAATCATTCAGTACATCAGAAGGCATCGACGGGCGGACCGGTAATGTTGTGGGACGCGCTGCCACGTTGAATCTGTGCTTCCTTTTTTTTTTTTTGAACCCTGACCTCAAGTGAGCTTGAATCGTCAGCATGCACTGACCCTCAGGTGAGGGGCTGGACTCGGAGATAAAAACCTTTGACCGGTCCGGGTCCCAATGATGCGGTCCCCCTCACTCTCTCTTTCGCCCGGTGTGCTCCCTTACAGTTGAAGCAGAGTAATTGTCTGTATGGTCGTTAGCTAGGTCGGCTTTCTAAACTTTTGCCACTGTATATACCAATATTGGATCATGATTACGTTATACCATGTCATACACGCGCCTCCTTTCCTCGTTCTCGAGTCGCTCCACGCGGATATCCAGCAAGGTCGGGGATCCCCGCCCCGAGTGAATAGCTACATGTCAAACGGCCGGAGCAGCCACACGTTCTCGGGGTCCCCCCTGGACTCAGCGCAACGTAAGCGTTGAACTACTTGATGCTCCCAGTCGCGGGCTTGCCGATGTTGACGATTACTCATGACCTTGGGCTTTGTGGTCCGTGAATGCAAATACAGCTACAATGCCGTACCAATGAAGCAGGAACCACTGCGAAAGATTACTCCCTCATCTGTACTCTGTAAAGAATACATTACGTTTCTGACTAAGATGTACGCTACTACATTCTTCGGACACGTTGCGTATTTGGTAGTAGGTGTTCGCGTGTTATTATTACGACCAAGCAACCCTTTTGTCGCCCGTGTGTCATACCCGTGCCACGGCGACGTTGCAAGTAGGTGCAACGGAGATGGAGGAGCGGTGGGGACGAACCTATTCATTTTACCATTTTTCCTCCTTCTGCCTCTTTCTCTCTTCAAAGGCGTGAGCAGCATCATGACCCATTCGGATGTTGATATAGACCATGTACTTCGCGATATGCAAGGAAAAGGAATTTCTGTAATCCTTCGGGGGAGAACATCGAGTCGAGTAACACCACGGCAACCAGAAGCATTTATATTTAAGTGCACCGACAATAACGTGGGACTTTCAGACGTACTGAATGAGTTCAATACTGTCCTCTTTAAGCAATTCAGATACTCAGGGGTCAGGGGTCAGGAAATCTATATTTAGTCCACAACCACGTCGATAGCCAGTTAGGACAAGCACTGGCCAGGACCCCGGAAAGCTCTGTCAAAGGTTGCGTTCAAAGTAGGACGAAAATGACCCGATTTCGGGGGGTAGGTTGGATCGAAAAGTGCAGGACGGAAGGGGTCTCGTGTAAATTGGTCGAATCGGAGAGTAGGACGGCTGGCCCCTGCCTGCAGGGAGGCCGGATCACGAGAAGGACCGAAGGCCCCGAAGGGGCCTTGACCAGTGGGCTTTTTTGGCCGGTGACCGCCGCACCCTTCTCGTCTACTGCTTGCCCCTCCCTCGGATGCTCAACATTCTTCAAATCCCAGCAGGTCATTTTCTCTTCTCTCTTGCAAGCTTCGAGACTCAGAAGGTGGCTTTGGGGACCACTGTCTCGGTGAACTTGTCTCCTACAGCTGTTTATATCTTCTATTCATGGATTCATCGATAAGAGGTGGCTGGGGGAGCTGTGAAGAAGTTAGTTCAGGCACTTTCAAATGGAGGAAGAAGTTGTTGTCATTATTACTATATATAAACCTAATCAAACGAACTCTGATAACCTTTGTAAGGAGTTGAACTACATTACGTAAGCTGGAAGGCTGAGGAGGGGATTCTGGACCCAACCTCTGTAGACGAGACCTTGGAAGGACGGAAGGGGAAATTAGACTGCTTGAAAACGTAAAGTAGGACGCATTGATGTAAAAGTCGTAGGTTGGTCTACAAATGGAACACGGAAGTGATGGAAAGCGGGAAGGACGAAAGTACCCCAAAAGAGGAGGTTTTGGATCCAACTGAGGGCTTTCCGGGGTCCTCGCTGGCCGCGGGGATCACCTTCAGAGTCGATATGAAGGAGCGATGGAATCATTTGCCAAAGCAGAGGGAATTTACAAGCGGATCGGCAGCAACGCAGGACTTGCAGACGTGTCGCAATGTCCACCTCGAGTAGTGCAGATACTCAAAGGCCGGGTGCGGCAATCAGGGCGTTGGGAATCCACGACCCCGTCCGTAACCACCTAGGCCCAGCAAACTCGCTGAGTGGACTGGCCCGTGTGGACCGCCTTCAGAGTCGATATCAAGGAGCAGTGGAATCGGATCGGCGACATTAAGACGAGCAAACGGGTTCAATGGGACTGCTGCTATCTACTTTGAACAGCGCAGATATTCAGAGGCTAAGCAGTTCTGCTCTCAGACGATGGATATCTACGAAAACATCAGGAACGACATAGGTCGAGCTGATTAGACTGGGCCGTGCGAGCCTCATTGACGATGAATGCGGGGAAGGGTAGAAGTCATTTCTTGAAGCAGACTCGGGAGGCAAATATTTACGCTCAGATCGGCAGCATGGTAGGACACGCAAACGCGTTAAATGGGATCGGGGTTTCAGCATGCTTTAGCGCCGGAGCCCCATCCTGGCCTTGGAAATGAACTGGGTAGGGCGAACTCGCAAGAGTTTGTGAAGGAACTCTCCTCAATGACGAGACTCACGAGAGGCAAGGATAATCTCTCGCGAAATGATCGAACGAAGCTAGTTTTCTGAGGCACAAAGGGATATCCGCCTGTTTCGACGACGTATAGACACCTTGGTAGCGAATATACGCAGAATCGGGCTTATAATCCAAACGACATGCAAAAAAAAAGAAACCAAGAATTACAGAACAAAGGCGCAAAGAAAGGCTGGGAATCAGAATATGGGTTGGAGACTTGATAGAGATCAGATCGAAGGGTGTGGGGTGTGCGAGGGTCATTAAAGCGTTGTGTGCGATGATGATCATGGGAGGGAGGAATGGGGAAACGTTCGGGAATGAGCCTAAAGTTTAGAGGGTGTCGAAGCAAGAAATGGGTTAGGAGGAGGCTAGATTGACTCTTCCAGAACGGGCTGGACGCAAAGTGATTGGGTTTCCCGTTTGAGACGGAGAAAACCCCCGACTTCTCAAATCCTTTGAAGCACTTTGAAACCCCTCACATCCATCCGCCCAGTCCCATTCATCAGCCACTCCGCTCTTTCTTCACTTGCGCCGCTTCCTTCGCAGCGTTACTCTCAACACCAGCACCACCATCCTTGTTCTTGCTCTCCAACCGACGAGATCACCCGGTTTCAGCTTTAGAGGCGGCAGCACCGTGCCAACTTTCGATACCGCCTTCTGGTCATCTTGGAAAGCGTTATGGTGGACAATGAAGGGTCTTTTGCTGTCGTTTAGAGAGGGATGGTGGGGAGAGGGAGGCGGAGCGGGAGGTTGACGTCGAGTCTGGTGCGCCTGTTCCATCGTCTTCGAAATCGTCGTCTTCTTCATCATTGTCTTCGGTCGGCGGCGACGCGGTGAGATCCGGTGGTAAGAGCGTCGCGGATACCTCCTTCTCCGCACGTTCGTCATCGTCTCCCTCCCGTCTCCCTCCTCCTCCTCCGCTGCATCACCTCTCTGTCTCCTTAAATCGATCTGCCTCCTCGTCACATCCTTCGCCATACCCTTCGACCTCTTCGACTCGGTCCTCCCATATTACGACCCAGATCCTTCCCCTCCTCCGATTCATCACATCAAACGACCTCTTCGGATTCCTCCTGGTCACGCGCGACCGAGCGTTAGCGGAAGCGGATTTGGTTTCGTGAAGCATGGGCGAAGAAGGTGTGCTGCTCCCTTCCGTGCTATGGGTGGTCGTGCTGGGTGGGGGGAGCGAGCGCACGTCGTGACGTTCGTCTTCGTTGAGGCTTTCAGGCGAGTTCATGGGTGGTCGTTGTCGAGGGCCGGGATGACGACGATGATGACGCTTTCGCGGATTGCGCTGAGGGTCTTCGGGAGGGTGGTGATGATGGCGGTTCGTTAAGGACCTTTTTGTCCGGTGGTGGTCTCTCCAAGACGTTGGGAACGCCCATCAAGTTGCGTATGCTGGAGTAGTGTTCCCAATCGTGATATGCGACGTAAACGGCGGCCAAGTCTTCGTCCGGTCCTGGTGCTGCACCTGCGGACATGCCGCGCTGCTCTTGGGCCTGCATCGTCCTGTGCAGTAGATGACGACGCGGAAGCAGCACCAGGTGGGTTCGGACCCGTTCTCCATTCGATGACGCAGACGAGGCCCGGTTGAATGACTTGAACGTTCCTCACCATGAAGTGAGCGACAGCGTTCAACTCGAGATGACCACCGGGCGTTCTTGGTTATTTACTTTTTGGTGTGTTTAGTACGCGTTTCGAGCGAAGGGCCAGAGCCTTTGGGGGAACGTAAGGTTGAAAAAAGAAAGATTCTTGAAGAAGGAAGGAGTGGGAACTGACCGTACGTTGAGCCTCATTTCTTCGATGTATGATCTCCAAGACTTGTCCTCCACGAAGCGTTGGTAGTGCTCCTGATGGGCTTCCTATCTCTTTGGAGAATAAGATGGTCCTTGGAGTTGTCGTAGAGCTGATCGCATAATGCACGAAAGAGGCAGTTACCATCGCCTGGTTGAATGGATATAAAGATATATGGGGGGTCGTCTGCAGTCGAAATCGCAATCGCATGCCGCGTCCAGCGTTCGATTTTGAACCAGGACAATAAACCCTGTCAGAGGCTCCTCACCTGCGGAGTTAGCAGCATATAGACCGAGTGATCGCAGAGCGCTCCTTCGCTAGGTCTTGGGTGTTTGGTCTGGGTTCGACAACCAAGGAAGTGGTGGGGGAGCTGAGGGCGGACGGGGGCGGGGGTCAGAGGAGGGAAATTGCTTGTGGTGCGGAGTGGACCTGACGAGGTGGAACAAGTATGGGGTGAACTTTTGCGCACTCTCTGTTTACTCCCTTCCCTCCCGCGTTGGCCTTCCGAAGCCCAGGAGTACTCGGGGTACCTTAAGTGAACAATTATCAGGTTGGAGTGAACCTTTGAATTATTGGTCGCGGGCAACTCAACTTCCGTCCACGGACTCGGCTTCTCCCCTTTGCACCGCGCGATTGTCCTCAGCCGCGACGATACTAGGGGTCGTTTAGAGAGTTCCTCCCTATAGGACCTTCGGTCATTTCCTACAATAAGATAAATGATTCTCCCTGACCGCTGGTTACGCACTCGCCTACTCGGAAGCCGTCGGCACGTCAAAATCGCCCGACTTAATGGCTCTCTTGCGTCTCCATATTGGTAGGCTAGCCGAGCACCAACCTGCCAGACACGATGAGTCAATAGCGTGCTGCCCAACGACCTTCTCGTCCATGGTCCCTAGCATAAGGTCGTCGTGCGTTTGTATTTACGAACAAGGGTATTGTCCGGGCTTCACCACAAGGCATCTTGCAATCCCACCGGCGTCGGATGTCAAAGCGGACGGCAGCACTGCAGAAGTTGGTAAAAGACATTTAGCAAGTGGCTTAGGAAAGGTGTTGTATAGATTCTTTTCACTTACTTGACATCTTCGGCCATAGGACAGTGAAAATACCGCATCCCGTCCGATCTGCGCAGTCAAGCACTGTACCGCTCAGTTAGTACCATGGTGGGGGACCACATGGGAATCCTGGGTGCTGAAGTTTTTACTTCTCGCTGTTTGGTGCTTTCGGGGGTAGAGAGCTCTTCTTCGAACAGTGCAGGCAGCCGTGCTGTCTCATAAATCTAATTCGAGTAGTGGTTTGTAGGATCTCGATCCGAGCGGGCGGTCGCGCCGGTCATCTTGATCCCTGGCCCTCCCCAAGTTGAAATACTTTAAAGAAACAGTTTTTTCTCCCTCGCTATCTATAGTGTTTTACCCCGTGCGTCTGACTATTACAAGCACTCGAAGATGCAAGATCAAGCGCGGCAACTATATTTGGTCACTTTCACGAACAGAACGACGTCGTCACTTCGACCTAGCCCTACTACTGACTAGATTCGGGAGGAACACTCCTACTAGAAGTAAAGAAAGTAAAGCTCAACATCATGGTCGCTTCTAACCATTATATGACCCAAGACCGATGCTGGTGCGGCGGTGCCCCTAACTAGGCGTATATACCTATATAGGCTCGGCATGCATGTCGGGTACAACTAAGCACTGACACCCATATTCTAAAGCCACATCCACACCACTCCAAATCTCTAGAACCTGACCTCAATAAGCTCTAAATCCTTCGCGAGAACAAATACAATATTCTAACGATGAGTAAGTAGTGGAGATGTCGATGCAGCGCCCACGTCTGCAGACGGCCTGAACTTGATGGTGGTTAGTGATCTCCACTTCTTCCTTACTAACAAAACATACAGATTAATGAACACTGGCTCGCAGAAAGATATCCCTCGAAACCTATCGTGGCTCCGCATCCAACCCAATGCCGTCCAAAATCGACGACAAACGGCAAGCGTTGGGAGGCCGCCAAGCGAACGCACTCCCGCGATCTTGAACGAGTAGATCGTCAGCCAGGGGACCCGAGTTGCCGTGAAGAAACTGCGATATGGCGACAACACGGGTGTTGAAAAGCTCTCAAAGGTATGAGGTCCTCAGCTCCGAGCCTCTTCATTCGGACGTCACTCTACTCACCCTCTCCCCCCAAAGTCCTTTGTTTATGAAGTCCACATTTTTGGAAAGGCTGTCCCACCCTAACTCTGTTACGTTGCTCGGCTTCTTAGAGGATCTGGAAAATGGTGAAGTGCGTTTGGTCTTTGCTTGGAAGGAGAATGGCAACGTTCAACAGTTCCTCACGAAGCGGAAACGTGACGTGCTTGAAACGCATATCACGAGTAAGGAGAGCTCATATCACCGTATACATGGAGTGCATGCTTTTGATAACCTTATTCTAGATTCAAGACGTTATGGCGGGACTAGAATACCTTCGTGCTCAAAACCCTCCCATTTGCCAGGGGTGGGTTCGTTGTTTTCGGCCTACCTGCCAACAATTTCCGAGTTCAAGTCAGGAGAAATAACGCTGGAATAACCATCTTATTGCTCCAAACTATTAGTTCAAAGTATCAGCTGTGGCACAATATATATGAAAAGGCTGTAGGCGAACGAGGGCATCCGCCGCCCTCATTGACAAATTCGCCGGTGCCCGACACAAGGCAAGTGTGAAAACTTTCTGTTCGGCAACATGACACCAATTCGCAAGAAGCGAAAGGCAAAAAAAGGCTTCATTTCCGTGGGCATGACTCTTAATCTGAAAATAGACGCCAAGATTTCCTGCTTGGAGGGGTCACCTGTACCACGTAGGATCCGTTTCAAACCTCATCCACACCACTTCAATCTCTAGGCCCTCGACTATAACTCCAAATCCTTCGCAAAAACCAGTATAATAGTAGTTTCATTCGTATATCCAACGATGAGTGGTACGAATGCCAATGTAGCGCCCACACATGCAGACCCGAAGCAGCACAAGATGGCAGTAGTTAGTGATCGCCCCTTCTTTCCTTACCAAAAGCGCGTAGATAACTAACACGGACTCACCGACTCGCAGAAACATATCCTTCAAGACCGATCGTGGCTCCGTATTCACCCCGAAACCATCGAACTCGACAACGAACGGCAGATGGGGGGAGGCCAGGCAGACGTTACTCCCGGGATCCTAGAGAGGATCCCCGGGGAGACCACCCGAGTCGCTGTGAAGAAGCTGCGATACGGCGACAATACTGACAATGAAAAGTTTTCAAAGGTATGACATCCTTGGATTTTGTGAACTCGAGGCTTTTCAGATTTCGTACTGATCCTTTTCCTGAAGTCCTTCGTTTATGAAGTAGACATTTTAGCTGGACTGTCCCATCCCAACATCGTCAAATTGCTCGGCTTCATAGAAGATCTGGAGAATGGCGAAGCGTGTATGATATTTGCTTGGGAGGAGAACGGCAATGTCCAAGAGTTCCTCGCGAAGAGGAAATGTGACGTTCCCGAACGAGTATCATTAGTACGGAGAGCTCATATATACCGTCCACGTATAGGACACAATTTTAATAGTTTTATTTTAGGTTAAGGACGTGACGGCAGGATTAGAATACCTTCACACTCAACAGCCTCCCATCTGTCATGGCGATCTCAAGTCGGTGCGTGGCCACATATCAATTTGTTTACGAAGGTTCTGCTTACTTGGACCTCACCGTAGCTTAATATATTGGTCAACTCTTCCTGTCGCGCAGTCATTACGGATTTTGGCTCTGCGCGGGTTCCTCGAAGACGGTCAGACAGCAAGGCCGATCGCAAACAAGTTGAACCCAACGCCACCGTTCCCTCCAGCCAGGGGCTCCCAATATCATCTAGAATCAATATCTCTGTCACTGGGAATCAGTTGACACTAAGCGGTCCATCCTGGTCGTTTCGCTGGATCGCTCCAGAAGTTCTACTTGAAGAGGCCCGGGATCCGGATCTACCGAGCGATATCTGGGCTCTTGGATGGGTCATCTGGGAGGTAAGGGAACGAAGCCGTAGAAACGCTGGAAGACTCGCCCAACTCACCTAATTACACCATTGACTGCGGACTACTAGATCGTAACGGACAAATTGCCTTTTCACGAGCTCAATAACGAGCTCGAGATTATAAAGGCTGTCATTGAGCTGACAAGTCCCTCGCCGGTTAGGAGAGATGCACAGATGTCGCAAATCGTTGCTCTTTGCACTCTGGTAATGGACTGCTTGGCATATAATCCTACCTCAAGACCAACCGCAACCAAGTGCTGCGCATCGCTTAAATGGATGGTACGCGTTCCACATATCTTTGGTCGCAATGCACTGAGACTGGCCTTCCAGCCCTCGGTCGTACCGGCATGCGAAATACGGTCTGACGTGGAAGCCCGCTCCACGGCCCTCTTGCTCACCTCAAGCTACATTCATTATTCCCAAAGCCACTATGAAACCGCTGGTGAATTACTCAACAAGGCCCTCGCAAATGCCAAGTCCGAAAACGACGCATTATCGGTTGCGGAGTGCCAAAGTTGGCTGGGAGAGGTCTACCTCGCTCAGAATAGGCACGACGAAGCGAAAAGGTCATTTTCTAAAGCGCGGGGCACCTACACTAGCCTCGGGAATGATGAAGGTCTCATGCGCTCGTTGGATGGACTGGGTGGTGTATACCACGCTCAACACCGGTACGACGAAGCGGAGAAACTCTTCCTTGAAGCCGAGAAGATTTGTGTGCGTAGGGACGACGACGTGGGACGAGCGCAGGTGCTGAATGGGTTAGGCGCCCTCCGGCTGGCCCAACATAGGTATAACGAAGCCAGGAATTACTTTGTTCAGGCGTTGGCCGTCCACAACCGCGTCGGTAACCACCTAGGCCAAGCAAACTCGCTAAGCGGACTGGGTAGCGTGGACTACGCTCAACGTCGATACAAAGGAGCGATGGAATCATTCGTCAAAGCTGGAAGCATCTACGGGCGGATCGGCAATGCTATGGGGCGTGGGGACACCTTGAATGGGGTCGCTGCTGTCCTACTTAAGCAGTGCAGATACTCGGAGGCCAGGGAGTGCTACTTTCAGGCGCTGGATATCCACAAGCGCATCAGTAACCACGCAGGCCAAGCAAAGTCGCTGAGTGGACTGGGTAGCGTGGACTACGGTCAGTGTCGAGATGAAGGACCGATAAAATCATTTCTTAAAGCAGAAAGCATTGATGGGCGGATCGGCAATGTTGTGGGACGCGCGGCCACGTTGAATATAGTTGCCGCAGGCTTCCCTTTTTCTTTTACGCTAAGCGCCGGTCGGCTCGACCACGCGGCGACCCTTTTTTTTTTTAATAAGCGCCGCTCCTAGATTTCCACACGCCCCGGTTCCAATTTAGATATCGTACGTAAGCAGACCCTTCGGACCTAGCGGCCTTAAGGATCGCTCTCGATATTGAATAAGGTTGAATGCCTGCGCGAGTCGGTCGAGGGCAGAAAAAGCAAAAGTAAATAATTAAAAATCAACAACCAAATCGGCCTCGTAGGCACATAAGTGCGAGCGTAGTTTGTAGTTGGTTAGATGATTGGGCCGGGAAAGGGAGCGCGCCTACTTTCGAAAAT
Source organism: Tulasnella sp. 424 (assembly GCA_019633425.1). Lineage (NCBI taxonomy): Eukaryota > Fungi > Basidiomycota > Agaricomycetes > Cantharellales > Tulasnellaceae > Tulasnella > Tulasnella sp. 424. Next base: position 176,397 of record WSUB01000023.1, read on the forward strand.
TAGACATCCAGGTGTAATCACTAAGTATAATAGCCGTGTTAATAACCTAGCCCAGGGACCAAATTTTAGTAGGGACTCCAGCCCCCCCTCCCCCCCCAAAAAAAAAATTAAGAAGAAGAGGAACAAACAAACAGGTAGTAAACTCAAAGTCACGGGCCAAAAGTTAGAGTCAGCGGCCATCTTATCCGAGGGCGGAGCCGGCGAGCGCTTGTCCAGAGTCACGCGCACAGCGGTCCCCTCATTCGAATGCAGCAGAAACAACGGGTGGGTCGTCATATCACCGGTCGAAGTGCTGCGGCACAACATGTGTCAATTCGTTAGCTTATTTGCAAAAAGTAAATGAGGGCGTTCGCCGTCTGTGACCTATAGCTCTCGGCGCCTGACATGAGACAAGTGTGAAAATGACCTATCCGGAAATGCGGCACGAAATATGCGGGAACTTATTGAAAAAAAAAAAAAGGAAGAAAGAAAGAAAGAGAAGGACCTCTCTTCTCGTCTGAAAAGAGATGATGATTTCTTTTTGCTACAAGTAGCAGAGCCTTCCCAGTTTGTTTCTAATCACATCGATTCAGATTCAGATCCGGACAAGATGAGCTCTGAGCACATCTCGCGGCGTTTTCCCACCCGGGACGTTGCGATGTGACGGAGGCGAGATCCAATTTAAACCACATCCACATTCCCTAGACCCTCCACTTCAAATCCAAATCCTTCGCGAAAACAGATACAACAGTAACCTCGTTTGAATAGTCCAACGATGAGTAGCGTGGATGACGATGTTGCGCCTACACATACGGATTCGAAGCAACACAAGCTGACGATGGTAAGTGATCGCCTCTTGCTCCCTTAGAAACAAGAGCGCAGATAACTAACGTGGGCTCATAGGAAGGCATCCCTGAAAATCTATCGCGGCTCCGCGTTTCCTCCGATGCCATCGAAACCGAGAACGAAGGGCAAGAGTCGGGAGGGCAGGGAGAGGTCACTCGTGCGATCCTAAAGAGGGGCCCTGGACAGAAGAAGCGAGTCGCTGTGAAGAAGCTGAGATACGGCGACAATTATGATAATGAAAAGTTTTCAACGGTATGACGTTCTTGGTCTTTGTGCGGCCCAGGCCTTTTCAGACTTCGTACTCATCCTTCCCCCTGAAGTCCTTCGTCAATGAAGTAGACCTTCTAGCTACGCTATCTCACCCCAACATCGTTAGATTGCTCGGATTCATAGCGGATCTCGAGAATGGCGATGCGCGTATGATCTTTGCTTGGGAGGAGAACGGCAATGTCCAACAGTTCCTCGCGAAGAGGAAATGTGACGTTCCCGAACGTGTATCACTAGTACGGAGAGCTCATAAGCCGTACACGTATAAGACACAGGTTTAATAGTTTTATCTTAGGTTAAGGACGTGACGGCGGGATTGGAGTACCTTCATACTCGACAACCTCCCATCTGTCATGGCGATCTAAAGTCGGTGCGTGGCTATCTCAAATGGTTTGCGGACCACCACATGCTTACTGATACCCCGCTTAGCTTAATATACTGGTCAACTCCTCCTGCCGCGGAGTCATTACGGATTTTGGCTCTGCGCGAGTGGTTCGAAGACGGTCAGAGAGCAAGGCCGATCGCGAACGAGTTAAACCCGAGGTCACCGTTCCCTCCCGCGCGGGCGACTTGATATCATCTCAAATCAGCATATCGGTAACTGGGAATCAATTGACGATAACCGGTCCAAAGTGGTCTTTTCGCTGGGCCGCACCCGAAATCCTCATGCTCGGAGAGGAACCGGATCTGCCCAGTGATATTTGGGCTCTTGGATGGGTTATCTGGGAGGTAAGGAAATTGGAGCGTTCCTACGCAGAGGGCTCGCCCAGCTCACTTCAATACACGATTGGCTTGGTACAGATTATAACGGATAAATTACCTTTCCACGAACTCAGTAGCGAGTTCGACATCACAATGACACTCGTCGAGCCAACAAATCAGTTGGTTGGGAACGATGCGCAGATGTCGCAAATCGCAAGTCTCTGTGCTCTGGTGGGAGACTGTTTATCGTATGATCCCGCTTCAAGGCCGACCGCAGCTATGTGCTGCACATTAGTTAAATGGATGGTAAGCGTTCTCTGCACCTTCGACTTTTGCAATGCACTGAAACACAGCATCCTTCAGCCTTCGGCCGTACCCACAAGCGAAATGCGGTCCGACCTGAAAGACCGCTCAACGAACCTTCTGCTCAACTCGGGCTACATGCGTTATTCCCAGAACGACTATACAGCCGCTGCTGCATTATTCAACAAGGCCCTCGCAAGTGCCAAATCGGAAAACGACGCATTATCGGCAGCAGAATCCTACATTTGGCTGGGAGAGGTCTACCTCGCTCAGAACTGGCACATCGAAGCAAAAGTGTCGTTTTCTGAAGCGCACGGCATCTACACTAGTCTCAGGGATGACTCGGGTCTCATGCGTTCGCTGGACGGGCTGGGTGGTGTATGCCACGCTCAATCTCAGTACGACGAGACAGAGCGGTTCTTCCTTGAAGCCGAGAAGATTTGTGTCCGCAGGGACGACGACGTAAGACGAGCGCAGGTGCTGAATGGGTTGGGTGCCGTCCGCCTAGCTCAACATAGATACGACGATGCCAGGATATGCTACGTTCAGGCTTTGGCCATTTTCGACCGCATCGGTAACCACCTTGGTCAAGCAAACGCGCTGAGTGGACTGGGCAGCGTAGACCACGCGCAGTATCGATATGAAGCAGCGATGGAGTCACTCATCAAAGCGGAAAGCATCTACAAACGGATCGGTAACGACGTAGGGCTTGCAGACGCGTTACTGCTGTTTACCGTACGCAGGGCAGATCCTCAGAGGCCAGGGAGTGCTACACTCAGGCTCTAGAAATCCACAGCCGGCTCGGTAACCACCTAGGCCAAGCAAACTCGCTGAGTGGACTGGGCAGCGTAGACCACGCACAGTGCCGATATGAAACCGCGATGGTGTTACTCATCAAAGCGAAAGGCATTTACAAACGGATCGGCAACGACGTAGGACTTGCAGACGCGTTGGATGGGATCGCCGCTGTTCACCTTAAGCAGTGCAGGTACCGAAAGGCCAGAGAGTGCTACGTTCAGGCGATGGATATCCACAGCCGTGTCCGTAACCACCTAGGCCAAGCAAACTCGCTACGTGGAGTGGGCAGCGTAGACCACGCACAGGGTCAATATGAAAGAGCGATGGAGTCACTCATCAAAGCGGAAAGCACTTACAAGCGGATCGGCAACAACGCAGGACTTGCAGACGCGTTGAATGGGATTGCTGCTGTCCATGTCAAGAAGGAGAGATACTCGGAGGCCAGGGAGTGCTATATTCAGGCTCTGGATATCCACAACCGCGTCGGTAACCACCTCGGCGAAGCAAACTCGCTGAATGGACTGGGCATTGTGAACCACACACAGCGTCGATATGAAGAAGCGATGGAATCATTCGTCAAAGCGGAAAGCGTTTACAAACGGATCGGCAACGACATGGGATTTGCAGACGCGTTGAATGGGATTGCCGCTGCTCGCCTTAAGCAGTGCAGGTACTCAGAGACCAGGGAGTGCTACGTTCAGGCATTGGCCATCTTCGACAACCATCTCGGCCAAGCAAACTCGCTGACTGGACTGGGCAGCGACGTCGGACTTGCAGACGCGTTGAACGGGATTGGTGCTGACCACCTTAAGCGGGGTGAGTACTCAGAGGCCGAGGAGTGCTACGTTCAGGCGCTGGAAATCCACAACTGCGTCGGCAACCACTTAGGTCAAGCAAACTCGCTAAGTGGACTGGGCAGCGTGTACTACGCCCAGTGCCAATACGAAGGAGCGATGGAATCATTCGTCGAGGCGGAAAGCATCTACAAGCGGGTTGGCAACGATGTGGGACTTGCCGATGCGTTGAGCGGGATCGCTGCCGTTCACCTTGAGCAGTGCAGATACTCAGAGGCCGCGGAGTGCTTCGTTCGGGCACGGGAGATCCACAACCGAGTCGGTAACCATCTGGGCCAAGGAAACTCGCTGAGTGGACTAGGCAGCGTGGATCACACCCAGTTCCAAGATGAAGGAGAGATGAAATCATTCGTCCCGGTGGAAAGCATTTACAGGCGGATCGCCAACGACGCAGCAGTTGTACGCGTGTTGGATGCGATTGCTACCCTCCACCGCAAAGAGAGGAGATACATCCGCGGCCAAGCAGAGCTATGCTCAGGCCCTGGATATCTGCACCAAGATCGGAGATGACCTCGGTAGAGCGAATTCGCTCACTAAACTGGGTGGAGTCTGCTACACGCAGGGCGAGTATAACGATGCCGAAGCGTTATTCCGTCAAGCTAGCGAGATTCACAAACGCATCAGCGACGAAGGGGAACAAGCAGCTGCGTTGGTCAGGTGCGGAAAAGTATCCACTGCTAGGGGTGATTACGAAGAGGCCAAATGGCTTTTCTCGAAGCAACAAAGCTCCGCGGCACATCTGCAGGGGATCGGTGGAGTTCAGTTCCTGCGTTAGTCGGATTAGGAGACCTCTGTGAGTGCCAAGGAAAAGATGAAGAATCCTTGGAGTATTACCGCCAGGCAGCAGAGGCTCTCCTCCTGCGGCCGCGGAGGACAGGGAAGCATATCGATGGACTCCTGCGCATCCGTAATCGAATGAAGAGACTGTATTCTGCGGAGCAATGGCTCTCTGAGTGTTTCGACGATGTATAGACATGTACACTTTTGGAGCGAATGTATGCATAATAGGGCTTATAATCAAAACGACATACAAAGAAGAAAAAAAACAAGAAGTACAAAACGAAGGTACTAAGCTAAAGGCTGCGAATTAGAAGATGAGGTTTTCGAGCTAGATAGCGATCAGATCGAAGAGTGTAGAGTGTGCAATAGGTCGTTTATAAAGCGTTGCGTGCAGTCAGGATCATGAGGGGGAAGAATGGCGGAACAGAAACGTAGGAGGGGACCCAGGATGTAGACCGTGCTATTAGAATGGAAGTGAAGTGGGTTCCTGGGATACGAAAGTAATCTTTCCAGAACCGGCTGGACGTAAGCTGATCTCATTCTTTCCCGTTGGAGACTGAAAGCCCGCCCCTGCGTTCGTCAAATCTTAAGCTCTTTGAAGCCCCTCACATCCATCCTCCCAGTCCCATTCATACCATCCACTCCGCCCTGCCTTCACCCGCGCTGCTTTCCTTTGCAGCATCGCTCTCCCCAACCCCAACCCCATTCTTCTTTTTCTTTTTCTCCCCAACCAACAAAATAACCTGCTTCGGCTTTAACGGGGGCAACACCGTACCAGCTTTCGCAGCCGCCTTTCTCTGCCTTTTAGTCGTCTTGGAAGGCGTGATGGTGGATGTCGACGGTGTCTTTTGCTTCGAGTGACGCCGGGCGGCTAGGGATGATGCGGAGAGTGAGGCGGAGCGGGAGGTTGAGGTCGAGTCTGGTGCGCTTGCTCCGTCGTCTTCGTCTTCGTCGTCCTCTTCTTCGTCCTCTTCTTCTTCGTCATCGTCCTCCGTTGACTGCGGCGCGGTGAGACCCGGTGGCAAGAGGGTAGCGAAAACCTCCTTCTGCGCACGTTCACCATTGTCTCCCGCTTCAGCTTCCGCTTCCTCTTCCTCCTCCTCCGCTGCATCATCCCCTCTCTCCTCAAATCGATCTGCCGCCTCATCACATCCCTCGCCATACTCTTCGACCTCTTCGACTCCGCCCTGCCATACTCCGACCCGGAACCCTCCCCTCCTCCGCCGTCAAACGACTTCTTCGGACTCCACCTTGTCGCGCGCGACCGAGCGTTGGCGTTGGAGGTTTCAGCGTCTTAAAGCATGGGCGATGAAGGTGCCCTGCTGCCGTGCTGTGTATGATCGTGCTCGTCGTTGGAGCGGGGCTCTGTGAGCGCGTCGTCCGTGACGGCCTTCGTCGCTGGAGCTTTTAGGCGAGTTGATCACCGGGTCGTGGCAGAAAGCTGGAACGACGACGTTTCGCGGCTTGCCCAGATCGTGGTGGTGGTAGTGGCGGTGGCGGTTCGTTAAGGGCCATTTCGTCAGGCGGCGGCGGTCGCTCCACGACGTTTCGAACGCCTTGGTGTGGGCCCGTCAAGTTGCGTATGCCGGAGTAAAGCTCCCAATCGTGGTACGCAATGTTACGCAGCGGGCTGGTCTTCATCTGGTCCTGGTACAGTACCTGCTGGCGTGCCGTCTTCGTCGTCGTCTTTCCTGTCCTCCTGCTGCTGTCGCCGTCGTTCTCCCTCTTTCGCGTTTTTCATACGATCCCGTCGAGCTTTCCTCGCTTCTCAACTTGACATCCCTGAATTCTCCGCCATTGCTTCGGATGCCGCCGCAGCCGAGAACGTTGACGCTGCACTCGGGCCTGCGCCATCGTCCTGTGAGATGGAGGACGACGCGGAGGCAGCTCCCCGTGAGCTTCCATCCAATCGTAGACGTCTCTTCGGGAGAATAAGATGGTCTTTTGAGTTGCCGTAGAGCTGATCGTATAACGCCTGAAAGATGCAGTTACCATCGCCTAATTGGATGCAAAGATATATGTGGGATGGGGTGGTGCGGGGCGCACGCGCGTGCCGAAGGTCGAAATTGCAATCGCGTTCTGCGTTCAATTTCAAACCAAGGCGATAGAACCTTGTAAGAGGCACCTCACCTGCGGTTTTGGCAGCATACAGGCCGAGCGATCGTAGTTGCTTCGTGAGGTCTTCGGTGTTTTGGTCTGGATTCGACCATTAGGGAAGTGAGGAAAAGGGGGAGAAGACGGGATAGGGGTCAGAGGACAGTGCCGCGGAATGGGGAGGACAACGTGGGAGACTGAGGCCCTGAGACTACGATCAAGGTGTGAGAACTTAAAAAAAAAAGTCCTCTTTCCTTATCTGAAAGAGGTGCTGATTTTTTTGCTACTAGTAGCAGAGCTTCTCAGCTCGATTTAAATTCCGATTCGGACAAGGCGAGTTGTCCTGAGCACATTTCGCGGCGTATTCACACCCGAAACGTTGCGATGGCTGTGTGACGGAGGGCTAGGTTTGGCACCCACTTGTCCATAAGACATCCTTTTTAAACCACGTCGATATTCCCTAGACCCTCCAGGTCAACTCCAGATCCTTCGCGAAAACAGTAACCTGGTTTGAATAGCCCTACGATGAGTGGTGTGGACGACGATGTAGCGCCCACGCATACGGAGTCGAAGCAACACCAGCTGACGGAGGTAAGTGATCACCTCTTCCTTCCTTATCAACAGGAGCGCAGATAACTAACGCGGGATCACAGAAAGACATCCTTCAAAACCACTCGGGGCTCAGTGTTCTCCCCGATGCCATCGAAACCGAGAACGAAGGGCAAGAGTCGGGAGGGCAGGGAGAGGTCACTCGTGCGATCCTAAAGAGGGACTCTGGACAGAGGGAGCGAGTCGCTGTGAAGAAGCTGAGATACGGCGACAATTATGATGATGAAAAGTTTTCCAAGGTATGACGTTCATGTGTTTTGTGCGGCTCAGGCCTTTTCAGACTTCGTACTCATCCTTCCTCCTAAAGTCCTTCGTCAATGAAGTAGACATTTTAGCTGGGCTATCACACCCCAACATCGTTAAATTGCTCGGATTCGTAGAGGATCTTGAGAATGACGATGCGCGTCTGATCTTTGCCTGGGAGGAGAACGGCAATGTCCAACAGTTCCTCGCGAAGAGGAAATGTGACGTTCCCGAACGTATATCACTAGTACGAAGAGCTCGTCTACCGTACACGTGTAGGACACAGATTTAATCGTTTAATTTTAGGTTAAGGACGTGACGGCAGGACTGGAGTACCTTCATACTCGACAGCCTCCCATCTGTCATGGCGATCTAAAGTCGGTGCGTAGCTATCTCAAGTTATTTGCGGATCACCAGATGCTTACTCATACCCCGCCTTAGCTTAATATACTGGTCAACCCCTTCTGCCGCGGAGTCATTACGGATTTTGGCTCTGCGCGAGTTGTTCGAAAACGGTCAGAGAGCAAGGCCGATCGCGAACGAGTTAAACCCGAGGCCTCTGTTCCCTCCCGCCCAGGCGACTTGATATCATCTCAAATCAGCATATCTATAACTGGGAATCAATTGACGATAACCGGTCCAAAGTGGTCGTTTCGCTGGGCCGCACCCGAAATAATCATGTTCGGAGAGGAACCGGATCTGCCCAGTGATATTTGGGCTCTTGGATGGGTTATCTGGGAGGTAAGAAGATTGGGGCATTGCTACGCAGAACGCTTGCCAATCTCACCTCAATACACCATTGGCTTGATACAGATTATAACGGATAAATTGCCTTTCCATGAACTCAGTAGCGACGTCGCCATCACAAAGACATTCGTCGAGGAAACAGATCCCTCGGTTGGGAACGATGCGCAGATGTCGCAAATCGAAAGTCTCTGCGCTCTTATGAGAGACTGTTTATCGTATGATCCTATTTCAAGGCCAACTGCAGAAAAGTGCTGCACATTAGTTAAATGGATGGTAAGCGTTTCTCTCAACTTCGGCTGTCGCAATGTACTGAAACACGGCATCCTTCAGCCTTCGGTCGTACCCACAAGCGAAATGCGGTCCGACCTGAAAGTCCGCTCAACGGCCCTCCTGCTCAACTCCGGATACATGCATTATTCCCAAAACGACTATACAGCCGCTGCTGCCTTATTCAACAAGGCTCTCGCAAGTGCCAACTCTGAAAACGACGCGTTATCGGCAGCAGAATCCCATATTTGGCTAGGAGAGGTTTACCTTGCTCAGAACTGGCACGTCGCAGCGAAACTATCATTTTCTGAAGCACAGGTCATCTACACTAGTCTCGGGAATGACCCAGGTCTCATGCGCTCGCTGGATGGGCTAGGCGGTGTATGCTACGCTCAATACCAGTACGACGAGGCAGAGCGATTCTTCCTTGAAGCCGAGATGATTTGTCTCCGGAGGAACGATGACGTGGGACGAGCGCAGGTGCTGAATGGATTGGGTGCCGTCCGCCTGGCCCAACATAGATGCAACGATGCCGGGATGTGCTACGCTCGGGCGTTGGCCATTTTCCACCGCGTCGGTAACCATCTCGGTCAAGCAAACTCGCTGAGTGGACTGGGCAGCGTAGACCACGCACAGCATCGATATGAAGAAGCGATGGAGTTACTCATCAAAGCGGGAAGCATTTATAAACGGATCGGCAACGACGTAGGGCTTGCAGACGCGTTGAATGGGATCGCTACTGTCCATCTTAAGCAGTGCAGATACTCAGAGGCCAAGGCGTGCTACGTTCGGGCATGGGAGATCTACAGCCGCGCCGGTAACCACCTAGGTCAAGCAAACTCGCTAAGTGGACTGGGCAGCGTGGACCAGGCCCAGTGCCGATACGAAGGAGCGATGGAATCATTTGTCGAGTCGGAAAGCATCTACAAGCGGATCGGCAACGACGTAGGACTCGCAGACGTGTTGGATGCGATCGCTGCTGTTCATCTTAAACAGTGCAGATACTCGGACGCCAGGGAGTGCTACATTCAGGCTCTGGAAATCCACAGCCGGTTCGGTAATCACCTAGGCCAAGTACACTCGCTGAGTGGACTGCGTAGCGTGGGCCACGCCCAGTATCGACCAGAATTAGCGATGGAAGCATTTGCCGAACTAGGAAGCATTTACCAGCGGATTGGCAACGACGCAGGACTTGCAGACGCGTTGGATGGGATCGCTGCTGTTCACCTTAAACAGTACAGTTACTCAGAGGCCAGGGAGTGCTACGTTCAGGCTCTGGATATCTGCACCAATACCGGACATGACCTGCGTAGAGCGGCCTTGCTCACCAAACTGGGTGCAGTCTGCTACACGCAGGGCGAGTATGGCGATGCCGTAGAGTCATTCTGTCAAGCTAGCGAGATTCACAAGCGCATCAGCGACAAAGGGAAGCAGGTAGTCGCGCTGGTCAGGTGTGGAAACGTATCCACTGCTAAGGGTGATTACGAAGAGGCCAAATTGACCTTTCTCGAAGCAACAAAGCTCCACGGCACATCTGCATGGGGTAGGCGGAGGTCAGCTCCTGCGTTAGTTGGATTAGGAGACCTCTGTGAATGCCAGGGAAAAGATGAAGAAGCCTTGGAGTATTACCGCCAGGCAGCAGAGAATCCCCTGCGGCCGCGGACGACAGAGAAGGATATCGATGGACTCCGACGCATCCGTGATCAAATGAAGGGACTGTATTCTGGGGAACAATGGATCTCCCAGTGTTTCCGCTACCCATAGACATGTACACCTTTGTAGCGAATGTATGCAGAATAGGGCTTATTATCAAAAACGACATGCAAAGAAAAAAACAAGAAGTACAAAACAAAGGTACAAAGCTCAAGACTGCGAATCACAAGATGAGAGGTTCGAGCTCGATAGCAATCAGATCGAAGAGTGTAGAGCGTGCAAGAAGTCGTTTATAAAGCGTTGCGTGCAGTGAGGATCATGAGAGGGAAGAATGGTGGAACAGAAACGTGCTCGGAGGGGTGAAACCTGGAATTTAGATCGTGCTATTAAAATGGAGGACGTCGATGCAAGTGAAGTGCGTTTGACGACGGCGCGCTGCTGCTCTGCGTGCTGTGAGTCGTCGTGCTCGTCGTAGGCGCGGGACTCGGCGAGAGCGCGTCGCTCTTCGTCGTCGGGGCTTTTAGGCGGGTTGATCGGCGGGTGGTCGTGATAGAAAGCCGGGACGACGATGCTAATGACGGTTTCGCGCTAGCAGGGGGTAGTGGTGCTGGTGACGGCGGTTCGTTGAGCACCATTTCGTCTGGTGGGGGTTTCTCCACGATGTTGGGAAGGCCTTGGTGTGGGCCCATCAGGTTGCGGATGCTGGAGTCGTGTTCTCAATCGTGATACGCGACGTACACAACCGCCGAGTCCTCGTCCGGTCCTGGTGCGGCACCGGCTGCCTTGTCGTCTTCGTCGTCGTCTTTCGTGCCCTCCTCCTCCTGTTGCTGTTGCTTTCGTCGCCGTTCTCCCTCTTTCGCGTCTTTTATACGATCCCGTCGAGCTTTCCTCGCTTCTCGACTCGTCATCCCTGAACTCTCCGCTGTTGCTGCTTCGGACACCGCCGCCGCAGACCACATTGACGTCGCCGCGCTCGGACCTGCGGCATCCTCTGCTGCTGCTGCTGCAGTCGACGACGACGCGGCTCCAGGTGCGTTCGAACCCGTTCTCCATTCGATGACGTAGACGAGCCCCAGTTGGATGATCTTCATCAAGTGAGCGAAAGCGCTCAACTCGAGGTGACCACCGTATGTTCCTGAATTTTGTCCAGCACGTGTTTGGAGGACCAAAAAAGATGATGATGACGATAAATAAGCGCCAGAGCCATTGGAGGAAACGGAGGTTGAAAAAAAGAAGCTTCTTGATGAAGGAAGGAAGAACTTACCGTTGAGTCTCATTTCTTCGATGTACGATCTTCAAGACTTGTCGTCCTCCACGAAGCCTTGGTAGTACTCCGGATGGGCGTCCATCCAATCGCAGATGTCTCTTCGGAGGATAAAATGGTCCTTCGAGTTGCCGTAGAGCTGATCGCATAGTGCACGGAAGAGGCAGTTGCCATCGCCTGGCTGGGTGGGATGTAAAGATAGATATGGGATTGATGCGGCGCGCACGCGTGTTGAGATGTCGAAATTGCAATCGCATGTGTTTCGCGCCGTTCAGCGTTCAATTTCGAACCAAGGACAATAAAAAAAGACCCCTGTAAAAGAGGGAAAAACCTCACCTGCGGTGTTGGCAGCGAAGAGACCAAGTGATCGTTGTTGCTTTGTTCGTCTGCATTCGACCACTAAGGAAGTGACGGAAAAGGGGGAGGGACAGGAGCCTGAGTGGACGGAAATTGTCTGTGCCGCGGAATGGGAAGGATGGGGACGTATGACGTAGACGGGGGACAACAGCGCTCGATCAAGGTGTCCGTATAAATCCAGGGGCCAGGGTCGGGAGGGACCTGTGTTTGTTGATCGTGGTCTACATCGTCAGTCCGATTATCACAAACCGCTTGAAGGTGCAGGATCGAGCGCGAGGCAGCCTCATTTGGTCATTCTCGCCAGTAACCCAGCATGAAAAGATCGTTCCTTTAACCGAGCCCAGCGAACAAACTTTCGTAACGACTCCAGCGGACAGGTAGTAAACTCAAAATCGCAGGTCGGCGAGCCGATTTATCGGAACGCGGACTCGGAACCGGCGGGCTCTTGTCCAGAGTCACGCGCAAGTCTATCTGTCAGTAGTTCCCGAATTCGAATTCAGCAAAAACAACGCCTGGGTCACCATGTCACCGTTCGATGCTACAAGTATCTGCTGCGGCACAGCATGTGTTAATTCATTAACTTGTTTGCAAAGGTTAACGAGGGCGTTCGCCGCCTGTGACTAGCTCTCCGGCGCGAGTTGCCCTGAGCACATTTTGCGGTGTTCTCACACCCGGAACGTTGCGATGGCTGTGTGACGGAGGCCTAGGTTTGGCACCCACTTGTCCAGACATCCTTTTTAAACCGCCCCACGTCAACTCCAAATCCTTAGCGAGCCGCTACAACAGTAACCTCGTTTGAATAGCCCAACGATGAGTGCTGTGGATGGCGATGTAGCGCCCACGCATACGGACTCGAAGCAACACACGCTGACGGCGGTAAGTGATTGCCTTTTCCTCCATTAGAAACAAGAGCGCAGATAACTAACGCGTGCTCGCAGGAAGACATCCTTGAAAACCTATCGGGGCTCCGTATCCTCCCCGAGGCCATCAAAACCGAGAACGAAGGGCAAGAGTCGGGAGGGCAGGGAGAGGTCGCTCGTGCAATCCTAAAGAGGGGCCATGGACAGAGGGAGCGAGTCGCTGTGAAGAAGCTGAGATACGGCGACAATTATGATGATGAAAAGTTTTCAAAGGTATGACGTTCTTGGGTTCTGTGCGGCCCAGGCCTTTTCAGACTTCGTACTCATCCTTTCCCATGAAGTCCTTCGTCAATGAAGTAGACATTCTTGCTAGGCTATCACACCCCAACATCGTTAAATTGCTTGGATTCATAGAGGACCTTGAGAATGACGACGCGCGTCTGATCTTTGCTTGGGAGGAGAACGGCAATGTCCAACAGTTCCTCGCGAAGAGGAAATGTCACGTTCCCGAACGAGTATCATTGGTACGGAGAGCTCAAATACCGTACACGTATAGGACACAGTTTTAATAGCTTTGTTTTAGGTGAAGGACGTGACGGCAGGATTGGAGTACCTTCATACTCGACAGCCTCCCATCTGTCATGGCGATCTAAAGTCGGTGCGTGGCATCTCAATTTGTTTGCAGACCATCAGATGCTTACCCAGACCCCGCCTTAGCTTAATATACTGGTCAACTCCTCCTGCCGTGGAGTCATTACGGATTTTGGCTCTGCGCGAGTTCTTCGAAAACGGTCAGAGAGCAAGGCCGATCGCGAACGAGTTAAACCCGAGGCCTCTGTTCCCTCCCGCGCGGGCGACTCAATATCATCTCAAATCAGCATATCGGTAACCGGGAATCAATTGACGATAACCGGTCCAAAGTGGTCTTTTCGTTGGGCCGCACCCGAAATCATCATGCTCGATGCGGTTCCGGATCTGCCTAGCGATATTTGGGCTATTGGATGGGTCATCTGGGAGGTAAGGAAATTGGGGCATTGCTACGCAGAACGCTTCCCAATCTCACCTCGATACACCATCGGCTTGATACAGATTATAACGGATAAATTGCCTTTCCATGAACTCAGTAGCGACGTCGCCATCACAAAGACATTCGTCGAGGAAACAGATCCCTCGGTTGGGAACGATGCGCAGATGTCGCAAATCGAAAGTCTCTGCGCTCTTATGAGAGACTGTTTATCGTATGATCCCATTTCAAGGCCAACCGCAGCCAAGTGCTGCACATTAGTTAAATGGATGGTAAGCGTTCCCTGCACCTTCGATTTTTGCAATGTACTGAAACACGGCATCCTTCAGCCTTCGACCGTACCCACAAGCGAAATGCGGCCCGACCTGAAAGACCGCTCAACAACCCTTCTGCTCAGCTCGGGCTACATGCGTTATTCCCAGAACGACTATACAGCCGCTGCTGCATTATTCAACAAGGCCCTCGCAAGTGCCAAATCGGAAAACGACGCATTATCTGCAGCAGAATCCTATATTTGGCTGGGAGAGGTCTACCTCGCTCAGAACTGGCACATCGAAGCGAAAGTGTCGTTTTCTGAAGCGCGCGGTATCTACACTAGTTTCAGGGATGACTCGGGTCTCATGCGCTCGCTGGATGGGCTGGGTGGTGTATGCCACGCTCAATCCCAGTACGACGAGGCAGAGCGGTTCTTCCTTGAAGCCGAGAAGATTTGTGTCCGCAGGGACGACGACGTAGGACGAGCGCAGGTGCTGAATGGGTTGGGTGCCGTCCGCCTGGCCCAACATAGATACGACGATGCCAGGATATGCTACGATCAGGCGTTGGCCATTTTCGACCGCATCGGTAACCACCTTGGTCGAGCAAACGCACTGAGTGGACTGGGCAGCGTAGACCACGCACAGCATCGATATGAAGAAGCGATGGAGTTACTCATCAAAGCGGAAAGCATTTATAAACGGATCGGCAACGACGTAGGGCTTGCAGACGCGTTGAATGGGATCGCTACTGTCCATCTTAAGCAGTGCAGATACTCAGAGGCCAAGGAGTGCTACGTTCAGGCACGGGAGATCCACAGCCGCGCCGGTAACCACCTAGGTCAAGCAAAATCGCTAAGTGGACTGGGCAGTGTCGACCACGCCCAGTGCCGATACGAAGGAGCGATGGAATCATTCGTCGAGTCGGAAAGCATCTACAAGCGGATTGGCAACGACGCAGGACTTGCAGACGTGTTGGATGCGATCGCTGCTGTTCATCACAAACAGTACAGATACTCAGACGCCAGGGAGTGTTACTTTCAGGCTCTGGAAATCCACAACCGGTTCGGTAATCACCTAGGCCAAGCAAACTCGCTGAGTGGATTCAAGAACAGCGCCCGGTCCCCACGCGGAGGAGAGATCATGTTGGTATTTTTCAAAGTAGAAAACATTTTAAGGCGGACCGGCAACGACGTAGGCGTTGCACGCTCGTGGAATGCGATCGCTGCCGTTCACTTCGAGGACGGAAGATACCCCGCGGCAAAGCAAAGCTGTGCTCAGGCCCTGGATATCTACACCAATATCGGACATGACCTCGGTAGAGCGAACTCGCTCACTGGACTGGGTGCAGTCTGCTACAGGCAGGGCGATTATGGTGATGCCGAAGAGTCATTCCGTCAGGCTAGCGAGATTCACAAGCGCATCGGCCGGGAAGACGAACAAGCAGCTGCGTTGGTCAGGTGCGGGAAAGTATCCACTGCTAGAGGTGATTACGAAGAGGCCAAGTTGGCCTTTCTCGAAGCAAAAAAGCTCCTCGACACACCTGCATGGTTTAGTTGGAGTTTAGCTCCTGCGTTAGTTGGATTAGGAGACCTCTGTGAATGCCAAGGAAAAGATGAAGAAGCCTTGGAGTTTTACCGCCAGGCAGCAGAGGCTGAAAGTGAATGGCCTGGCCACTCCTGGTGGCCGACAGAGAACGATGATCCCCTACGCATGCGTGATCGAATGAAGGGACTGTATTCTGAGGCGAAATGGCTCGAGAAGTGTTTGGGAAGAGTATAGACATGTACACCTTTGTAGCGAATGTATGCAGAATAGGGCTTATCATCAAAACGACATACAAAGAAGGAAAAAAACAAACAAACAAGAAATACAAAACAAAAGGTACAAAGCTAAAGGCTGCGAATTGGAAGATGAGAGGTTCGAGCTAGATATAGCGATCAGATCGAGGAGTGTAGAGCGTGCAATAGGTCGTTTATAATGCGTTGCGTGCAGTGAGGGCTATGAGAGAGAATAATGATGGAACAGAAACATGGGAGAGACCTAGGATTTAGATCGTGCTATTAGAATGGAAGTGAAATGGGTTTGTGGGAGACGAAAGTAATATTTCCAGAACCGGCTGGACGCAAGCTGATCTCAGTCTTTCCCCGTTGGAGACTGAAAGCCCGCCCCTGCGTTCGTTTAGATCCTAAGCTCTTTGAAACCCCTCACATCCATCCTCCCAGTCCCATTAACCATCCACTCCGCTCTGCCTTCACTCGCGCTGCTTTCCTTCGCGGCGTCGCTTTCACCAGCCCCGTCCCTCTTCTTCCTTTTCTTCTTCTCCCCGACCAACAAGATAACTCGCTTCGGCTTCAGAGGCGGGAGGACCGTACCAGCCTTCGCTGCGGCTTTTCTCTGCCTTTTCGTCATCTTGGAAGGGGTGATGGTGGACGTTGAGGGTGCTTTTTGCTTTGAGTGTCGGCGGGCGGCTAGGGATGATGTGGAGAGTGAGGCGGAGCGGGAGGTCGAGGTCGAGTCTGGTGCGCTCGCTCCGTCGTCTTCGTCTTCGTCATCCTCTTCTTCGTCGTCTTCCTCTTCGTCATCGTCCTCCGTCGACTGCGACGCGGTGAGACGCGGTGGCAAGAGCGTAGCAGAAACCTCCTTCTCCGCACGTTCATCATCATCCCCTTCCCCCTCTTCCCCTTCCTCCTCCGCATCACCTCCCTCCCTCCTCAAATCAGCCTGCCTTCTCATCACATCCCTCGCCATCCCCTTCGACCTCTTCGACTCGGCCCTACCATACTCCGAACCCGACCCTTCCCCTCCTCCACCTTCCTCCGATTCGTCAAACGACCGCTTCGGACTCCTCCTCGGGCGCTCGGCGGCGTCGTGAAGCATGGAGGACGACGGGGCGCTGCTGCTCTGCGTGCTGCTGTGAGTCGTCGTGCTCGTCGTAGGCGCGGGGCTAGGCGAGCGCGCGTCGCTCTTGGTCGTCGATGCTTTTAGGCGGGTTGATCGGCGGGTTGAGGTAGAAAGCCGGGAAGACAATGATGGTAATGACGGTTTCGCGGCGGCAGCAGGGGGTGGTGGTGCTGGTGATGGCGGTTCGTTCAGGACCATCTCATCCGGCGGGGGTTTCTCCACGATGTTGGGAAGGCCTTGGTGTGGCCCCGTGAGGTTGCGGATGCTGGAGTAGTGTTCCCAATCGTGGTACGCGACGTACACAGCCGCCGAGTCCTCGTCCAGTCCTGGTGCAGCACCGGCTGCCTTGTTATCGTCTTCATCGTCGTCTTTCGTGTCCTCCTCCTCCTGCTGCTGCGCCTTTCGTCGGCGTTCTCCCTCCTTCGCATCTTTCATACGATCCCGTCGAGCTTTCCTCGCTTCTCGACTCGACATCCCCGAACTCTCCGCTGTTGCTGCTTCGGATACCGCCGCCGCAGACGTCGCCGCACTCGGACCTGCGGCGTCCTCTGCTGCAGTCGACGACGACGCGGCTCCAGGTGCGTTCGGACCCGTTCTCCATTCGATGACGTAGACGAGCCCCGGCTGGACGACTTTAACGTTCCTCTTCATCAAGTGAGCGAAAGCGCTCAACTCGAGATGACCACCGTATGTCCCTGAAATTTTGTTCCAGCACGTGTTGGGGTGCACCAAAAAAGATGATGATGATGACGATATAATAAGTGCCAGAGACCATTGGGGGAAACGGAGGTTGAGAAAAAAGGAAGACTTTCTTGATGAAGGAAGGAAGAACTAACCGTTGAGCCTCATTTCTTCGATATACGATCTCCAAGACTTGTCGTCCTCTACGAAGCCTTGGTAGTACTCCGGATGAGCCTCCATCCAATCGCAGATGTCTCTTCGGAGGATGAGATGCTCCTTTGAGTTGCCGTAGAGCTGATCGCATAATGCACGAAAGAGGCAGTTGCCATCGCCTGTGGGGTGTGTAAAGATAGATGTGGGATTGGGCCGTAGCGGCGCGCACGCGCGTAGGTCGAAATTGCAATCGCATGTGTTTCGCGCCGTTCAGCATTCAATTTCGAACCGAAGACAAAAAAAAAAAGGCCGAGGGGCAAAACCTCACCTGCGGTGTTAGCAGCGTATAGACCGAGCGATCGTAGTTGCTTTGTGAGGTCTTCGGTGTTTTGGTCTGGGTTTGACAACTACGGGAGGAAGGGGGGGACAGGGGTCAGAGGAGGGAAATTGCCTGTGCCGCAGAATGGAAAACGTTTGACGACGTGGGGGAGTTGAGGACAACAAGCGCTCGATCGATTGACCTCCACGTCTAGCAGAAGAGGGAGAGAGAGATGAGGATTGGGTGAGGTACCTTGGGTCTTTGGGTACGCGTTCGCATCTGTCGCGCTGAGGGGGGGGTGGGGTGTAAATCGAATTGGTTTAGACCGCAACGGCACGCGGGATCATTAACAACAACTTCGAGACAGCGATGGATCAGTGACTGGACCAACCATTATTAGGAGCTCGTCGAGCTGGTGCTTGTCGTCTGTGAGGGTTTCCTTTGCCCATGATAGGCAAAGCTAGCGTGTAAAGATGGTGTAGCGAGGGGGAGAGAAATAGGAAGGGAGATGGAGGGGGATATGGGTGAGGGATGGGGTATGAAGCGTCGAAATCCTTCGGGCGGCTTTGTTCTCCGGACAATCCGAGATCACTCAGGGCCACAGAACACAGCAAAAGAGATCGGAGGACTTGAGAAACACCAGAAGGGGGAAGTTCGATATTTATAACAGAGTACTCAGTCGATTTATATGTGGGCGCTCTTATTCTTCTGCATCTGACTTTCTGTGGGCTGTACACATATATACCATTCTCGGCACCGACCATCGAAAGATCGTCAGAAAATAGTCAGATGAGCATTTTGTTCTCTGGAAATGACGATACATGATCATCCCGCGCAAGGCAATAAACTCTAAACGCCTACACCAAGTACGTGGCCCCAGAAGGTGCAAATGCTGTTACGACGGACAAAACTTGGAAATCTTGGGACAACACTATCAGACATTCTGGGGAAGCGTACGTACAAGAGGTAGACTACATAATATAGCTTATAAGTCGAGTGGTTGATTCAAAACTTCAGCACCCAGGATTCCCATGTGGTCCCCCACCATGGTACTAACTGAGCGGTACAGTGCTTGACTGCGCAGATCGGACGGGATGCGGTATTTTCACTGTCCTATGGCCGAAGATGTCAAATCATGACGCTCAATTTATTTCATTCTTATTCAAACTGGGTTATCTACCTCGTGACATGAAGACTCAGGGGGAAGGCGGGCATCGATGGCGGCCTCGGAAGCGCTGGCGGTGGTGGGCATCGTTTGCTATGTCGATGCCCAACGGTCCGTAAAGCCCGCTCTTTGACGTATCGGCGTCTCCTGGTGATCGTCGATCGCAAAGGGGGCTACCGCTCGTGCCGGGCTTAGGGGCGTGTGGCGCATTCGAGGTCCGAGTCGAACAAGCTGAATACGTAATCAATCCCTTCTTGTTTGTCAGGTCGTGAACCGAACCGAACTTGAAACGCTTTGCCCTCTCCAACTCTCTCTCTCGCCCTTCCTCTCTTCCTTGCTACAGTCCTCTTTACGACTTTCATCAACAGGCCACGTCCAGTCCACACGAACTTTTAACATGGTGAGGACACTTTCTGTTACGCGTTTCTCCTTTTGATCCACGCCCGGGCTGAACTGTGTGTTTCGACTACAACAGAGCGTCAATCCTACCGCATTCCGTCGTTTGGTTCGAGAGATCAGGCAGTTGCAGACCGAACCTCCAGAGGGCATCCGAATCTCGACCGACGATGAGGATATCCTCGACGTTACGGGTATCATTCAAGGTCCAGGTACGTCTTCACTAGTCTTCGCCTCCACTTGCACCATCGCCGCCTTACCACCATCTCTCCTCCCTCCTCCCTCCTCCTCGTGTTCTCGTTCACGTCTCTCGATTCGGTTCTCACCGACACATCCTTTTGTTCTCATCGAATTAGCTGGCACGCCGTACGAAGGTGGCTACTTCCGCGTAAAGTTCAAGTTTACTGAAGAGTTCCCTGCGGCACCACCAAAATGTGGGTTCAATGTTTTTTGTTACGAGCGTCCCTAAACCATACGCCCCTCCTTCCACAAACACGCATGCTAACGGTGCCATAAACAAACCCCCTTCTCAAACGTCAACTATACGTGCACAGGCTGGTTCATGACCAAAATATTCCACCCCAACGTCTCAAAAGCGGGAGAGATTTGCGTCAACACGCTCAAGAAGGACTGGAAGCGCGAGTACGGGATCGCGCACATCCTCGTCACGATCAAGTGCCTCTTGATCTACCCGAATCCGGAATCGGCGTTGGATGAGGCTGCGGGCAAGATGTTGTTGGAAAAGTACGAGGATTATTGCAAGCATGCCAAATTGATGACGTCGGTGCATGCGACGCCAAAGGTACACGGCTTCGAATATCTCTCCCGTCGTCGTGATATGTCTCACTGACCTTTGGGGGGTGTTTTTGAATTCGTACCGGTATTCAGACTCGTCCTCCGGAGTTTGACATTCCTTCTGTCATTCCCGACTCCAAGCCAACAGCAGCGGCGACTGCTTCCTCAACAGAACAGGCTCCCGCTGCCACAACCACCACCACACCTGCAACGACCACAAAACTCGTCCCGCCAACGACAACCTCCAGCACACGATCAGTTTCACCTGGGGCTACGACACGGCACAACACACCGGGGGCAACGCCCTTGGTCTCTTTGAACAACGTCAACCCAGCCTCGGACGCGACGACGCCCCCTGCTACCGCCAAACCTCCGTCCAAAAACGCGACCAACGCTGCGACGCACGTCGTCGAGCCTCTGCAGGCGGCCACTACGAAAACGAACAGCTCTAGCAACGACCAGAACGTGGATCCGGCTGGAGGTGGTGCGGATGCTTTGGCTGTTAAAGTGAAATCGGCATCGACGACCACCGCTGGCTCTAATGCCGTGCCCTCGAAGAGGAGCGGGTCCGGTGCTACTGGAGGAGCTGAGAAGAGGAAGAAAGGTTTGAAGAGGCTGTGAAAAAAAGAAAGAATCTTGGAAAAGGACTCAAGCCGATCGCGCTTCAATAGCCTTTTTGTCTCGGAGCTTGGTGCTTGTTTTTCTAACGTTATAACTCTCTCCTCACCATGATCCTTTCACTTTTTTCCTTGCTTTACTGCCTCGAGTACCCTGCCCACTTTTTTTTTCCCCTTTTTACTCGCATCCATTGTCTTATATCTGGCTTTTGATCATCTTTTCACCTTTTTTTGCATTACTATGAGCTTCTCTGTCTCTTCCTTGTTTAGCTCGATGCTTTGTCTGCTTGTACTCATGGTTTTTTTACGTCGTCTGTTACTCGAGCACGTGAGGACGGACGATCACATTCACGAGCTTTTTGTGTTCGATCACAACGGATGCGATCGCCATCGGTGATGACGTCGTGAGGTTGCGTTGTTTAGGAATGATTACGACGAGTTGATAATAATTATGCCAGAAATACCAGTCAAGCAATCTGGGGTTCGGTATGCCGTCGCTACCATGTCTACCTGCATGGCGGATTAGATTGGCTCCCAAAAGAACTGAAATGAGTTGCTTTTGGCGGCTCACCTAAAGTAACACGATAAGGACCAGTAACGAGGGGGAGGAAGGTTGTAGAGATGGAGACGGGACATGGTAGATCAAAGTGCCTCGCGGTCACGAGCGAGGGTTGGCTGTTGATTAGGCTGCGGGCTGCGGAGCGGACTTGGTTGAGGAGGCGTAACGACGTCGTCGTCTTCGCGCTCGTGGTCGTCGTTGACTACGAACGACTGCGCTGATGGTCCTTCGTCCTCGGAAAGTCGGATTTGGCCCTCACCGGACCACGTTTTTAGTCTGTGCGGGGGGGGGGGGGGAGGATTGTTTGAGATGGGCCAGAGTTTTTGTTAAACAGGTAGAGACTTACTGATTCGCAACGACGTATTTGATCGAAGCTGCTCGACGGTACAAGATGAAGAGCAAGCAAACTCCAGCCAAGGCTAGCATAGGCATGAACCACATCCCGGCGAATGGATCGTCTGGGTGTGGGGATTTTCTTGGGTCTGGGTCTGTTTCGTTGTTGATCAACCAATAAGATAAAAGGAGCGGTTTGATCCGTTTCAGCGCGCGGAATACTTTTAACAAGGTAGGTCAGGCCAGTGAAGGGGAGGGGAACGAACCGCTCGCTATAACATTGCCTGGGCATGACGAAATGGAGAGTGAGTATTTGAGAGTGCCGTTCAGCTCTGTGATAAGGCCCTCACTCACCTTCGTTTGCATTCCTATGAGTTAATAGTGGCATCGAGGTAGTTAAACTCCTCTCAGACGCTACCCTGTCCTTGTCTTCTACGTATCGGTGGTGGTGCTGGACGGGTGAAAGGTGAACCTCCCACGCCCCGGCGAGCTCCTTCGAGGACGGAGAAGTTGTGAACTCCCTCGGGAATCAACTCAAGCGACAACGGTGGCAATATAGGAATGCAATCCAAGTTGATATACCGCCTAGAAGGTTTATTCCTACGAGTGAGTTTATACTTTCTCTGTCTCTGGCAATTGTTGACCGGGGCTTTGCTGCAAGACCCTCGTTCAGTGTCAAGTCTCCCATACCACGCTGCCCCAGTTCACCCTTCTTGAACCCCTCATAACCAATGTCTTTGATCATCAATCACAAATAGACTTGAGAAAGCCAGCTATCGAACGCGTTGATTCAAGTCAAACCCCTTGTTAGTGTAACCCAAATATTGGCCCTTGGACCGTTTAGCTTCAGAGCAACGGAGCGAATTGAATGATACAGGCTAGCTATAAGAGATTCTTAACTCTATTTCCGTCGTTCAGTGCTAAATATTGTGTATAGCTTGGTGTTTCTGGCTTAATCAAGACTAGGAAGCTGCCACGGTCGGAAGAGGTCGAACCTCGCAATCCAAGTCTTTCACGGGGAGCTAGAAAATGGTCTGGGTAAGAGCATACGTTGGGTGATGTCTGATTTGTGGCAATTGGTGGATGACTCAGAGGATTTCGCAGTCCGGAGAAGGTACCGAGCCCTCGCGGCCCAAACCGAGACGACGAGCCCTTTAGCAAAGAACGCGTGCACCGCGCTTCGAGCTAGAGTCATCCCGAACATCCCTTATCTTGCCCACATATCGGTGCCGAGCTCCCACCGGCCAGAACACCTCGTGACCGCCCTCGAGGCTTCGGCATCCTTGGAACGTATAAGTATCAGACAAACTCAGTCGAAGGGAACTTCTTCCACCACCCCCCTCCTCCTCCCTCGACACTATGAGCCCTTTCCAGCCCAAAGCATTCGATCTTCCCGTGGAGGTCATTGACATGATAGTCAATTGGCTCCATCGCCGAAGTGACATCCTTTCCCTCGCACTCTCCCATTCAAGATTCTATCAAGTGATTGTCCCCTACCACCTTCACTATCGTCAGGTCGAGTTCTGCATCTTCGACTACGCCATGTGGAATCATCTGTTGGAGGATTCTCGCCGACTTACCAAACTCGAGGTCTTGAGCCTCTCTACTCATCATCGGCCTCCTGTGCCGCCCATCAAAACCCTCTCAAACGAGCCAGAAGTCCCTGATAATGCAGCCAAAGTCGACTCAGACTTAATCCACAACGCATTCAAAGGCGTGCGCATGCTGCACACCGTCATTTGGGACTCCACAGGCTCAAACTTAAGCTTTGGAACCACCGAATTCCGGCGTCGTGCAATGAGCTTGCAGATATCCATGTGGGAAGCGATTAATAGTTATTGCCCATCCGTGCAGAGGGTGGATATTTTAGGGCCTTACAACTGTTGGAGCTGCTACACCGAAGTTCTGGGCGAAGCGACATCCTCAGTAAGAGACTTGCAGTTTCTTCAGTGCTTGAACTTTCTCTGATCCACGTTTGTATAGCTGCAAAGCCTTGGCGGGATTTCTTCATTTACTTTCCAGGTAAACTGTTGGAGGAACATGCCGCTAGCAACCGCGCACTTCTCCTTCCTTTCATCGTTCCAACGGTTACAACACCTTACCCTCCTCGAATCAAACTCGGTCGCATCAAATATCCCTCAAACTCTTTCCATGAAGTTTCCACTTCTGGAATCTTTTACCGTCAGAGACTGTACCAGGACTGTCAGCACGGCCATCGTGCTCGCATTCCTCGCCGCACACCCGCTCCTTCAAACTTTCATTTGGAATACGCTTCCCAACGTATTCACCACGGATCCCTTGAACACCAGTGATATAAACTCCCTCGACATCGTTCCGCGTCTTGAGAGACTTGTTTCGCCTCTCAGCCTTGTCCAAGCGCTTTTTCACCCTTCACGTGATGAATCAGGAGTTCGCCGTCCGTTGAAGTCTCTATACACCAGACTTCCGCTGCACACCCAAGCTCCACCTGCCGATCTCCTTTCCGGTATAGGACCAGGCCTCGAGGAGTTGACCGTGTGTGATGAACCAGGGAGTGTGGAATGGAAGTGCCGGGATCTGGGTGCTGCACTTCGCGTCATTTCATCAGCTTTCCCAAACCTCCGACTTCTGGACTTGGGGTCCGTGTCTATCAACGATTGGCCAGCATCAGTAAAAGGACCGCGTCCTAAATTGGTAAGCGTTGCCTAAGGGGATTATCTCAGCGCCCCTGTATAGCTAACTCGGATCGTGCCTACCACTAGCATGACTGGATGTCTGCCCTCTCAGACCTTAAGCATCTCGTTGTACTGAGCATCCCTTGGAGCCAAGCAGAGAAGCACGGTTTTGCGGTTCGGTCGTCGCCATCCAAAAGACGGCATCAAATGATGGAACACTTCTTCACACAATGTCCTCGATTGCGTTTCCTATTCTCCCGTCATTGGCAGGTTACGGTACCACGTAAAGAGGCCGCAATTGTAATTGGGAATAGCGATGCCGATGTTCGGTTTCGCAAGGCACGTCTAATTGACGAGGGTTCAAATGGCGACCGAAGGTGGGCGGCGTACGAAGGAAAGCAGAGCGACCTTGCAGAAGAGATTTGGATCGCGGTGAAAGCGAGAAGGTGAATAGTGTTTCCGTTTCTGTTCCCAAGTTATGTCCGCTCATCCATAAACAAGGGCCGTGCTCTGACAAGCATTCATTAATGCTCGATAAGCCAGTCTCCACTGAATACGGGCGAGGAAACCCTCACAGTGAGACGATTGTACAAGCAAGCTTAACAAAACCATATGTACTTCGCTTTGGGATTACCTTGTCAGAGAACTAAACTTTAGATACTGTGTCCTAATATAGCCAAACTTTAGCATGCGTGTAGCTCGATATGACCACACAAGGGGAGGGCCGGACTCTGCCGGGCGGGCGGGCCGAGGCCGGTCCTCTGCGAGGCGTGCGAGAGTCAAGAGTAAGAGAACCAGAGAGTCCGATAACACCTGTGTTGATTCTGCAGGGTCTATATATATAGGCAAAGAAAGAAAACAGAGAAAACAAATAATAGCTACAAAAGGTAATAGCTACAAAAGGAAAAGAAAACAGAGTCTGGACTGGAATCACGTCTCAATCCGAATCCGGGCGCAGACCAGCAGGTCGGCGGCCTCGGACAGGAACGGACGGGTCCGTTCCTGACAGGTCGATAATGTCCGGAATCCGGATACACGAAGTTCTCTCAACGAAAATCAGGCAGATTAGAACATTTTAGCAGGGAATGATCGCAGTGGTTTAGCTTTGGAAGCATCCCGAACATGGTCTGCGGTTTCTCACACATTACCCCCGTGTTTTGGAACCGGAACATTTGCGCTCTAGACTCAGCCGAAGGCAACCTCTTCCACCACGCCCTTCCTCCTCCCTCAGCACTATGAGCCTTTTCCAACCCAAAGTAATCGATCTTCCTGTCGAAGTCGTTGACATGATGGTCAATTGGCTCCATCGCCGGATCATCCAATTGTTTGGCTAGCGAACTACGGACAGTCCTCAGATGTGACCGGGATCGCGTAGAATACAGTACGACATCGAGAGCGTCGCGGTCCAGGGCTTCCACGCACAAGAGGAGCTATGATTAAGAAGGTGCGATGGATTCCGCGTGAGAAGCAACAACGGATGGATTACTTTGAGTATTTCTGAATGCGGAAAAGGGAGTATAGTTCTCGCGGCCAAAATCGGGACGGCGAGCGTTTCAGCGAGAGTGCGGAAATCCTGTTCCGAGTTCGATTCATCCCCAACACGTTACACGGTCTCTCCTTGCTCACACATCTATTACCCCCCCCCCCCCCGTGGCTGCCCCAGTTCCGCACCCGTGAAACTTGCGATCGAACAAACTCGACCAAAGGGAACTTGTTCCACCACCACCACCTTCCCCGAGGACCTTACTCAATACTATGAGTCTACTCCAATCCAAAGCACTCGATCTTCCTGTCGAAGTTATTGATATGATAGTCAATTGGCTCCATCGCCAAAGAGACCTTCTTTCTCTCGCACTGTCGCACTCCAGATTCTATCAAGTAATTGTTCCCGACCACCTCCACTATCGCCAGGCCAACTTTTGCATCTTCGACTACGCCATGTGGAATCATCTGCTGCAGGATTCTCGCCGAGTCGGCAAACTCGAGGTCTTGAACCTGTCTGCTGGGTATCAACCCCGTGCGCCTCCCATCCCAAGCCTGTCAGGGAACGAAACGGACATCCATAATGATGCAGTCAAGGTCAACTCAGAATTAATTCACAATGCATTCAAAAGCACGCGCATGCTGCACACAGTCATTTGGAACTCAAATGATGCCGTCGAAGGTCCACATCGTGCGATGAGTTTGCAAATATCCTTGTGGGAAGCAATCAACAGGTATTGCCCCACCGTGCAGAGGGTGGACGCTTTAGGATATTACAACTGCTGGAGGTGTCTCGACGATATTAATCGCGAAGTGACATCCCCTGTAAGAGACTTGCAGTTTCTTCGGCGCTTCGACTCTCTCTGACCGGTGTTCACATAGCTGAAAAACCTGAGCCAGATTTCCACGTTTACCTTCCAGGCCAAATGCTTTCAGCACATGTGGCCAGTAAACGACACCTACTTTTCCTGCCTTTCATGGTTCCAGCGGCTACAGCACCTTACCCTCCTCAAGCCAAACGGTTTCGGAGCAAATATCTACTACATTCTGATCATGAGGTTTCCACTTCTGGAATCCTTTATCGCTAGAGACTCGACCAGGATTGTCAGCCGCATGAACGACATGCTCGCATTCCTTGCCGCCCACCCGCTCCTCCGCACTTTCATTTGGAACACTCTAAACGGCATACTCACCCCGGATCCTTTGAACACCAGTGATTTCACTACCTTCGACATCACTCCGCACCTTGAGAGACTTGTTTCGCCTCTCAACCTTGTCCAAGCGCTCTTTGACCCTTCATCCGACGGATCTGAAGTTCGCCGTCCGTTGAAGTCTCTGTGCACCAGACTTCCGCTGGACACCCAAGCTCCTCCTGAGGATCTGGCTCTCCTTCCTGGAGTAGGACCTGATCTTGAGGAGTTAACCGTCAGTGACGAACCGGGGGCTGCGAAATGGAGCTGCCCTGATCTGGGTGCTGCACTTCGCATCGTCTCGTCAGCATTCCCAAACCTCCGGCTTCTGGACTTAGGGCTCGTAACCATCAACGAATACCAAGTATCAGTAAGAGGGCCACGTCCTAAGGTGGTAAGACTTGCCTACAGAGATCCATCAATACTCCCCACAGGGCTGATAATTGTCCCCGTCACTAGCATGACTGGATGTCTGCCCTATCGGAATTCAAGTATCTCGTTTCATTAAGCATTCCACGGAGCCAAGCAAAGAAGAATGGTCTTGTGGTTCGGTCGTCGCCATCCAAAAGACGACATCAAACGATGGAACACTTCCTTGCCCAGTGTCCTCGATTGCGTTTCCTATTCTGCCGGCATTGGCGCATTACACCACCAGGTCAGGAGGTTGCAATTTTAATTGGGCACAATGATGCCGATGTCCGGTTTCGCAAGGCGCGTTTAATTGACGAGGATTCAAGTGGAGACCGGAGGTGGGCGGCGTACGAAGGATCGCAAAGCGATCTCGACGAGGAGATCTCGATGGCAGTGAAATCAAGAAGTTGAACTTTTTACTTTAATTTCGATCGGCTCGTAGATTTACAAAGGCCGTGTTCCGACGAGCATCTTCGTCGGTGCTCAATTAAGCAAGGTTTCGGAGAGCACGGTCCAGGAAGCCCCCATATTTAGATGACTGTATAAGCTAGCTTGACAAGATTATATGTGCTTTGCTTTAGGACTACCTCGCCACCAAACTGTAATTTGGATATTGTATCGGAAAAGCACCGGACTTCTTGCACAGGCGCAGCACACTATCACCAGGGCACCGGCTGTAGGGAGTCCCGACGTACGACGAGTATGTAGAATATACAACTCTCGATTAATTTCCCTGCAGATTCAGACTTTTCGCCGCATGACCGGCTTGCGGACCGACGGACTGACTATCTTTCCTTGTTTGGAATTCGGTGGATAGAGTGAGGTGCATTGTCTCAACTCAGCTGGGACTTCCTTTCTGGGTACAGGACCCTAATTCAATCGAAAAGAAGGGACGCGCCTATGTTCACTGCGCGTATATTGCCAACGCCCAGCATGACGTCATGTATATAAAGACAAGTTTGACACTTAGCCATAGATTACCGTCCTCACGATCCTGGTGGCAGTTCTGAGAATATTATGAATTGGGCCGCCAGGTGGATCGGCGTTAGGCGGACCTCCACCAACAATACGCCCGTCCCTCCATATAATTCCTGTCCCGTGCGGCTTATAAGACCTGCGACACGTCAGACCAAGTACGATACGTTCCCTCTCCTGTCCTCCTGTCCCCCTCCCCACCCCGTCCCCCCTCGTGATTAGTACGTTGCCACAGGACATACTGCGAAGTTCTTTTAACTGCCCTGCAATTCAGAACCTAGCGACCACACTGTGCCAGACGGTCTTGAGACCATTCGGAAGACACGTTGATCCCATTCATCGCCTACCATTGACCCTATTCTTTTTGGGATTCTCGACGCGGGCCTCCACGTGGCGAGTCCTGGGCAACGGGCCTCTTTCCTGTCGATCGACGGAAGAGGACGGCTAACCGCGTTTCTTTTGTAACGATCGTGTCTTCCTGTCATGTACTTCGACATTTCAATGAAGGTCGTGTAATCCCCCGATAATCCTTTTCTATTGGACTGCAGATGGCGTGAATGATGTGTCACTTGGCGCTCCAAGACAACGTCCCAATGGCTCGAGGAGGGGAATGCTTGGATATCTCCCCACCTGTTGATATATATGGTGGGCCGGTATCTCTGCCGAGACGTCTCTTGACTTGCTGGCTCCAACCAGATGTGAAAGTGAAAGTTCATTGGAGATCCTACAGGATACAGTGATATACGACTACTAGTACCGCGTCCTCCTCTTCGCCCTTCTCGGTCCCACCCCGCCAGAGGCAAGGAATATCCGGTGTCGTACGTCTCTGATGGCTCCCCAGTCAGTCGCCCTTGTTCCCGCAGTTTCGGTAGACCCAGAAAGGATTTGCCAACGAGCGTCATTGCATGATCCTCCGGCGGCCGTGACGTGAGCAGGCTCTGGAACGGCCGTGCCCACTTACATCCTTAACAGGATCCTAGAGCGGTTCGGGACAGGTGCTTCCTTCTCCAGCATCTACTAAGTACCACTATCGACGCGACGTTGGCTGACGGTGAAGACGAAGTCTCCATTGGTCGGTTTTGAGCTTGGACCGTCGAGGATTTGTTCAGCGAAGAATCTCGACGAAACATCGAATGCGATTTGGTTTGCTGTTGAGACGAGCATGGCATTTATTACAAGTTTCTCGGTTGTATATGAAGGAGAGGAGATGTCTGTCTCTGAACGCAGGCCAGGGAATGTCGGGAACGGAGTCGAGTGAATGAAAGCGTCGGAGAGCGTTGAAGGTCAGATCCTGTTTTTCCTCCCACTGCGCCCCACTGGTATCCAGGCAATAACTGCGTGCAAATGTACACCGCCTTTATATCCCTGTTCTGTTGACTGTGAGGTCGTTTCGCCGCAGATGCGCAGTAAACGAGACCAAATAGAGCTTGCAAGGATCTTTCATCATTCCTTTTTACCCACCACCTCCCTTCGCCTCACCCGTCGCACTAGGTTACAATGGTCCTCATCTTTCAGACCAAGGATGCTACACTTCCGTCCAGGTCCAGATACGTCAATGCTTCTCCTCCAGACACACCTCTAGCAGCGGCCGCTCCACCACGCACCCGGGCCCAGGATCAGCCTCTCCGTTCAGATCCTCCCCAACAGTGTCTTTCGACTCTCTTCCACCTCATATATTCCTCCAGATAGTGAATGCGACTGTCCCACCGCAATCTCTTCGTACACCAGAGTACTACATCGAGAGCCTTTATTGGCTAACTCATTCCCTACGGTTTGTCTCCCGGTCCACCTACATAGCACGCATGAACTTCCTGCGACCCACATTCCTCACGGATTACCTCACCAACATCAAGCATCCCTACACCTGCGATCCTTTCCCACTGGAGCCTCTAGAAGCCAGTCTTCCCCGCAGTGCTCTTCTTCTGGATTACCTTTCCAAAAAACTAAACTTTAGATATTGTGTCGTAATATAACAAAACTCTTGTATGAGTGTAGCTCAATACCACCGGGACACCACTGCCAATAGCGAGCCCCGAACGGATGAAAAGTATGCGTAATGCGCACGGAGGCTTTTGACACGTACCTGAAACAGATATGGACATGGAAAAGAGCTGCCATCAAGGACCCTGGCTGGCAAGGTTCTTAGATGTGAATGGGACTCCGTATAGAACTACATCGAGACCCTTGCAATCCAAGGCTTCCACGCACAAGGGGAGGGAAGAAATATTCTGAACCAGAGCATACAATAGATTGTGTGTGATAAATAATAACGGATGGATCGCCTTTAGTATTTCTGGATCCGGAAAAGGGAGTATAGTTTTCGCGGCCAAAATCGGGACCGCGAAATTTGCAGCAGAGAATGCGGGAATCGTATTTCGAGTTCTATTCTTTCCGAACACTGTCTATCCTTGCTCACACATCCATCACCGCTCCCCCTTGTTACGGGCCTCGTGACTTCCGCACCTGTGGCGCTGACAACTATCGGACAAACTCAGCCAAACTTGACGGGAACTGTTGTTCCGCCACCACATCCTTCCCCGCGAGAACCTTCCTCATTATCATGAGTCTATTGCAAATCAAAACACTCGAAATTCCTGTCGAGGTCATTGACATGATAGTCAATTGGCTCCGTCGCCGAAGTGACCTTCTTTCTCTCGCACTGTCACACTCCAAATTCTATCAAGTAGTTGTCCCAGACCACCTCCACTATCGCCAGGCCGACTTTTGCGTCTTCGACTACCTCATGTGGAATTATCTGTTGGAGGATCCTCGTCGGCTCGGCAAACTCGAGGTCTTGAACCTGTCTGCTGGATATCAAGCCCGTGCGCCGCCCATCCCAAGCCTGTCAGGGAACGAAACGGACATCCATAATGATGCAGACAAGGTCAACTCAGAATTAGTTCACAATGCATTCAAAGGCACGCGCATGCTGCACACAGTCATTTGGAACTCAAATGATGCCGTCGAAGGTCCACATCGTGCGATGAGTTTGCAAATATCCTTGTGGGAAGCAATCAACAGGTATTGCCCCACCGTGCAGAGGGTGGACGCTTTAGGATATTACAACTGCTGGAGGTGTCTCGCCGATAGTAATCGCGAAGCGACATGCCCTGTAAGGGACTTGGAGTTTCTTCAGTGCTTCGACTCTTTCTGACCGGTGTTCGCATAGCTGGAGAACCTGAGCCAGATTTCCGCATTTACCCTCCAGATCAAATGCTTTTGGCACGTGGGGCCAGTAGACACCTACTTTTCCTACCTTTCATCGTTCCAACGGCTACAGCGCCTGACTCTCCTCGAGCCAAACGTTTTCCCAGCAAATATTCATCACATCCTGGCTATGAAGTTTCCACTTTTGGAATTCTTCAACGCCAGAGACTATACCGGGGCTGTCGGCATGAGCACCATGCTCGCATTCCTCGCCGCACACCCTCTTCTTCACACTTTCATTTGGACTACGTATTACAGCATACTCGTTTCGGATCCTTTGAACACCAGTGGTATCGCTACCTTCGATATCACTCCGCAGCTTGAGAGACTTGTTTCGCCTCTCAACCTTGTCCAAGCGCTGTTTAGCCCTTCATCTGACGGATCTGGAGTTCGCCGTCCGTTGAGGTCTCTGTGCACTAGACTTCCGCTGGACACCCGAGCTCCTCCAGAGGATCTTGCTCTCCTTTCTGGAATAGGGCTTGATCTTGAGGAGTTAACCGTGGGTGACAAACCGGGGACTGTGAAATGGAGTTGCCCTGATCTGGGAGCCGCGCTTCGCATGGTCTCGTCAGCATTCCCAAACCTCCGGCTTCTGGACCTGGGGCCCGTATCTATCAACGAGTGCCCAGTATCAGCAAGAGGGCCGCGTCCTAAAGTGGTAAGACTTGCCTACAGAGATCATCTACACCCCCTCGGTGTGCTGATAATCGTCCCTGTCACTAGCATGACTGGATGTCGGCCCTATCGGGATTCAGTTATCTCGCTGTTTTAAGCATTCCATGGAGCCAAGCAAAGAAGAATGGTCTTGTGGTTCAGTTGTCGCCATCTAAAAGGCGACATCAAACGATGGAACACTTCCTCGCCCGATGTCCTCGGTTGCGTTTCCTATTCTGCCGGCATTGGCAGATTACACCACCAGGTCAGGATATTGCAATATTAATCGGAAACAATGACCCCGATGTCCGGTTTCGCAAGGCGCGTTTAATTGACGAGGGTTCAAGTGGAGACCGGAGGTGGGCGGCGTATGAAGGAACACAAAACGATCTTGACGAGGAAATCTCGATGGCAGTGAAAGCAAGAAATTAAACTTTTTCTTTAATTTCGATTGGCCTGTAGCTTTACAAAGCAGCACCCCATTAAGCAAGCTTCGCAGAGCACGGTCTAGAAAACCTTCGTATTTAAGCGACTGTATAAGCTAGCTTGACAAAGATTATATGTGCTTTGCTTTAGGACTACCTCGTCACCAAGCTGTAATTTGGATATTGTATCGGAAAATCACCAGACTTCTTGCACAGGCGTAGCACACTATCACCAGGGCACCGGCTGTAGGGAGCCCCGACGTACGACGAGTATGTAGAATATACAGGGAGATTTCAGGCACGTAGAATCGACCTACTGAGGTGCCATAGAATCCAAGCGGTCGTTGGCTGGCAGTGCTTACGATTCTTAGGCGCCATTGAGAATTCGAATGTTTACGTAGAAAACGAGCACTCCCACCTACCGCAGTAATGCGGTGCGGTGCATCATGTCAGACGAACCATCCATATAGCTGATAACAGCGCACTCCGGTCGTTGACAGCAGCAGTCAAGACGATACTACAACTAACGTCCACTCACTGTGCAACGTAGCCGCCTGGTCGACGGGCCTGATACCTGAAGCCAGGGGGCCTGACATCCTGATTGACGATACCCATGGCTCCCTGAAGGTCAGATCCTGTTTTTCCTACCACTGCGCCCCCACTGGTATCCAGGCAATAACTGCGTGCAAATGTACACCGCCTTTATATCCCTGTTCTGTTGCGCCAAGGAGACTGTGAGGTCGTTTCGCCGCAGATGCGCAGTGACACAGCAGTAAACGAGGCCAAATACCGCTTGCAAGGATCTTTCATCATTCCTTTTTACCCACCACCTCCCTTCGCCTCACCCATCGCACTTGATTACGATGGTCCTCATCGTTCAGACCAAGGATGCTACACTTCCGTCCAGACACGTCAACGCTCCTCCTCCATACACACCTCTAGCAGCGGCCGCTCCACCACGCACCCCAGGACCAGCCTCTCCGTTCAGATCCTCTCCAAAAGTGTCTTTCGACTCTCTTCCACCTCATATACTCCTCCAGATAGTGAATGCGACTGTCCCACCGCAATCTCTTCGTACACCAGAGTACTACATCGAGAGCCTGTATTGGCTAACTCATTCCCTACGGCTCGTCTCCCGGTCCACCTACATAGCATGCATGAATTTCTTGCGATCCACATTCCTCACCGATTACCTCACCAACATCAAGCATCCATACACCTGCGATCCTTTCCCACTGGAGCCTCCAGAAGCCAGTCTTCCACCGCAGTACCAGCGCCCGCAGGCCATCGTGTCCCTGCAGCGCGAAATGGCGGTGCTCGACCGGTTCATAGCGCTTAAGTGTAGCGAGGACGTGCGGAGTTACCAGACCGAACTTCATCTCGATCTTGACCACTTCAAAGACTTGTTCGAGCTCGAGCAGGTGAGCACCGCTCGAATCCGAAGTAACACCGACCCTCTAACCCTTCGCCAATGCAGCCAAAGGCCCGAACCGAGGATCTCATCAGAAAGTATGGGATGAGAGCTGGCGTTGTTAGCCTCGTTGCTCCCCCTCTCGCGACGTCGACCCCTATATCCCGACTACCAACTCCACTTCCCTTCTCAGCAATATCGGTCAACTTCTCACCACGCAAAGTGGGGGTCACCATTCTTCGACGAACAGTTGTGGACGTGAGGAGGGATCGGGATGAGACCCTTGAGAGTGTTGCCAAGCGTCTGGTGAAGGAGCTCGCAAGGGTCTTGGGGAGGGCTGGCTGAACTTTGGTCTGGCTGGTTTCATCGACCTTATCTTCGGATATTATATTTAAGCGACGTTACGTGCTGTACAGACCTACATAGAATGCCAGGATGCAATACATTGATAAGCTAAGGCTTTTTCTTCCCCCTCCCTCTTGCGACGCCGCCTGGTGGTCTACCACGTCCCCTTTTGCCAGCCACCGTTTTACCTGCTGTACTGGACCTTGGTTCCGGTTCAATGATCTCAATATCATCGTCTCCGAGATCGGCACTCCCGACTCCTGACCCCCTACCTACTCCACTTGACGATGCGGTGGCCTTCCGCTTGGTGCCCCGGCTGGGACCTTCCTGCGGTCCATCAAGAGCGTCCACGTCAATGATCTCCCGCTCAGCAGTTCCCGTTCTTCGACTAATCGTGCTTCCTCCTGGACTCATCACCGAGTTACTTCGAGAGTCGTCCGTAACACCACGGATTCGAGATAACGGCGATGGATCGTCGGCTTCGCTCTCGCTGCTCTCTGGATCATCAAAGCTGGCTCCGTTGCCGATGCGACTGTCCTTCCAGTCCCGCTCGTATACGCTTTCGCGATGGAGTCGGTCTTCCGCATGACGAGACGGGTTGCCAACGACGTCCGAGTCGTCCCTTGAGCTTCGATGACTTGAAAGAGGTTCACCTGTCGCCCGTGCCATGAAATGCTCCAGCGGGACTGAGGTATCGTTCTTCACCTCCATCGATCGTTCGCCTCTGCCTTCTGATGCCGTGTCGGTCGGGGGTTCTTCGATGTACTCTGTCCATTCCCATGCCCTCGAAGGAACCGCTGGCCCGAGCTGGTACTGGGCTTCTGGGTCCACCCCGTGAGCAGGTTTTCCGCTGGCGATGTCCGTTGAGCTGAGCAGATAAACGAGATCTTGAGTGTACCGGTCCGTAGGGATGTAGTTCAACAGAGGCCGTAAGACTGTGCGGAACTCGTGGGGCATTCCAGAAGGGAGGCGGTCTGGGTGGACCCCTTTTACCTGGCGGACGAGGTCGATATTCGGCATTTTCGCGTCCTTTGGTACTTCTGAACAAGGTTCAATTTGTTAGTCGAACCACGCGCAACCATCAGACGGTGGACGCACCGTCCATCACATAGGATGCTGTATCTGTCAGCAAACGGAACAGGGTCGGATCCGTGGTGGTGCCACCTCCATAGCTCTGCCAGTCCATATGTGAGTCCATGAACACATTCCATATTTGCATGCGGATACCACTCACCACAGCAAGATAAACGAAACAGGAGATCAGTTCCTCACTAAGACCTTTGACCTTTGCCGTCCAAACTCCGTCGAAACGCATCACGAATTGGGTCATTCTTGCAAGCAGTATTATGAGTTCGGAAAGCTTTGGGTGGGCGTAGAAATCCGGTGCCAGCATTGAAGCGGTAGCAAGGGCTGGATCCTTGAGGCTGGCAATCTTGTCCGCCGTGGTGAGCGCTTTGAGCAGAGCTCGCATAAAGCGGTCGATGACCACACTCTCGAACGTGGCAGGCGTCCATTCCGCATCTGGAGCCGGGATCGCGACGGATCCGAGAAGACGAAGGACCTCACCCGATACGTCTAGGAACCGCGAGACCGAGGTTATGGAAAGGGGCTGAGCTTCGAGATTTTCAAGAAGTTCTGCAAGCCGATTGACTCCGTAGTTCACAAACTTTTGAATGATGATAGACGGTTAATTGCCTTTCCTCTTGCAATACGCTTAGGACGCCTTACCTGAGTAGCAAGTGGACCGCTGAGTCTGTCCAACACTTGCGCTGTAAGGTCCGTCTCCTCAGGGTGCAGGTCACGACAAAACAGCCCTGACATAAACCCCTTGATTTCTTGCTCGGCTTTCGCCTTGATCGGACCACTTGTGAGTTCAAGACCAGAGCCCATGCTTTCGAGCGTGAGGCGGAGTTCGATGGAAGCCCGCGAAAAGCCCCAAGCATTCAGCTGGGCAAACACCGCTCGCCATTCAGATGAGGGCTCCGAAGCCGTTCCCGAGTGGCCGTCTGCCGTGAAAATTAATGAGCACTTGATAAACTGAAGCCAAACCGACTCTCGAAAGCGACATACCCGGGACGTCGTCGACGTGCACGATCAACCTCAAGGCGTCTGCCAACCGCACGTCCTTTTCGGACGAAAGGGAGCGAACGAACTGTTGCTTGAGATCTTGTAAATGCCGGAAGGCGGTCGTCCGAAATTGGTGATGCTGGCAGAGTGCCATTCGGATCCTGGTGGACTCTTCTCGGACGTCTTGGGAGAGGTTGGGGTTTAGTTCGAGCCAGACCAAGTTGCGCATGGCCCCGAACACGGACTTGACCCCGGAGCCGGTGTAAATCTTCTGACGCTGGGTCTGGTACCGCTGAACCTGAATGAGGTCCAAAGGGGGGATGGGGTCGCTCGGTAGTCCGTTCTGCTGTGAGGGCATGTCCTGGAGCAACAATCGTTCCGTCAACAAGTTTGCGGCCCTCAAAAATGTCTCGGCCTGCTCCGACGGTGCTTCCAAGTCAGCTGCCTTCTTCCATGCCACGTAGGCGACGTTGCTGAGAATCGTCGAGGTTGTCAAACAGCCTTGCAATACCATCTCCAGGATGAACAAGGATATCGTCATCCACGTGTTGGCATCGAAGTCGGAGAACTCCCTCCTCCCGTCCTCGTTGCGGAACCAATGATTAACTGCCGAATCAAGGGTGCTGTTAAGTGGTACCAGCTGGCTGAAGGTTTGAATGAAGCGGCTGTATAAACGAACGTATTCCATGCGAAGTGAGTGATCTGGGGACAGTGCCTCGACTTGGCAAACTCCTTGAACGGCGTTGTCCCAGATTACTTGGCAGACCCCCGAATGGTGTTTAAACTGCTCCCAGAGGCGGTGCGCGAGGGAGCTTGCCTCGTCCAGGGAGGGCGAGTCTTTGAGATCGAGTATCTCTTGAATGATTGGTTGGACCGCCCCGAGGGCTGGGCCAGTGATCTGAATACCCTGCATCACACGAGCCAGTTTCATTAGCTATGGGATCATGGTCGCTCTGGGAAATGACGAACCTGAGAAATAGCCGTAGAATCCACTTCAACCTGCTGTTTCGTTTGCGGAGACAGGTGTTTTGAGTATTCCGACCGACTAAGAGCTTCCAAAATCATCCGAGAGTTTTGTTGAGACGATTTCAAACGGTTGTGTGTGGCAAATAAAGTTTCCCCAACTGTGGACAATGCATCCATTGATGCCCATACGTCTGCGTGTCGAGTGAACGTATCCACGATCGCTTGAACGTCGTTTATATCGGAACTTTGTAGCAGTCTCAGGCTGAGGTCCAGGATGCTGGAATAGCATCGGGAGAGTCGCATAATTTCCACCAGAGTAGCGTAGGTTCTACTATCCATGCTTCTGGAACAGTCTCTGCAACGCAATGCAGCGGTTAGTCAGTGGATACTTGGGGTCAGGAACAAGATTACCTTGACATCCAGTCGAGTACTGCTGGGTACAGCCAATGAATTACTGCAAAATGCTGATCAAAACAAGACGCTGATAGGAGGGCCGAGAAATTCGTTGCGGATTCGGGTGCATCGTCGCCTAGAGAACGGACGAATGTTAGGTGAGCTGCTGCGGTCTATCCCGTAAGGGGTGTTCGTACTCCCAAAGATGGTAGGCAAAGCCGCTTTGATCTGCTTTCGAATAGACTTGTCCAACACGTCCTTAGATTTGGCCGCTTCGGCAACACCATACAGAGCCACCCGCCTCTCCGCTGCAAAGTCCGGAGTTGGCACGGGAAGGGTAGCTAATATAGCAGTCAAGTGAGAGTCCTTCGCCTAAAGGGATTAAATAATATGTGGGTTTAGTGCGGAGGACCTTAACGGCGGATTAAGGACCTACCCCATTAGCGCTGATTTCCCCTCTCGCCATCAATCGTCGAATAAACCACCCATATGAAAATAAATTCCTCCTCATGAGTTCTCCAAAAAGTAAAGCTAGACCGGTGGCGTTGGATCGGTGGTCTTTAGCAATGTCGGATGAACTAAGCCAATTAAAGAGTTGTTCTTGGAGGGCTGCGTCTGGTTTTGGGGCTTTTCGACGGATTGCCCGAAGTTTGGCTTCATCTCGCCACAGAGAGACCAACGTAGCGGCAGCGTAAGGTCTGTGATCTCCGTACTGTGATTTGGCTACACTCCATGTCAGAAGGATATTGAGTTTTGTT
Organism: Tulasnella sp. 424; assembly: GCA_019633425.1. NCBI lineage: Eukaryota > Fungi > Basidiomycota > Agaricomycetes > Cantharellales > Tulasnellaceae > Tulasnella > Tulasnella sp. 424. Next base: position 215,158 of record WSUB01000023.1, read on the forward strand.
TCGAAGGAGGAGGGTGGAGGGCTTGGCGTGGAGGGAGGAGCGGCCATAGTCGGCGTGGACGGTGAGGAAGATTGGTCCGTAGCCGGAGTAGAGTTGTCAAAGTAGGTAATGGAGTGGAGATCGGTCTCTGGTCCAATCGAGTTTAGTAGCTGAAACGGGGAATCAATATTCCCTCTCCCTGTCACGAGAGTACAGCGTGCGCGCACCTGAATATCTTCCATTGCAACTCTCATAGCGAAGGAGTTTCGCGCAGGCAGATTGTGAAATAGCAGGGCACGGTTCCGCTTATCCACAGACTCGAATAACTCTCGCATCTGGTCATAAATCGGACGGGCTTGTGGGTTCTCGTACGGGACTTGAACAATCTCTTGAGGCCCTTTAACCAGTAGATTGTATAGAACAAAATGATTCGTTTTGTCTTTCCATAAACGAGGGTAAATGAATGCGTCCGGGAATGCCACAAATGTTTGCTGGAGCGGCCATCAGCTACAGAGGAGAAAGTAGAAAAGATCCCTTCATACCTGCAAGAGACTTCCAAGTGTTCGGCCAAGCTGTAATACGACTGCGCGATCCGTTTGTGGAATGTGGGTAATCTAAGGCAATGCACACAACTAAGCTCATTTATCGAAACCGTGTCAATATTTCCTGACCTCGATAAGCTTTTCAATCAGCCCAACAATGAATGGTCGGAGGAAACCTCGGTGGTGGAGGAGAGCCTCGTGGTATTCCTGTACAACTTTGATGATGAATCCTAACTGAATAATGTTTGACAGTCCGACTTGAAGGGAGAGCCAAAAGAGGATGGTGCCGTGATCCACCAAGCTTTCGTCGTAGAACTCCCGAAGTAAACCAAGCCTGAGATGTCGGAATCGGTGGGCGGTTAGCTCCGGACGAGGCGACTGCTCAAAGAGAAGGAGCTTACGTGTAAGAAAACTTGTGGATCCATTTGTCCCGAGATTCGGGCTCGCTGAGGAGGCTTCGAAACGTTGAGCGAATCGCAGTGCCGCCCACCGTCTGTGCACGTGGCAAAACCAGAAGGTCCAGGTGTTTCCGAAGATAAGATGTTACAGTAGTGGCCAAGTCGATACCGTATTGGGAAGGGTTAAAGGATGTCCGAGCTCGGGACATATTTTGCTTTTTTGGAAGAAAATAGGTGAGAAAGGTGGACGAATAGAGCGAGTGGTGGGAGATCAGCTTACAATGTCGGCAGCCCCGGCGACGCGAACATACCAGACCGCGCGCTGGGTCGGTACTCGGTTGCTCTCAAGCATATCCAAGAGCTCGGACCCTTTTGGCCCGTGAGGGATAATCTTGTTCAGCTTGTTCAGAGGAACATCGGGGTTGGCCAGGTCATTGAACCATGCCTGGTTCTTCGGACCTGTAAAGGTTCGTCGGTCCGGTAGTTTGAAAGTAGAGCTCCTAACTTTATCGTCAGCTGTTGACTTTGGCACAAAGACAAATTGCAACCGACCCAATGGCAGGTGCAGAACGCTCTCTCCGTGATGCTACTTCAGACATGAGATCTCCAAGTTGGCGGAGAACTGCCTGGTCTGCTTTCTCCCAGGTATCGTGGATCATCTCGTGAACGGTGAAGTTATCCGTCTGAACAATGCCTTTTGCGGTGTACCCGTTTTTCACATACGCCTCCGCCATTGAATCTTCCTCTTGTCCAGGTCTTGGTGGATGAAAATCCGGATAACCTGCCAGATAAGATGTCAGCAGAGAAACTTCCACAGAGAGAACATGTGGCCCACCCAGATCGGCTGTCTTGTGGTACGGGGCCTGCCATGGTGGTGGTTGGACCGTGGAGGTTGAAGCCCGCTGTGGCTGCCCAGGCCGGGAGGAGGATGAGGAGGAGCTCATGGTGTTGATGGAGAGGTGAGAGGAGATCATTCGACCTGCCGTCTAGACGAGATACGACCTCTGCCTCACTATACCCAGGCCTTCCAGATGTAGGAGGTCTTCTGTCGGCATCTTCCGCGAATTGGAATCGAACATCGACACCACCATACTTGCACAAACACTTGCACCCTCAAGAGAGCACCATGACAAAGGCAGGTCAACCATTTCACCTCTCGACCTCAGGGCTAGTCGAACGAAGCACAATAGATCTAAACACTGCTCATGGTTGCTACTAGATACTCGTCATGCTTGAAATCCAAATCCTGGCGTCAACCCCAGCGTAGGAACGTGTCAGAACGTCTCCAGTGCCCTCCCTCCGCGACGACGCTCTACCACCGCACCTCACTGTTCATCGGCTTTCTCGTCTTCAACCGTGTGTATTGAAGCTGACGTCCGCGTTAGAGGGACTGTGTCTCCCGACGCAAACGAAGGTCATTAACTGTCCGACCCACGATGCGCACCCGTAAGTATACCCCAGGGCCAACATACTGTCCACAACTCCTTCCCACAGGTTTTCGCTTACCGCATTAATGCTGTTCTGTAATTGTCTTCGAAAGTTTGTTATAATACTACCTGTAGCTCACGCCTGTCCCTTTTTGTATCGTCATCAAGCACAGTTTCTAACCCCCTTTGCAATTAATATATGTCCGACTTCGTCCGCCCTTTGTTGATTTGCGCAACACTGGATCGGATCTACTCCCACTTTGGGCCACCGACATCACTTGAGCGACATATTTACAGCGTGCTCAAGGCACTTGCACCTACTCCAAAACTTTCTACTCCCAAGTATGTTCAAGTCAATGCCCTCCTTTGACACCTGCATATGCTTACGACCTCCATTTTCAATTAGTGCCTTCCTTAATGCCTATATGTGCCTACAGCCTCCATTTTCAATTAGGGCCGTTAAGTGTTTCCTCCTTCTCAGTCCTTCATCGGTGCTTGTCATTCCTTTGCACAAAAAATAAATAGAAGAATACATGCACTGTTTAGAGGTTTGTTACATTGCTCTCGTAATACCGCAACGGTTGGGACTCTTTGAGAATTACTCGAGAACAGAAGGAAAAAATTATTATGGTTGTGATATCAGAGAGACACGACGTGACTTGAGGCCAGTCTGTGACTACTCCAAATACACCAAGAAGTCATGGAAATCGCCATGCGTCCAGGTAAGCTCGGCACTGGTGGGTGAAGCTTAGTGTGAAGGTGATGGTTTGGTGCAAGATCTCTCCGCTTCAAGGACTTCCTCCAGATACCTTTTTGATAATGCCTTGCTAGGTGCGAAAGCGATATGCTCAGAGAGCATTGCAGCATTATTAATTAAGGTCTTTGCTTCCGAATATCGGGCCTGTTGGAGCCGGATTTGGCTGAGCCCCAGAGAGGAGTTTACTCGGCCTAGATCATCTTCAATGCGTTCGTAGATGGCCATCGCTTGGGTGTACGACGTCTCTGCTTCGACGTATTTGGACAGCACTCGCTGGACGTCCCCATTCCCGATCAATGCGTTCGCTTGGCCCGCATTATCTCCGATGTCCCGGTAGACGTTCAACGCCTGGGTAAACGATGCCTCTGCATCGACGTACTCGGACCGCGCTCGCTGGACCTGCCCAAGACCAAGCAACACGTTTGCTCGACCCAAGTTATACCCAATGCCCTCGCAGATGGCCAATGCTTGGGTAAGCGAGGTCTCTGCTTCAACATATTTGGATCGCGCTCGCTGGACGTGCCCAAGCCCAAGTAGTGTGTTCGCTCGGCCCAGGTCACCCCCAATGCTCTCGTAGATGTCTAGCGCTAGAGTGTACGATGCCTCTGCCTCGACATACTTGGACCGCAGTCGCTGGACGTCCCCAATCCCAATTAATGCGTTAGCTCGGCCCGCTTTATCTCCGATGTTCTGGTAAAAGTCCAACGCTTGGGTGTACGACGCCTCTGCTTCAATATACTTGGACCGCGCTACCTGGACGCCCCCGAGCCCGCGCAATACGTTCGCGCGGCCCTGGTTATCCCCGATGCTCTGGAAGATAACCAACGCTTGGGTGTACGACGCCTCTGCTTCGATCAACCTGGACCACCCTCGCTGAATGTCCCCGAGCCCAAGCAATGTATTCCCTCGGCCCAGGTCACTCCCGATGCTTTCGTAGATGGCCAGCGCCTGGGTATACGACGCCTCTGCTCTGACGTCCATGGATCGTGCTCGTTGGACTAGCCCAAGACCAAGCAATACGTTTGCTCGTCCCAGGTAATACCCGATGCGCTCGCAGATGACCAACGCTTGAGTATATGACGCCTCTGCCTCGATGTACCTGGACCGCGCTCGCTGGACGTCCCCAAGCCCATGCAATGCGTCCGCTCGACCCAGGTCATGCCCGATCCTCCCGTATATGCTGAGTGCTTCGACGTACAAAGCCTCCGCCTCGATGTATTTGGACCGTCCTCGCTCGTTCTTCGCCAGCTGAACTAATGTACTTCCCACCGTAGCCTGATCGCCAGCCAGTCGAGCAATGGCTAACCCCTCCTTATACGCCTTTGAAGCTTCTTCGCGTCTGTTTTGCAGACAATGCATTTCCCCGACCCGTAGTAAGAGGGCAGCGGACCGAATCTTGGATTGCTCCCCACTTTTCAGCACCGGGATAATGGACGGCTATTTCAAACCAACGTCGGCTTCTGTGTCTCACTCGAATAGTATACGACGTACCATCCACTTGAGGGTTCTCATGCACTCTGTTGCGGATGGTCGTTCCCCCGGCTCGAGTTTCCAACATATCTGCATCATACTGCATAGGGGATAGATTTGCGAGAGTTGTGTATGGCCGTGGATCAATGGCAGTCGGCCCTCGATTATTTTCATAGTGATGTCCCACTCTCGGTTGAGCTCCTCGAAAGGGTAACAGTCCGTAATAGCCTAAGGCAAGGCAAGTATTATAGGTCAAAATATTCCGTCCGTTGATACCGAATCCGCAAGCTCACCTCCCAGGCGATCCAGCCCAACGCCCAGATGTCGGCTGCCAAGTCCAGCGGCTCTCCATTCAAAACCTCGGGTGGTGACCAACGAAGCGAGCAGGCTGGACCTGTCAATGTGAGCACAGTATTGGATGTGGTAATGCTCAATTGAGGGGCCTGATGCCTAGCTGGAGCTGGAGGGTGAGTTACTGCATTGGCGCCGACTTCCCGGACCTGTCGAATAATGCGTGCTGAGCCAAAGTCGGTGATGACAGCGCGATTAGAGGAGTTGACAAGAATGTTAAGCTGGACGAGAATCAATTAGGTATGTGTGGTAAAACAGTTCATCGCGACACCCACCGATTTGAGGTCGCCGTGGCAGATGGGAGGGCGGCGAGTGTGAAGATAGTCGAGTCCCAAAGTCACGTCTTGAATCTAGAACACTTCGTAGATTAGCCCTTCATCCGATGCCATTCAAGTTTAAGACGCACTAGCGATACGCGTTCGGGGATCTCCCATTCCCCAGAACGAAGGAACTCTCGAAGGTTGCCGTTCTCCTCCCAGGGAAAAACAAGCCAGGCAACGCGATTCTCGATGTCCTCCACAAACCCAATGATCTCTACGATATTGGGGTGAGACAGCTTGTCCAATACACGCAGTTCGTTGACAAATATCTAGATAGGAGTCAGGCCAAGGTTATCGCCTGATAGCGGGAGAACTCACGCGAAGGAACTTTTCTTCAGTCATGCCACCACTCAGAACGAGCCGCAGCTTCTTTACAGCTACTTTTCTTCCCTCGTCTCCCGTGCCGTCCGGCCTGACGAACGTGACCACCACGACATCGGCGTAAGCGCCACCTTGGGAACCCTTTCCAATGAGTTCGATTTCGGTTATTAATATCCGCCTCCCTGATAGAGTAGCCAGCAGGTCTCTCTGAAACGACGGAACAGCAAGGAAATGGTCAGCGAGACCCATATGCCTCATCCTAAGCTACTTACCGCAGACAGTTTGATTCTCTTGGTGGCTGATAATGTTTCGGCTATAGGTTCCAAGTGGGAAGCATGAATGCCTTCCACCAAGGCGTCGGATTCTGCTTCGAGCGTCGTCAGAGAAGGATTCGACATGTCAACGGACTTTCAAGTCCAAAACGTGGCAAGAGGATGGGTGGAATGGTTAAAGCCTTAGGTGTTGGGTCCTGCGTATTTCGATCAATGGGACACGGTCACCTTGAGGCTTCATGAGGTTGAGCTGCCACTGTCGGTTCGCTAAAAGAAACTTCCCACGTCGAACTGAATTGGGCGTTATTGAGCGGAAGAGCCAAGACCGCGCGATAAGCGCTGCAATTGCAATCTCGACCGCGCCCCCTCCTTCATCGACTTCAACGTTAGACTACCCCTCGACGGCAACGCTACCAAAAAAGCCAATCCGAAACTGTGATAAATTTAGGCGCGATCCAAGCCGCCTAACGTACTCTCACAGCAGCCACTGGCAACGCGGCTCTGGTGCACGGTGAACTGGGCACAGCCCCGCGGGCCCGTAATAGACTGCCGTCAGCGCCTCTCTTTGATTTCTTCTCCGACCACTCCGTAACCCACTCAGCCTCGTTAGCACTGCTCCTCCCCATCGCTGTCCCAAAGTATATCTACGAGGCAGAGAGTGCAGGTGCATCTTATCCACTTCAATCGCTTCCCCTTCCTCCCTCCATCCTCTTGCCATGCTTCCGACCCTCAACCTCAAAACGGGGCTGATTGCCGCCGCCAGTCTCGCTCATGCCGCTAATGCCCTTACAGTCTACACATCGCTACCAGGTGACTACATACGAGTCTCCTTGAGGTTCAGTACAGTAGCTGATTTACTCGTTACGCGGATCAGGCTCGATCCCAACCCAATTCTTGGGCCCCGATGGCCAATACACCGGCTTGCCTGCATTCGATCCCGTCCAGGTCAGTATCTGTACTCCATTAACCCCTCTGCACTTTGAAGCTGACTCTCCTCTTAATCGTCCCCGATAGCAAACTGCCCCAGCCCCGCCAGCCGCGACGCCAGCGCCTATCACCATCTCCTTGCCAACAGGCAATGTACCCGGTCTCAACGCAAAGCAGCACCGACCAGACTATGTCGGTATCTCTCTCGAGATGAGCGTGTCCGATCGCGTCAGTGAGTACACCGTCAGTTCAAATCACAATCATTAGTCGGTTTACCTAATCCCGGTGCTATCTTTAACCATATCAGTGGGCCGCAACGGCACGTTCCTCAACCCCATCTTCCTAAATCACCTTCAAAACTTGCGCGCTCGATCTGGGAATGTTGCGATTCGCGTTGGCGGTAACTCGCAAGAACAGGCGACCATAATCCCGGCATGGGCACCGCTGGAGGGCCCGACTATCAACAAGACCGCGAATCCAGTCCAGGTCCCCGGCTTTACGTCTTCGCCACTGTTAACGGTAAGCGAGGACCTGCTCTACGCCATGAACAATATCTCCGCCCTCGTCGGCGCCGAATGGTACTTCGGTCTACCCTTCCTCAACGAGCAAGAAATCCCTACGGTCATCGAAGACGTTACTTCAATCCTTGGAGCCAACTTACTTGGCTTCCAGATGGCCAACGAACCCGATTTGTACGAAAGTCACGGGAAGAAGCCTGCTCCTTACCAGATCCCGGAGTACATGGCTGATTGGCAACGAGTGAGAACAACCTATGCCAGCGGCAGCACCAACTTGATCGCCCCCAACGTTTGCTGCTCTTGGAGTATCGATGAAATGCTGGCGGCTGGTCTTCTCACTCAATTCGGCCCGTCTCTCGCTGCTGTCTCGGTTCAACAGTGAGTTCCTTGTTGCGATATGTCACCAGGTGCAATTAACATTGACATCCGTCGTCATTGCAGTTACAAGGACAATGCTTGCCCCAATGCCGTTGCCCCTGTGACACCACAAGCAGCTTTCCTCACATACCAGACACATGCTTCAGTGCAAAACTTCTGGAACCCCTACATCAACGCCTCCCAAGTTATCAATGCTGCCGGAAAGGAATTTATCAGTATGTTAGCCACGTCACTGTGCTAGATAGGACTCGCTGACGGTGATATCTCTCCATCTTAGTGCTCGAGACCAACACTGCCTCTTGCGGTGGCTTTGCTGGTGCTTCGGACTCCTTCGCTGCTGGTCTTTACCTCATCGACCTCGCCCTTCAAGGTGCCTCCATCGGCGTTGCTCAAATCCTTCTGCACAACGGTGGCGTCGGCCAAACCTACAACCTCTTTACTCCTCCTCCAAACAACATGTCGACCTTCCGTCAATGGACCACCTCAGCCCCTTACTACTCCGCCTTGGTTATGAGCGAAGTTATGCAAGAGGACGGCAGTCAAGTGATGGACCTCCTCTTGGGTGGCAACAGCACTAATACCCCCGGTTACGCGATTTACAAGAACGGTCAACCTACCAAGCTCGCGTTGTTCAACTACATATCCGATCCTAGCGGAGCGCACGATGTCCAGTTCAACTTCCCCAGCAGCCAGCCGAGCGTGATAGTTAAGAGGTTCAGTTCTTCGACTGGTTCGACTGCCGACAAGTTCAACCTTACCTGGTGAGTCGTTGATATCTCCCTATTCCTTGCAAGAACGCTTTGGACTAATGAGATCGATCCCCAACTCCTATAGGGCTGGTCAAACTATGGGTGACCAATTCGGCTCCGACGGTCGTCTGCAGGGTCAAGAACAAACTGACACCGTCCAATGCACCGGCGGTACCTGCACGGTCACCGTCAAGGCTCCTCAATTCGCCCTGGTCTTCCTCGACAATCAAGATGCCATCGATCCTGGTTTGTCCACCCAGACTTGGGCGACGTCTGTGACCACTAAACTCGGGGGCATCGCCATTGTTGCCCCGAGTATCCTTGCAACGAGCAACGGACGTGGTGGTGCTCAGGAGGCGTTCAATGTCGGCGGAACCAGTTCCGGGTCGAAGAACTACGTCAGTGGTGCTCAGAGGAGAGTGCTTGTTAGCGGTGGGCTGGCGGGTGTTGTTGCAATGATTGTCGGTGCTTGGGCTGTTCTTGGTCGATGAGCGGATATGACAGGAATGAGTTTTTAGTTGTTGAAGGCGGTGGACGCATGTATGCAATTTTGTTGATTCTGTTCTCTGTTCGCGCTTCTTGGTCTTTCCTTTTCTCCTTCTCGACACGGACTGAATTCTTTACTTTATCATTCCACGACACTCACTCCCACTTTTGACGCGTAGACAGATTTTTTTACGTAGACGACACTCTTACTACGCCTCCCGTACATACCCAATCCATATGGTAGTTTCAATTTGTATTCGTATCGTGTTGGTGTTCGCGCGAGCTAGCCGGCTGCCCCGATATCCGTATCCTCCGTCTTTGCTTTGAGAGAGGGAGCGAGACCCTCATGCCGCGAACGCTCCAGTCGCCCATGTTAACTGCAGCTAATAATGCCGCTCAGCCCTTTCGTGCGTCCCTCATTGTTGTTGATCTGGGCGCAGGTACCTTCGACTCCAGCAAGCGACTTGCTGGTCTTGAATCCCACAGATACCATGAGACTCTTTAGTCGTAGCGCTAGAATCGATCCTTCTGGGAAAGCACATATTACCCCAAAGAAAATGCATCCAGCTCTGAAATATCTTGTTCTAATTATACGGACAGGCCGAGGTAAGTGTTGCCGGACTTGTCCTCTGGGCGTTGACATCTCGGCGGGCTTGGCGCTGCTCGAGCTTTTGAGCAAGGGTAAGACCTTGTAACGCATTGTTCTCACCTTGAGTGCTGTTAATCTGCGAATGAATCTCCATTGCTCGGGAAAAATACTCCCATCCCTCTTTGTATTTCCGCGAAACATAGCTGACCTTGCCTAACGCACTTAGAGCGTCTGCTTGGCCTTTTCTATTCCCGACGCGACCATGGAGGTCCAGCGCTTTGTTGAAGAACTCCATGGCCTTGTCGTACATGAGACGACTGAAACTCGCTTCTCCTAAGCCATGCAGCGAGTTGGCTTGGCCAGATCGTTGCCAATGCGAGAGTAGACGTCGTGTGCCCGAGTGTAACACCCGACGGCCTGATTGAACCTCCCCTGTGTGATGAGGACGGCAGCCGCCCCGTTTAATACGTTCGCTTGCGACACCTGGTCGCGGAGTCGAATGCAGATGGCTTCCGCTTCAGCGTAAAGTCCTTGGCTTCTTCTAGCCTGCCCTCGGAGTAGGCGATACCACCTAGTCTGTCCAGCGCGTGCGCTAACCCACGGTCGTTCCCAGGTTGAGCGTGAAGGTCTCGCGCGGATAAGAACATCTTCCCGGCGTCGCTGTGCCGACCTTGCGCGATGCAGACTTCGCCCAGCTAACTCCAGCACTCCGCAGATACCTGCCTATCTTTCGCAAAGCGTGCTTTCTCTGCGGCTTAGGTAAATAGACCGTAGGCGGGTTGATAGTTGTTTTGCAGGTACTGCATGTACCCCATGTGGCGTAAAAGAGAAGCCGAGTGGGATTTTGAATTTGATAACGCCCCGCCACGAGCGGGTGCGGGGACCGCTTAAGGCTGCGAAAAAGGGAGGGAATTGATCAGATAGGATTAATCCTCGATCCGAATGCGTGTGGTTTACATACCATCCATTTCACCAATGCGCGGCACTTGGATGCGCTCGGTCTGTATTTGGGGTCGTATGCCCAACATTCCCTCATTAAACTGCAGCGGCTAACGATCTGCGACATCTGCGCATCTTTTCCAATAGAAGGAACCTTCCTCTGAATGATGGTCATGGTGACGTATCCTTCTGAGTTGAGCTCGTGGAATGGAACTTTGTCCGTTATAATCTGGCCAAGAGGGGATCCCACGTTAGACGAATGGGCGCGACCCAACAATGCTTTGCCTCGACAAGCGACTTGCCTCCCAGATGACCCACCCGATGGCCCAGATATCCCTTGGCAAGTCTGGACGCTCCCCGAATAGGACCTCGGGGATGGCCCATCGGAGGGACCAAGCGGGACCGGTCAAAGTTAATTGATCGCCCGTTGCACAGACTTGGAGTTGAGAAGCATTCCCGCGTTCTTCAAGGGTCGGGATTGAACCTTCAGCGATTCTTTCACCGTCACCTTCCTTTTGCGCCTCCGCCGCCTGTTCGATGATATCGGAGCTTTCCAAAGTTTGCTTTCGAAGCACCGGCCTGGCTGAGCCAAAATCGGTAATGATCGTTCGGTAAGATGAGTTTACGAGGATGTTCAACTAACCAAATGAGATAGGTATCAGTATGGAGTCAACTAGGATTGAGAAGAAGAAGGAATGGGGAGCTGGCACCGTACCGACTTGAGATCACCATGCCAAATGGGCAGTTCTCGGGTGTGACGATATTCCACCCCGGCCATCACATCTTGGATCTAGTAAAAAACCGCCTCTTATTACGGAACACTTTTACCCTCCTTCGAATCTAGCTTAAACCTTTCGTTCCGGAACTTCGCACCCGCCAAGCGCCAAATAGTCACGCACGTTGCCGTTATCTTCCTAAGCGAAGACCAAACAGGCCCTCCTCTCAAGGTCCTCCATAAATCCGATCAGATTCACGATGTTTGGGTGGGACAGTCTTGCCAGAATTTCAACTTCGTGCGCGAACGACTTGGGAACAAGGGAACGGATCAACACAAAGGGAGCAGATGGGCAAGAGGGCGAGGCTGTATGTGAATGAAAAAAGAAGGACCTTACTTTAGAGAACATTTCGTTATTCGTCTTACTATCATATCGCAGCGTTTTGACAGCAATTTAGGCTCGAACATGGTTCTTGTAAGTTCCTGGAACGACGTCGGCTTTACCTCCGCGGCGCGACGTTGGCGGTGAGTCGGCGTCGATTTGCATGACGGCGCCAGAGTCGATCCGGAGCCATGATAGATCATCGAGACTTTCTTTCTGGTTGGTTTTAGTTGAAATTAAAGATAAAAAAGAACAAGCCTGCCCAATAGAGGAACGATTGGGTGCTTACATGGGGACCGCTTGCGCCGCAGGTTCTCCTCTTGAGAATCTTGCCGTTCGCCCGCTCCACCAGCGTCTTCCTTGTCCAACCACCCAGAACTTATTTCATCCCTCATTAAGTCTGTTCCGTTCAGACAACAGTATTTTCTATCTTTCGAGCGTCGAGTGGTGGCGGGTTGAACGGCGACAAACGGTGCATCGCCAGACTTCCAGGGGAAAGTCGGGAACTTAGGTCCTTCCCATTTAGGACACTATGAGAACCAATGGATCGATCTCGCGAAGACGCCGAAGACGGCAGTTCATCCCGCGCGGGGCAAGATAAACGTCAAAAAATCTGATATGGCGCTTGACACCGCAATTGACCGGCCTCGCGTTTATCGGGAACAACATCGGAGAACGTTGGAGAAAAAAGTAAAAATCCGTGGAGTGGATTTAACTCAAAATTTGAACCACACGTTTTGCAATATTGTTACCGTCAATCAGAGGCTCACATATGACTTCATTAACTAGGCGCATCAACGTCAAGGGGGGGAGGAGGGATCTAGAAGTCAAGCCCTCCTCGCGAAGTCGGGGGTCAAGCCCAGGTCCTCCGCCCACTGTGTCCGACGCCGCAGCGAGTGCCCACGCTCAAAGCATTGTAAGAAATTGCCGTGGATCCTTTGAGAGGATACCGAAGGTAGGTAACGTGCGTTGCATTGCGATACTTTCAAGGTCCGGGAGTCAAAAGGCGGTGTCGCCGATGATGTGAATGGTTGAAACGCGCGCGCGCTGTTTGTGCGGCTGGCTTCTGGCAAAAAGGTTGACAGGACCGATGGAGCCGCAGCGCGTCCGCAAGTTAGTAGTCTTAGCGAGAGCGACGTGGAAGCCAAAAGGCCCGCAGGCAAAGGTTGCTGTGAAGAAGTCCTGACTAGATGAAACCGGGCTCGAGTGCGAGACTTTTTTCTTTGGGCGGGTGGCTGGACGGAGGTTGGGACATCCGTTAGAGGGCGGTGGTAGGGTACGAGTAAGAGATGTATAGATGGGGATAGAAATAGGGGAAGTGAGCACGGTTTTCGGGTGAACTTGACTTCGGGTCGATCGGTCGTGAAGGGGGAAGGAGGAGGGAAGATTCGGATACCTTTATCTGGACTAACGGCGGTAAAAAGGCTAACGAGTTCCTTTCTTACCGAATGACTAGCAACATGGAGTCCTTAGATGTAACGTGAGGGACTTGGCTATTGTTGAAAAGCTCTGCAGAAAGGAAACCCCCGAGAGGCGAGTGAACCGGTGTATGTGGACTATAAGAAGAATGGTGGCTTCCGAGTGATTCGAGACGAGTGTCGAATCTCCTTGAAGTCGCGGTTGCTGCCGAAGCCTTCTACAAAGGGTTTTGTATCCTGGAGTGGATGTGTACGATACGGCCATCTATATCGACCCATGGATATGAAATCTGAAGGACGTCGACATGATATGGTTCATTGCGTAAGGACCATCTTCACCATAATAGTAACAGAAAATGCCCGCCATATTCAGTGCTTGTCATTGTCCGCGATGTTCTCGTCAGGGGGCATTTCGGCTGGCGGCACCTCGCAAACTAACGGTCCACGAAATATTTGGGCTCATCAAGAAGCACGAGCCATATAGGATAGATGTTAGTCGGAGACCGAAGAAGGGAGTCTCGCTGCAAAGGTAGACAGCGACATCGCGCCAATTGTCGGCCATGGCAGGGCACTGATTCCCATATGTCAGCGCAACATAAAATTCAGTCTGTGCAACCCCATGCTAAAGCGTCGGCCCCCAGCAGGCCCCAGGAAGCCTCTGGAACATCACTGAGCCAATGAGAAACCCAGAAAAATCTGTTCAGAACTGGCCCGGGACGCTTGGTATCCCTCGGGCATTAAGGCGGAGGACGACGGGGCTTAGAGGTGGATTTCGTTTCTTAGGCAGGTGAGGCTAACGCGACGATTTATGCAAATAATTGTAGTAGGGAGCCAATTAGGACGAGAAGAGGGAATGGGGGAGCTGCTGCCGCACCGGCTTGAGATCGCCATGACATATGGGCGGCTCGCGGGTGTGAAGGTATTCCAACCCCGGCCATCACATCTTGGACCGAGTAAAAAAAAAGCCGCCTCTTATTATGGAATACCTTTGACCCTCTCTTCGAAGTCTGGATGTGAACCTACATCCCAGCCGAGATACGTTCCGAAACTTCGCACCCGTTAAACGCCAAGTAGTCACGCACGTTGCCGTTATCTTTCCCTAGCGAAAGACCAAACAGGCCCTCCCTCCCCTGTTCTCGGGGTCCTCTATAAATCCGATCAGATTCACGAGGTTTGGGTGGGACAGTCTTGTCAGAATTTCAACTTCGTGAACGAGCGGCTTGGGAACAAGGGAACGGATCAGTACAAAGGGAGCAATGCACGCAGATGGGCAAGAGGGCGAGGAGGCTGTATGCGAAACGAAAGAAAAGACAGAACTTTTCGGAAGTTGAACCGTGAGTCGTCGTCGATTGGAATGACGGCCCCAGAGTTGATTCGGAGCCATGACAAGTTATGGAGAATTCCTCTCTGGTTGGTTTTAGTTGAAATTAAATATAAAAAAGAACGAGCCTGCCCAATAGAGAAACGATTGGGTGCTTACAGGGGGGACCACTTGCGCCGCTGCACTGATGCCGAGAACCTTGACATTCGCCCCGCTCCACCAGCGTCTTCCTTGTTCCAACCGCCCAGAACTTATTTCATCCCCCCATTAAGTCAGTTCCGTTCAGACGAGCAGTTATTTTCTATCTTTCGAACTTCGACAGTGGTGGCGGGTTGGACCGGGGACCAGTGGTGCATCGCCGGACTTTCCAGGGGAAAGTCGAGGTTTACCTTCCATTTTAGGCTATTATGAGAACCAATGGATCGATCTCGCGAAGACGCCGAACTCGGCAGTTCATCCCACACGGGAGAGTCAAAAACGAAATCCGATATGCGCTCACACCGTTTCAAAGCCTCGCGTTTATCGTGAACAACGTCGGAGAACGGTGGAGTAAAAATGTAAAACACCCACAGAGTTTATTTTAACTCGAATCTAAATCACACGTTTTTTTTTAATATTGTTGTCACCATCAATCAGAGGCGCACATATGACTTCATTCACCAGGCGCATCAACGTCAAGGGGGAGGGATCAGGAAGTCAAGCCCTCCTCGCGAAGGACTTCGGGGGTCAAGCCCAGGTCCTCCGCGTACTATGCCCGACGCCGCAGCGAGTTTGCCCACGCTCAGAGCATTGTAAATCAAATTGCCGTGGATCCCCTCAGAGAATACCGAAGGTAAGTAAACGCGTGCGTTGCGTTGGCGAGACTTTTCAAGGTCCGAGCGTCAAGGCGGTGTCGACGCGCCGATGGTTGAAACGCGCTGTTTGTGCGACTGGCTTTCTCGCGAAAAGGTTGACATGACGGATGGAACCGCAGTGCGCACGTAGGCAAGTAAATTAGTCTTCTCGAGAGCGACGCGGAAGCCGAAAGGCCCGCAGGCAAAAGGTTGCTGTGAAGGAGTCCTGAACTGCAGATGAAACCGGGCTCGAGTGCGAGGCTTTTTGCTTACGCGGGTGGCGGGACGTACAGTACTGGTTTACTCATGATCGGACAGTCTGGATTGTATATCATAGTGTAATCCGTAGTCATAAAACCTGTACCAAATTGTTGTAAGGGTGATTCTGTGAGAGAGAGATTGCATGGACAAGCTGGAAAGCTTAGGGGTTTCTTTTCGAGTGGAAATCATTTGCTCCCTTTTTGTGCCACAGTACACATGGAGTGGCTGGAGTTTTTTCTGGGACAAGCAGGTTTTTCTCACTGATTCACATTAACGTATCCTAGATAAGCCTTACTTGGCAGTGGGTGTACAAGCGAAGCGATGAATTGGAAGAAGGGGTCCGAAGAGAGGGCGAGAACCGGTTAGGCGCGCACCGCCCAGAAAAGGAGGGTGAGCGTCTAACGCCTTCGACAGCTTAGAGAGGCACAGCCCCCCGGAGAGCGGTGGAATCCGGCGGTCCCGAACCACCACACCCCATCCTTCCAGCGCGCTGATTACCATAATAGGGACGACGATACGCGAACAGTCGCAGTTTGTTATGCAATTCTTTTACTTAAGCTTACCCGACGCGCGTTTCAGGCGATCAGACGGTTGTTTGTTGGTGGTTATGCGACAATCGGGACCCGTCCAAGGACCGCAAGGACCTCGCAATACCTTCCGTTAGCTCCACGGGTTGGTTTTCCGCTTCGCTTGAGGTCTGCCCGCAGTCACTTTCCTCGTCGCTGGTGCGTCTATCCCCGGAGAGTTGGGTGGAGGTGAAGAAGAGGGAGTATTTGGATTGGCCTCCCGAGTGAAGATGGGACGTAGGGAGATATTAGGCCCGTTTTATCCCATCAGCATGGGTGGTTCGAAGCGAGGGTGTGCACGGTAACACGTGTAGATCGGGGTAACGAGAGAACCTGGCGTGCTTCATTTTCTGAGGATTACGGTTAAGCCGAGTACGACTAAGCCTGAGACCCTGTCCTCGCGGCTCGCTGGCTGGCTCTGGCTCATGGCTACATGGGGACATGGGAGGCGGGTTGGAGATCTGACTCGAGGTTCCCTGGCAGTCTGCATAGCGACGGGTGAGAAGGATCCGAGAGGCATTGGCGATTACGGCGGGATCGGGTGAGGGCTGGAGTCATCTCTTGAAGAAAAGAAGGTGGCAGGGGGGACAGGGATGCCGCCGAGGGGGGTGTTTTGGGGAATGAGGAGAGACGAGGCTGTGAGTGGTCATCATGGTGTAGTAGAAGTACACACAGATCCTCCCTTTGGCTCGTTCTCCCTTTCCACCCACAGTCCTAACATCTCATCCCTCTCCCCTCTCCCTACCACATCCCATCCGTACACATCCACTCTCAAGATACAGAAACTCTTTGTAGAGAGGGCGTTTCAGGCAGCAACCAAGACTTCAAGGAGATTCGACACTCGACTCGAATCACCCAGAAGCCACCATTCCTCTTATAGTCCGCATACACCGGTTCACTCGCATCTCGGGGGTTTCCTTTCTGCGCCGCTTTTCAACAATCCTAGTCCCTCTGTTACATCTAAGGACTCCTTGTTGCTAGTCATTCGGTAAGAGAAAGGAACTCGTCAGCCTTTTTACCACCGTCAGTCCAGATAAAGGCATCCCAATCTTCCCTCCTTCCCCCCTCACTCCTCCTCCACGACCGATCGACCCCGAAGTCAAGTTCACCCGAACACCGTGCTCACTCTCCCCTATTTCTATCCCCATCTATACTTCTCTTACTAGTACTCTACCACCGCCCCATAACGAATGTCCCAACCTCCCGAGCGCGAGCAGCCATTGTATGCCTGGATCATCACCATTAACAGAGAACCCACTGACAACGTGAGCAATCAACTCAACACCTTTTCTTTGACGACCGTGGATGAATCGCTGACCCCCTTCCATTCCATTCCATCCCATTCGCCATAGGAATTCGCCACCTGCCTAAGATGCCTCGATGATGAATCTTATCAAAAGATATGTACTATAGAAAACCGAGACGATGCCTGGCGTGAGTACAAACGTCTCTCTCGCAGCAACATTCCAGTCCGGACTGCGATGATCAACAACAAACCTCCGATACTGACGCGATTCACCCTCCTCTCTTCACAGGCTCGCTACTCGGTCGACTGATACCTTGCATCGTAATGAAACAACGTAACGTCTCTCGGAGCGCCTGGTCGATAAAGACAACCAAAGCTGGCAAGCCTTACATTGTACGTTCACTTCCATACCCTGACCTCATGGCTTTGCCTCACCACGACACGCCTTTTTTCGTTTATCCTTTTGCTCCATTAGGATGCTCCCAAGGAGGAAAAGCACCTCGGTTACAACATCGCCCACAATGGGTCCCTCGTAGCGATGGCGTTTTCCCTCGGACGTAAACACAAAGTGTGGAACATCGGCGTCGACGTCGTCAAGATCGCACTACCCAAAGGCATCCAGTTTAATACGTACATTGACTCTTTGCGTCATAAAGTGAGTACTGGAGGGAACTGACCTCCTGTTTTCTTTGTTTACTTCCCCGTCCCCCGTTGCTGCACCCCACTCCACAACTTCGGCGTCATCCGCCCAAAAGCCAATTGTTTTGACTCTTGGGGGACCAATTTTTACTGACTCTTTCTTTTCATGTGCAACAGCTCACTGCCACGGAAGCAAGCTATCTCGATACGTCCCAGATGAGCGGTTCGGAGGAGGATCGTGAAAAGCGAGCTCTCAATCGCCTCTTCGTCATATGGACCATCAAGGAATCCTACATCAAAGCGTTAGGACAACCTCCAGGATTCGACTTCTCCCGCGTCGAAGCACGCATACCGGACGAAGAAATCTACGTCGACGGTAAACGCCTTACAGGCTGGGAGTTCCGCCTCTTCAAATCCAACGTGGGCGTATTGCGCACGGCCAACAGCGTCTTCCGCGAGTATCGCAATCAAGCGGGAATCCCGCCGGCGAACCCCGGAACGCTCCAGACGGAGATCTACCAGTGTTGCATGACGATCTACCGCGGCTCAGAGTTAAACAAGTGCATCTTCAAGTGGAGCGAGCAGAGCGGCGAGCTGGACAAGTTTTTGCGGTTCGTGACGTTGGACGCGATGGTGAACGCTGCCAAGCATATCAGCGCGGATGGGTTGAATCGGGAGAGAGGTTCGTTCCCCGCCGTTGGGCAGTTCTAGCAGGGGATTTCGGAAGAGAGGCTCATCGACTTTTCATGGTAAATAGAGATCATTCGTGCAGATTCATCGGAGATGACGAAAGAAGGAAGGGAGAGTAGCAGCCATGTTGCTGGACCTGCGACGCAACAACCACTGTCGGCGGCGGATATCACTAGGAAGCAGAGCATGCGGGGACACGCGAGCAGTCGACAGGATTACGGTGGATACCCAGGAGTTCCTAATCCACAAAGAGCAGAGGTTTGACACGGTGGCTACACCGTGCCAGTCTCTGCTTTTCCCTCTTGGGAAACGCGGACGACGACGGCACCATCGCCGACGATGGGAGCTTTTTGCCACGCAAAAAGCTCTCCTCGTCGGCAAACGGCAGCAACCACCACCACTCCAAATCGACGATCGTTGATATCAACGCAATTATTGTTGTTGCCAAACTTAAACAGCAACCTCCCAGCTCACGTTACGTTCTCCTCAGCATTCACTAGCATCGCCCCTGCATATCTTTGTGTCTTTTTGTTGTCGTCTTCTTGTCTTTTTTTGTTCAACGTAAATAGCGACTGCACGGACTGCTTCTTTTGTGCTTCATTCCACGCAACAAAAAACCCCCCAACGTATTTTCGCTATCTATGTTGCCATATCAGAGTTTTGGGCCTTGTTCACTGTCTGCCTCTTTTTTTCTTCTCCCTTGTTCATTTTTTTCTTTTTCCACTCCCGACTTGTACCTCTAGCTCGTGTACAATACAATACAATTCTACTACATCATTGTTGGTTGAACAAATGTATTTGTCGTCGTGGAAAAAGGTCCCGGTCGTCGCGGTGTTTTGGTGGCCGTATTCGTAGACATATATATGGAAGGGAACCCGTGACTTCGGTGCTTTGATATTTCCCCGCCGATTTTCAAAAAAATCGTAGTCATTTCGAATGTTTACAACATGACAGAATTCCTAGGCGACCCGTACCTTCGTTGTGGGGAAAGGTGGAACAACGGTGGCGCGTTGTGTTCGGTGAGTCACCGCCATGGGGTCGGGTTCGATGGTGCGGCTCCGACGTCTCGGTCATCTATCCCATGTGGTTTGTTCCTACCGTATCTCCGTACACCACAACTCGCACAGCATACGTACGCGTGCGGAAAACAAAGGAGACCTTTCGGATATATTACTACATAGGCACGATGAATCAGAAATCGAGTGCCGAATTGAGGTTAGTGTGGGTAAGATCACGAGCTTTTGGATCTTTTGTGGTCGAGAACGCTCAGGTGCCAGAGGGATTGAGTCTAAAGTTTCGGTGCTTAGGAGGGCTTTTTGTGGGCTAAGGGTGATGTAAAATATTGGACTGTCATGGGCTCGTGAAGGTGGGGATTGCGAGTGCTGTGAGGTTGAGTCGAGCAAGGACTCAGGAGTGGTGTTGCCGGTTCAGCTAAGCGAGAGCAACTCAATGGCCCCGGTAGAGCAATATCGCGTGTGATCCGCTATACTTTAGCCTTGAGAAATAATGCCGTTCCGGCATGAATATGCTTTCAGTCAAGTCCCTTCTCGTGCGGACCAAGCATGTCCTTCGAGGATGATACCGGCGAAAAGAACCACCAAGTGATCATAAAAGACATTTTTTCATAGCACAGTTCCCAAATTGGAAGCGTGTGCGGTGAGATCTCCGTGGCACTTAATGAGATCAAGTCTTCTGAGAGTGAAAGATCGGGGAACAAGGGTTTGCAGTGCAAGGAAAGAAAGTCAAACTGCCACGGGTTGGCCTAATTTTGAGTCATTTCGAATTGATCGTTGAGGCAGATACTGTACACATGGCATAGGTTTTGATTCATATCGTTCAAAATATTTCCGAAATAAGTGTCGCGTGAACCGGTGCTACCGGGGCCTTCTCTTCGGAGCCAAGCAACGCCCCTCCATGGGTCCCAAACAACCGAAACGAGGCGATGATGACGACATAGAGCCCTTGATATGTCTTTAGAACCTTCTCTTCTTGGTCGGAGCTTTGATTGCAGGTGCAGCCTTGCTCTGCGTGATCTTGGTGATGGCAGCACGTCGCCGCGCCTCCGCAGCATCGGAATCCTCGTCAGAGTCCACGGCGGGCCGTGCAACTTTTGCAGGAGGAGGTGAGGACTGTGCGGAGATAGGAGAGGATGCCTTTGATAGTCTTTTGGGAGACTGTCCTGAAGCGTCGTTCCCGATAGGCTGAGAAGGGCCTCCGGGTGATTCATCTTCGTCCTCTGTCTCGGCATCAGCGACCTTTGATCGCGGCAAAGAAGCAGGTTGAGATCCCGCGGCAGAGTAAGATTGGGTATGCTGGAATCAAATGTTAGGACATGGGGAGGATAGCCTCGACGCAACCCAAGACTTACGAAAAGCGGTTTAGGAGAATCGTTGATGGGGCTGTGACGACGAGGTGAGCCTGAGGTTGAGCGTCTACGCTTGCCCTTGGAATTTGTGGCCGGAGGCATGGGAGGAACGGGGAGGGCAACGGCATAATCCTCCTCCGAAACGATAATGGGTGCTGAAAGATCGGTTTTGCGAGTTCAGTCGACAATTATTGTAATAAATTTAGGATCGCTTACAGTGGTTTGGCTGGTCATCAATGATCTGTGACATGCGTTGCAAGGTAGACGCTACCATAGGTTTTGATATACATCCGAGTGTCTGACGGGCAATACTACGCTTCGCCGTCTTAGCCTGCGAGTCTGCAGCGCGAGTTAAAGACGGCGCGGATATCTCGCGAAGTGGTTCGTCGATGAATGTTGACATGGCAGCGAAGGAAATGAGCGGTGTGATAAGGTGGACCGAGAGGAGTTTCGCCGACTGGCGATTGCCCAGGGACATGGCATCCCACCGCCAAGTAAAATCTGCCGAACTGAGAGTAACTTCAAGATCCTAAGCGAGACCCTCAATCAGAATGTCAATAATACGGTGGCTTTAATGTTAAAGTCTTACCGCTCTGGTCGAAGGGCTGACGGACAGATCAGCGTCTGCTATGGCTTCCGGCCGATGAAGGTTATGCAATAACGTAATATTTCTTTTTCCCAATAGTTTTTCAGCTTCTTCGTCGTAGTCTACATTGGCTGTGGAACTGCCGCATTGAACTGCCCTCCTGCTAATGTGCCGAGACTCGAGGACTGAAATGTCGGAGATCAGCAAATATAATGAAAAACATCTAGGATCCCTCTTACCTTCAGTCCAAACCCTCTCGGTGTCAGTTATCATGAAGCAGCATGACTGATCGTCTTCTTGTATATGGCATTTCTGATGACCACAGTGCGTGACGCGGCTCAACCAGAGTCCCAGGAACCTGTTGCTCTAACTCACAAAAAGATAAGCTGTACCTTCGTATATTTTGCAGAGCCATGGCGAGTTGAGCAGGGCCTTGGAGTGGCTCTCGGTAAAGTCGAGCATGATCGGGTGGTCGTCGGAATATGGGGAGGGGGGTGAGAACATTCCTTGTTCGATTCGATTCTTGACGGACCACATCCAAGTTCTCATTTGACCGTCAATGGATCTTTCGGGTAAGTTTTTTCTTTATCATAACTATCCAAGCGTAGATTTGATTTGATTCCACATAGATCTTCAACGGCCTTTGGCGGCCATCATGGAGGATATATCGGGCACACGAGCCCTTGTTCCGCCTCCTGCCCGCGGGTGAGCTTGTAGAATGCTGGATCATTTGCGTAGCTCAATTTTGGTACTTCTTTCAATAGTCACAAAAAGCCCGCTAGCGGAACGCGTCGAAAGAAGGCTGCCTGTTGCCCTATCCATCGAATTCCGCCCGAACTCCTCATTCGGGTATTCAACTTGGCTATAGAACCTCGCGAATGGAGCATGGAGCCAATGCGGTCACTCGCTCGAGTATGCAAAAGATGGAAGTCCGTAATATCGTCCACCCCATCCCTGTGGGCCGTGATCAACGGAACTGCCCCGTTACGTGACATGGAGATTGCAGCTCGCAAGTCGCAGAGCGTCCCGCTTACAATAACGTATCAATACGCCCCCAGCGTACCTTGGGCCGAATTCTCACAGGTGTTGCGTGCAAGCCAGTCACCGTGGTGGGCGATCGACATTGAAGCGCCTGGAGGCTTCTTCCTCTTGGAACAACCTGTCTTCGAGAGACCCAATCCAACCCTCTCTCATATTCGGCTCCATTCAACCAGCTCCTTTAACCAACCTACTCCTTGGCTTACCCTTTCCGACGGATGTCCGATTCGGTCACTTGACCTCCGCTTTGTTAGCGTCAGCTGGGATAGTCCGCGGCTGACGGGCTTGGTTCAACTACGACTTGTTTACACAGATGCTATGCCCGAGGCACGACTCGCAACAATCCTTATGGAGTCACCTCTTCTGGAAGAGTTATTTATCAACGGTGTATCCCTCATAACCAGTCCAGAATGGTGCCCCAGGGTTGGTATCTCGATGAAGGACCTTCGGTTTATGTACCTGGGACTCACCCAATCCTCATTCAACCGAATCCTAACTCTCATTCGTCCACCATCCACTGCGAACATAATGTTGGAAAACGTGGAGGTCGGCGATCTCGCCAAAGGGGATGATCCTGTTCTCTTCCACACAGTCCCGCCCACCCTTCCACCTTACCCTTGTATCCGCGTCAGGTTCACGAGCGATCGGTTTTCCGCCGTTGTAAAACAAAACTCGAAGAACAAGACAAGATACGATATTTACGGTCGACATGGAGGAATGAATCTGTTTTACCCCACTTTGGTTGGGCGCTGGGCTGCGTTCGTGACGAAACTAGAGGTGGACCTCCGGATAGGGACCAACAATGTTCCAATAGATGGCTTAGAAAGACTCTGTAACCTGGAGATTCTGAAGATCTCAGGAGACTCCTGGGTAACCGGTGTTCTCTCATTCCTCTCTAGACCGACAGAACCGCCGCGGGACGGCGGGAACTGGCCCTGCGGCAAACTCATCTCAATCACTGTGGCATTTCGGACTGCTGGAAGCTATTCCAGGACTGGAACCTCCTTCCTTCCGGCCCACGCTTCAGCAATTTCAGATCTGGTACAAAAACGCTGGAGCCATGTCGTTAGGGCGGTGAACGACCCCAGTAAACCGGCTGCCCTTTCATCTCTTATTGTCCAAGTACCCGAGGAGTTAACGGATGCAGATGCGGTGGACGCACTGGCGACAATGGCCTGCCAGAGCGCGAAGATCCTTGGGCGTGGAATTCTCCGGATTCTGTCAATAGAGTAGCCCGAGGCAGACTATCCATTTACATAGCTGTTTTTAGCGATATTTCTTGCTCGTTCTCGCAGTTTTCTGCAGCCATATTCGTTGTTTCTCGATAGCACAATAACTAGCTACACCGCACCCAAATTTCATTTCCTGTGAGTCCTCGGTCCCTGAAGGATTGATGGTGCGCATGCACTGGTTTTGGCTCCCGGAAAACTTGGGAGGGTCCGCATAACCTGAGTTCGATGGACGCGTGCGTTGCCGTAAACATCAGTTGGAGGCATTAGAATGAAAAGCAGGAGAGATAGAATACATCGAACATGTGATCTATACAATCCACCATGGAGATATAAATGGAAGCTTCTCTGAAGCTGGGAAGCGAACCATGCTCAGTCGAAGTGTGAGAAAAGCTGTATTCGATTTGGCCAGAGCACCCACCACTAATTCGAGGCAAATCACTTCAAATCACGAGCAATGGAAATCGGTCGTGCAAACAAGTAAGACCTTATATCTCTCTCTGAGTTATCTCAATCCAGTCTCATCCTCATCCTTGGATAGTCTACAAGATCCAATTATTGATCCCGATCGCAAGCAGTCCCCCTATCGGTCTGAACAGGCGGCGTCTGCAACGCCAAATCCAACGTCTCCCATTCTTATCTTGCCCACCGAGCTCCTTATAGAGATATTCGTGCTCGTTATGGGGATCCATGACTGGTCGCTGGCCAGAATCGGCAATCTAGCACGTACCTGCAGAAGATGGAATTCCATCATACGGTCGCATCCTCTATTATGGGCGGTCGTTAACGGCAACGCCCCCATAAAGGATATCAAGATAGCTATCCGCAAGGCCAAAACCACTCCGCTTGCTTTAGCGTATCGATACGTGCAGAGATCTCCCAACTGGCAGATGCTTCTCTCGGTTCTTGCCGCTGCATCGCCTGAATTCTGGTCCATTGATATAGAGATGCCCAGTTTTTACCTTGAGCGCGACTGGGAAGGCCTTTCCCGCATAACTTCACAAGTCACACACTTTCGGGTTTCGGCCAGCTACACTACCCCATCTCCACCATTCCTCGCCATCCCACAGGGCCGCCAGCTTCGGGTGTTAGACCTAAGCTTTGTCGTGCTCGACTGGAATAACCCACGGCTTTCGGGTCTGGTTGTCCTCCGGCTTGACGGTCGTCTCGTCTCAATCAGCCCCTCCGAATTCAGGAAGATCCTTCGCACCTCACCCTCTCTAGAAGAAATTCTGCTCTCCCACATCAGCCTACAGCCGGGGCTCGAGGCAGACGACAACATCAGCGTTAGGATTCCACTTCCATCCCTGCAAACCCTATCCTTGATTTCGGTTCAAAGCTCCTTCAACCAGTTTCTCCCTCTTCTCCACGTTCCTGCAACTGCAAGAATCGGTCTCGACGACGTAGATATCAGGGCCTTAACGGGGGGAGAGGACCCTGTTGTCTTCCGAATTATTCCACCGGTCCTTCCTTCAACGCCCTGCATCAGGGTAAGGACCACAAGAGATGGATGCTCTCTCGCGGTACCAAAGACATCCGGAGGATGGATCCGTCATCATATTAATGGCCGATTTGGAGGAATATCTCTGCTGGCGCCATTGCAGATCAGCTGCTGCGGTCCTCTTGTAGCGAGATTGAACGTTGACTTGCGAGACGAGCTAGATGCATATCCTGTCGATGGTTTAGGGAGGCTCTGTAATCTGCAGAGCTTGAGAGTTCACGGCGGATCCTGGGTGCACGACGTCCTCGACTTCATCTCCCATCCATTGACAGCTGGAAGCGAGCAACAAGAGATCTGGGCCTGCCCAGATCTCTCAGATTTAGACGTCGGTTTCCGCTCTACAGGGAAGAACGGTTGGATGAACTCGCGGTTCCGCCCAGACGATGGTTTAGCTCTTCAAAGCCTCGTTTTAACGCGCTGGGGAGGTCAAGATCGTGAAACAGTTGTCTCTTCTAGTACGCCAGTCGCTCGACTCCGCTCCCTTAGAGTGCGAGTTCCTGAGACCTTGGAACATGAAGAAGATTTGGACGCGCTAGCTTCATTTGCTTGTAGAAGCGTCAGGGTCCTCGGGCCAAACGTGTTGCAGATTGTTTCCACCATCAGCTGGTACGTCGGGTATAGGTGCCGTTCCATTATCGCTCCGCTCTCTGACGCTCGACGTCTGTTTTCCTGTCAGATACTTCACCTCGCTTCGGAAGGTTAATAACCCCGCGGCTAAATTTCTTATTGATTACCCTGCGTATGATAGTGTTGGTGAGGAGACAACAGTAAAGGCTCGGACTTGATTCTGTATCGGAACTATTGTGCAAGTTGGAGATGTTTGAGCGGATCTTAACAATAGTTGCGACAAGGTTCCATCCACTGAATATCACCTCTACTAAAGTAACCAGATTAGCTACCAATATGAAATGCCCCTCTAATGGTCTTCGTCGATCCAAGCCCTGCGCACTCACCCAGGAGAGCACTCATCGAGGAGGAACTGAGTCTCCTTAGAGCGTATCCACGCTTCGAGTACTGTGGCAAACTTATAACAGCGCTGATCGATACGTGAACAATCACCCTGTACATAGAAGCTAGTTCAGCTAAATAGAAAATATGTGCGAGAGTAAGGGCGAAGATTCAGGGGAGAATGAAATCGAACTATTTAAACCGAATTCGAAGAATAGGAAGGGGGCTTAAGGTCTTTCATCACAGGAGAAGATGAAGACAAAAGAAAACGTTAACATAACAGGCGACATAGAACACAGCACCCTGAAAAAGCTAGATCCGAATATTTACACTGTCGAAAGACCTATCTCCGCTATTCCGGTTAGCGCGCTGATCCGTAACAGGAGCACTCTTTCTCCTGAAGAGTCTTCCAACGAGACTCCTTGGACGTTCGGTTTTGCAAAGCAAGCGTTTGGGACGGACTTCAGGAGAGCAAAATTCTCAAGCTTTGCAAGCGGTGATGCCGACCGGGAGAGAGACGGACTATTCAAATGGGCAGAAAGTTAAGCATACGTTTGGGGACGAAGCAGAATAGAATACATCGAACATGTGATCTGGTGCAATCCCACTACGGAGCTAAGTTATATAAATGAAAGCTTCTCTAAGCTGGGAAGATTACCGTGCTCAGTCGAAGTGTGAGAAAACGCCGTGTTCGATTTGGCCAGAGCATTCCAAAGCCGCACCACTCATTCAAGGCAAATCACTTCAAACCCCGAGCAATGGAAACCGGTCGTACAATCGAGTAAGCCCTTATATCTCTCTCTGAGCTATCTCAATCCAGTCTCATTGCTCATCCTTGGATAGTCTACAAGATCTAATTATTGATCCCGATCGCGAGCAGCCCCCCTATCGGTCTGAACAGGCGGCGTCTGCAGCGCCAAATCCAATGCCTCCCATTCTTATCTTGCCCACCGAGATCCTGATAGAGATATTCAGGCTCGCTATGGGTATCCATGACTGGTCACTGGCCAGAATCGGCAATCTAGCACGCACCTGCAGGAGATGGAACTCCATCATACAGTCGCATTCTCTGTTATGGGCAGTCGTTAACGGCAGCGCCCCCATAAAGGATATCAAGATAGCTATCCGCAAGGCCAAAACCACACCGCTTGCTTTGGTGTGTCGATACGCCAGATGGGCGACTCTTCTCTCGGTTCTTGCCTCTACGTCACCTAAATTCTGGTCCATTGATCTAGAGGTGCTTAGTAGCTACCTTCAGCGCGACTGGGGAAACCTTTCCGGCTTAACTTCACAAGTCACACACTTTCGGGTTCATTCAAGCCCAAACTACCATGCTCTACCATTCCTCGACATCTCACAGGGCCGCAAGCTCCGGGTGTTAGACCTCAGCTGGGTCGTCCTCGATTGGGACCACCCACGGCTCTCGGGCCTGGTTGTCCTGCGGCTTGACGGGCCTCGCGTCTCAATCAGTCCCTCCCAATTCAGGAAGATCCTTCGCGCCTCACCCTCTCTAGAAGAAGTTCTGCTCTCCTACATCACACTGCAGCCGGAGTTCGAAGAAGACGACAACACCAGTGACAAGATTCCACTTCCATCCCTGCAAACCCTATCCTTGATCGCGGTTCAAGGCTCCTTCGACCAGGTTCTCCCACTTCTCCAGATTCCTCCGACTGCAACAATCCGTCTTGACGACGTAAATATCAAGGCCTTAACAGTAGGCGAGAACCCTGCTCTCTTCCAAATTATTCCGCCGGTCCTTCCTTCAACGCCCTGCATCGGGGTAAGGATCACAAGAGATGGGTGCTCTCTCGCGGTACCAAAGACATCCGGAGGAAGGATCCGTCATCACATTAATGGTCAATTCGGAGGAATATCTCTGCTGGCGCCATTGCAGATCAGCTGCTGCGGTCATCTCGTAGCGAGATTGGACGTTGACATGCGAGACAAGCTGGATACGTATCCTGTTGAGGGTTTGGTGAGACTCTATAAACTGCAGAGCTTGAGGGTTCACGGCGGATCCTGGGTACAAGTCGTCCTTGACTTCATCTCTTATCCAGTTGCATCTGGAAGCGAGCAAGAGATCTGGGCCTGCCCAGATCTCTCCGAGTTAGATGTCGGCTTCCGCTCTCTCGGGAAAAACGGTTGGATGAATTCGGGTTTCCACCCAGGCGATGGGTTGGTCCTTCAAAACCTGGTTTCGGCGCGCTGGGGAGGTCAAGATCGTGAGAGGGAGATCTCTGCGGCGGCAGTCGCTCGACTCGACTCCCTCAAAGTTCGAGTTCCTGAGACCTTGCAGGATGGAGAAGATTTGGACGCGCTAGCTTCGTTTGCTTGTAAAAGCGCCAGGGTCCTCGGGCCAAACGTGTTGCGGATTGTTTCCACCGTCAGCTGGTACGTCGGGTATGGGTGCCGTTCCATCATCACTCCGCTCTCTGACGCTACGCGTCTGTTTTCCTGTCAGATATTTCACCTCGCTTCGGAAGGTTTATAACCCCCGGGCCAACGTTTTTATTGATTACCATAGAGTGGTAGTGAAGAGGCGACAGTAAAACCTCGGAATTGATCCTGTATACTATCATGCAAGTAGGTTGAGTGGATCTTAACAACAGCTGTAAAAAAGGGATCGAACTATCTAGACCGAATTCGAAGTATAGGAAGGGAGAACAAGGACTTTCAGCAAATAAGGAATGAAGACAAAAGAAACGTTATTATAACAGGCGACATGAATATGGCACCCCGAAGAGCTGGATCCGAATGTTTACACTGTCGAAAGACCTAAACCACTTTCGCTGTTCCGGTTAGCGTGCTGATCCGTAACAGCAGGCCTCTCCTTGGACGCTCGGTTTCGCCAAGCAAGCCCTTGAACGGACCTCAGGAGAGTAGAATTCTCGAGCGTCGCGAGCAAAGACGCTGATCAGGAGAGAGACGGAATCTTCGGATGGACGGGAAGCTAAGCATACGTTCGGCGACGAAGCAGGATAGAATACATCGAACATGTGATTTGTTCCAGTCTCACCATGGAGCTAAGTTATATAACGGAAGCTTCTCTCAAGCTGGGAAGATATATGATCATGCTCAGTCGAAGTGTGAGAAAACCCGTGTTCGATTTGGCAGATCATTCCAAAGCCGCACAACTCATCTAACGCAAATCACTTCAAACCCCGAGCAATGGAAATCGGTCGTGCAAACGAGTAAGGCACACACACACGCACATATATATCTGATTTATCTCAATCCAGTCTCATTGTTCGTCATCGGATAGTCTGCAAGGCCTAACTATTGATCCCGATCACAAGCAACCCCCCTATGGATCTGATCAGGCGGCGTCTGCAGCACCAAATCGGACGCCTCCCATTCTTACCTTGCCCACCGAGCTCATCATAGAGATATTCAGGCTCGTTGTGGGGATCCATAGCTGGTCACTGGCCAGAATCAGCAACCTAGCACGTACCTGCAGGAGATGGAACTCCATCATACGGTCGCATCCTCTATTATGGGCGGTCGTTAACGGCAACGCCCCCACGAAGGACATCAAGATAGCTATCCGCAAGGCTAAACCCACTCCGCTTGTTTTGGCGTGCCGATACCCACATGATACTCCCAGATGGCCGAATCTTCTCTCAGCTCTTGCCTCTACATCACCCGAGTTCTGGTCTATTGATCTAGAGGTGGTTAGTCACTACCTTCGGCGCGACTGGGGAGTCCTTTTTGGCTTAACCTCGCAAGTCACACACTTTCGGGTTCATTCGCTCCCGAGCTACCCTGGTCCATCTTCACCATTCCTCAACATCCCACGGGGCCGCAAGCTCCGGGTGTTAGACCTCAGCTGGGTCGTCCTCGACTGGGACCACCCACGGCTTTCGGGCCTGGTTGTCCTGCGGCTTAACGGTCATCTCGTCTCAATCAGCCCCTCCCAATTCAGGAAGATCCTTCGCGCCTCACCCTCTCTAGAAGAAATTCTCCTCTCCTGCATCAAATTACAGCCGCAGCTCGAGGCAGACGACAACACCAGCGACAAGATTCCACTTCCATACCTGCAAACCCTATCCTTGATTGCGGTTCAAGGCACCTTCAACCAGGTTCTCCCACTTCTCCAGATTCCTCCGACTGCAACAATCCGTCTTGACGACGTAGATATCAAAGCCTTAACAGTAGGCAAGAACCCTGCTCTCTTCCGAATTATTCCGCCGGTCCTTCCTTCAACGCCCTGCATCGTGGCAAGGATCACGAGAGATGGGTGCTCTCTCGCGGTATCAAAGACATCCGGAGGAAGGATCCGCCATCACATTAATGGTCGATACGGAGGAATACCTCTGCTGGCGCCACTGCAGATCAGCTGCTGCGGTCCTCTCGTAGCGAGATTGAACGTTGACATGCGAGACGAGCTGGATACGTATCCTGTCGAGGGTTTGGCGAGGCTCTGTAACCTGCAGAGCTTGAGGGTTCACGGCGGATCCTGGGTGCAAAGCGTCCTTCACTTCATCTCTCGTCCATTGTCAACTGCAAGCGAACATGAGATCTGGGCTTGCCCAAATCTCTCCGATTTGGACGTCGGCTTCCGCTTTCCCGGGAAGAACGGCTGGATGAAATCGGGTTTCCACCCAGACGATGGGCTGGTCCTTCAAAGGCTCGTTTCGACGCGCTGGAGAGGTCAAGATAGTGAGACGGAGACCCCGGCGGAAGTCGCTCGTCTCGACTCCCTCAAAGTTCGAGTTCCTGAGACGTTAGAAGATGAAGGAGATTTGGACGCGCTAGCTTCGTTTGCTTGCAAAAGCGCCAGAATTCTCGGACCAAACGTATTACGGATTGTTTCCTCTGTCGGCTGGTACGTTCGGCTGTGGGGCGCCTTTCCACTGCCACTCCGCTCTGACTTTACACGTCTGTTTTCCTATCAGATACTTTACCTCGGTTCGGAGGTTAATCACTCCGCGGGCTAAAGTTCTTATTGATTGCCGTGTATATGCATTGTCCTCGCGAAGTGGGAGTGAATATGATGGAGGGACACTATGTAAAACCTCACATTATGGATATGTTTGGGTGGACTCAAGCAGACTTATAACCACGCTAATCGGCACGTGAACTATCACCCTGTGTATAAAAGCTAATCCGGGTCACTAGGAATATGTATGAGAGTAATCCCAAAGAAATAGGGGAGACAGAAATTGAACTTTCTAAACAGAATCCAAGAATAGGAACCAGGGCATGGGGACTTACATCAAAGCAGAAAATGAGGACAAAAAGAAAATGTTAATACTTAACAGGCGAAAAAGAATATGGCACCCCGAAAAAGCTAGATCCGAAGGTTTACACTGCCGAAAGACCTAAACCACCTCCGCTGTTCCCATTAACGTGCTGATCCGTAACAGCCATGCTCTTTCTCCTGAAGATTCTTCCAACGAAACTCTTTGGACGCTCGTCTTCGCCAAGCAGGCGCTTGGGACGGACTTCAGGAGAGTAGAATTCTCGAGCGTCACGAGCGATGACGCTGATCAGGAGAGAGACGGACTGTTCGAATGGACGGGGAAGCTCGTTAGACCTCGAGAAAGAAAGGCAGGAAAGAAGGAAACACTCGAGAACGTACGCAAATCGTCAGAACGAGAAGGTTGAGAATGATTCCTCCGTAATCCAAGATGCAACCTGCACACGATTAGACAGCACAAATTAGTAACGCGCAGCAGTAGTGCGTTCGTTCAAGGCAACTCACCAAAGAAAGGGGCGCCAGGCATGATCGACCGAACCGTTGGCAAAGCGAACAACGCCGTGATAGGGATACCAAACAAATCTGCTGGGATACGTCGACGGCCTTGGACAGCGGAGATCGTAATCCACATGACGACACCAGTCATGAGCCCTGTTTTCGGTTGCAAAGGCGCAGTAATTAGGCGAGAGTCTGGGAAGGATAGGACGCAGTGACGTGAGACATACAGTTGATAGCCCAGATCAAAAACGCGTAAGCCATAACGATTTGAGCACGAGAGATCTTGACCGTGATCATTCGCCATTCGTATGGGTATGCGGGGTTGGATACAGGTCGGGAATTCATGTCAATTTGGAAGTTTCTGGGGATTGAAAAAGCGATGTCAGCTGACAGGGCCACTCGATGGAACAATATGGAGTGACTTACGGAACAGTCCCGGTCAGAGAGACGCCAAGGATCTTGCGAGAGTTGCCCGTCGCAGGGTCGAGTGCTAGGAAGGTAGTCAAGACAGTGTACCTGAATGGGAGGCGTCCGGGGTTGCGCACCGTCAGTTCCCACCTCAAAATCACGGAGAATACATCCTGAAATAGGAACTCACGAATCAAAAGGATACGCTTGGGAGTTTGCCCTCCAGTTATACGCAGCCGGCCGAATTGAGAACTGATGCGAGGTCTGCAAGGTCTGTTCATACGGGATCCCCATCTTAATCTGCTGTTGCCAGCACTCCGTCTGATCCAAGCAAAGTCCGTCGGTGACGTATCCGGTCAAGTTGGCTTTGTACTGTAAGACGGCCGTCGTGGGGTCGTGTGAGCTTCCTGGAGCTGCCGCGGCGTCGATGAAAAAGTTCGTTGCATCTTCAAGGGCATTGCAACCAGAGTAAGGACCGGTTTCTTCGCAGCTGTACGCAATCCATTGGATGGAGAGAAATTGGGAGTCGAGGTCAAGAGTATTTACAACGCCTTGGAGATAGATCTTTGGGGTATGGGTTTTGTTAAGTTTGAAGGCAGGGAAAGGTCGATTCGGAACGGACGTACTCCAGAGCCGTAACCGGCCGGCAGCGTTTTATCAAAGCTCTTTGTCAAGTAAATGGGGCCTAAGCGGGTTTTCGTCAGCTTCGTTATCAAATTTCCAGCTCATTCAAGCCGCACCTAGCACTCCATAAGAAACACCTGCTCCGAACGCGATGGACAAAATGAACAGTAACCAAAACGTGAAGATCTCTCGTTTGCGTATTCCACTTTTTTCCATGAGTGCTTTTGAAAGGGATTTTTCCTGAGTTGGTGACGACGTTTGAGGATATTCGTTAACAGGTGTTGCCATAGAAAGTTGTTTGATGTCCATCATGCTATCGGCCGTGTCGTTGCGTTGGGGTTGAGGAGCACCAGCCATCGAGTTGCGCTGGAGGTAAGACATTGAGAGGGGAAGGGAGGTTTGCTGGAGACGAGAGTCGTGATTAATGGGAAAAGTTGGAGTGACTGGTTGGCGGTATTAATATTGAGAGGGGGAGGGGGAGGCAAACGACCTGAAAGGCGTGTGTTAACCACGCGTCAATCTATCAGTCGCGCTGTTGGAGCGTCAAGAACGAGGTGGGCGGGGAGAACACAGAGAAAAAGCGTGTCTTTTAGAGCTCTCGGATGATTTTTTAGCAAGCCACAGCCAAACTTGTGTTTTTCGTTTCAGCTGGCGGTTGGAAGTTCAGGGACGGGACAATCAAGGCACCCGGCGTCAAATTCTTCTACTCGGCTACTCGGTCACGGGAAAACTCCGAGTCGTTCACCAGAGATGTGGTGCTTAGGAGGGTATTCACCCTATGGAGAGGGATCTGGTAGATAGGAG
Organism: Tulasnella sp. 424; assembly: GCA_019633425.1. Lineage (NCBI taxonomy): Eukaryota > Fungi > Basidiomycota > Agaricomycetes > Cantharellales > Tulasnellaceae > Tulasnella > Tulasnella sp. 424. The sequence continues at coordinate 248,853 of WSUB01000023.1, forward strand.
TACGCGTTCGTCAACCATCGAGGGAACGGTCGGACAGCCGTATCGAGAGCTCCTTGTGGCCGTTTACAACGCCGCCGCCATGCTAGGGTAACCGTAGCCCGCTAACCACGCTCATTCCCGTCGATTAAAGTGATTGGAGCTGAACCTTGCGAAAAAAAAACACGTCGGCAAGATGCACCGAGGCATGGGCCGTGGCTTGGCCATGTGATTCATTCGGAGAAGCAGGGCTTACGTCCGCTTATCCTAATGGGGTAATTATTAAGCCCACTTGTTCATGCCACAAAGAATGAATGAGCTTCTTGATAAAAATAGTAGCGCTTGGGGACGGTTCGAACACTATTTTCAGACCTTTTCGTGTTGTGCAAAGGCGTTCTTGGCAATTCCAACCTTCCTCTGCGCCCAGCTACCAACCACCTACGTTGAAGAGGGTGACGGTAAATTATACGGAGCTGTCAGTTGCGAGCGATGGCTTTGAAAATACAAGGAGGATCTATAAACCTAGATAACCTTATGGGTTTGGGTTTTCTCGATGCCAAGGCAGATACGTTCCGAGGTAATAGTGGAGATATTGCGTCCAACCTTCAATGACACCTGCGCCAACTGTGAGATGAAGGCAGTCACCAAGGACGTGCTAAGGGTTTTACGAACCGTGCAAATCAATCAATCGAATGCACTATTTTTAGTATGAGAATACTCACCGCCTCGGGTCGAAGCCGACCAGGCCGATCAATAGGAAGGTAAGTGACGTGAGGATGAGCACGTTCCACTACCGCATTCTCAACCACCCGATTCATGAGAGGAATCCACGCCCAAAACGTTTCGTCGGTCGTAATGTTGGGCACCTCCTTTAATGGACCACCGTACATCGTCTCATCAGAATGACAATTATCATCCCCCGTCAAGTAATCCCTGATAACCACCTCCCTCTGTTTTCCATCACTCTGGTGCAAATCCAACTGCCTGCCAGCCTGATATACAAAATTGCTCATAATGGCCCGAAACAGGTCCATGATGTCTGTGAAACCATGGGGCAACCCAGAGAATAATCCTAGAGACCAGTGAGCCGCGGTGTTGACGATGAGAGCGTGGTAGTTGGCTTCAGGTAAAGGGCGGAAGAAGAGGTCGTTGAGATATTCGGCTACGGATATGGTCCATCTTGGTTCAGTTCCGAAAAGGGTCGTATTTTCGCCTGGGCGAGGCCTCCAACCTCCGCCATTGAACATAGTCTCGATCTCTGTGAGGTTGAAGAGCAAGTCGTTCCTAAACGTGCAAATTCAGCTTATGAACCGCCTAATAGAGTTCCTTGTATAACTACCTCCTGAAGGTCACTAGTGGGGTTTGCGTTATGTTGAAACCTTCGGGAAAGTTGATACGGGAGACCAACGGGGATTCTGGGTTGAGGTGCAAGTGCTGCGGCCACGCTCGGTCCCAATCCCAGTTTTTCGAGTAATCTGGTGTTGCCAGAACGTGAGGGTACAAGGTACATGATATCGAGAAGAAGTGCTGCTCGGTTATAGAGTCTATATGACGACAGAGTGTTAGAAGCAACCAGAACTACACGCCGAGAGAAACGTACCTCCGATGAGGAGCCACCCTCCTCTCTCGACGAGATCAACAACCAATAATTCCCGAAAGTCGCTCGGCATGTCATCGCACGTCTTCGGGGGCACCCATTCGTACGCACTAACATTTCCTCTCCATGGGAAGTAGTCTGGATGGTCACTGGAGAGGTGCCACCCAACTTCACGGTTGCTTGCGCATCCATGGAAGCCGGATGCAGCGTATACATCATCGGATTTTGTCACTTCCATAGAATTTTCCTTTCGTCTCCATGTTCCAGCCGACCAATCTGCTGGAGAGCATTCGCGCGAACCGTCAGCCACAGCCACAGCCACAGCCACAGCCACAACTTCTCCTGACGAGCCCCTCCATGGCGTTGGGATGCTAGGAGATTGAATGAGGAAGAAGAGGAGAGCCAGGGAAGCCAAGGCGAATAAAATTGGCTGGGGGCGTAGGAATGACGATCGTAAAGTTACGATCATGGCTGGTAGAGCTCTTCTAATCCTGGGGGGACTTGGCGAGTGGATGAGGAGGCGAGGTGAAACCCATATATATTGAGACTTTTTGACTGCTGGCAATAGTGCAGTCAGGTACAACTCGCGGGGCCGCGCTCATTGCACAAGGGTCAGCAGTTGTGTTATGATTTATCCAGGTGCGGGGCCAGGGAAATGCCGCTCTTTAAATAGACACTTTACGACTCGTGTTGCCGCGAGGTCGCTTCGATTGCGTTTTTCCCCCCTGGGAACAAGGTTCCACCCTCTACTGGCCAATCAGGCTGTCCAAAACATCGAAGTGTTGCTTCGTTTCCCATCCGCGGCAACACTATTTACGACTTGTGCAGCGTTACGTTCCTTTTGCATTTCGAAAGATAGTGTTAGCGTGAGATTACTCCGCTGTTTATCTACTCTTGGATTGGCCCTCAATGGCACTGATAATGGAAAACAACGCTAGCGCTCTCCGTGACAGCTGGTCGCTGGTTTGCGGTGAGGAGGTATCATGGTTCACGTTTCGACACAAGCAGGGGCAACAGATTTTCACTAAATGGACAGCTTTCTCCCCGACAGGGATCAGTGGGTGTTCGGCAAACGTCTAACGCAAAAGGGAGTGTATTCAACAACGTTTTGGTGCGTTCCGCCCTCCAACTGCCGGCATGCCCGGCAAGTGTGATGTCTGCATCCCTGAGTGCGGCATGGACTATTCAAGCGAATTTTAGGAAAATCCCGTGGTTCTAGATCTTTGCTGCCACCGCACAGTCTCCCATCTCCCTTTGTGAGCCTCATACACCGAAAACGATTCAGACGTTGATCAAAGGTCCATGAGATATGCGACGACTTTGGAAATCCCCCCGCCGGGGGGGGGGTCTAAGAGACGCGGCTGATTATTTGCTGAGATTCTGTTCCAGTTAGCCAGAAGCGCGGCAAGGAGAAGGGACGAGCCCAACCGGGCGTTCGTAATATCGATCGTTTGACTGGGAGATCAGCTATTTTCCTCTCTTCTGCCAGAGCTGGTAGTACGTCTCTAGGGAGTCCACTCGGCGGCCACCCAAGGCAGGTTCCAAGTCTAAAATAATAAATTAAGTGAATACAGAACATGGTCATGAGGGTCGTCGAGTTGAGTCAACGTAAACAACAGTGCCTTTCTCCCTTTTCGAAGAACGGGACTGTCCTTTAGTAGTAGCGGCATTAAGATGTGTAACGTAGGCAAGGACTGGGGAACAGTCGAAATCTAGCGCCTGAACCTATCCGAGATAGGATAGCCGGGCGGTTTGGTGCTTGCTCGATACCACGGCAAGTAGGTTCCGAGGTAGTAGTGGAGGTATTGCGTCCAGCCCTCTATGACACCGGCACCGATTGTGATGTGAAGACAATCACCAAGAACGTGCTGAGAATAAGTGGGGATATTAGCAAACTAAGCGCGCCAGTACGTTAAAAGCACTTACGGAATCCGGTCGCAAGCGCCCTGGACGATCGATATCAGCGTATGTGACACGGGGATGAGCGCGTTCCTCCACCGCTGTTTTGAATAATCCATTAAGGTGCGGGATCCAAGCCCAATTGTAGGACGCGTGTTGGATGTTTGGCACCTCCTTCAATGGTCCGCCATACATCACTTCGTGCGCATGGCAATTGTCGTGTCCAGGTATATACGGTCGGACTACCACCTCCCTCTGCTTCCCGTTCGAATGTAAATCCAGCTGTCTTGCGGCCTGGTAAACGAAGTTGCCCATGATGACGCGGTAGAGGTCGTATATATCCGTATAACCGTTCGGTAATCCAGCGAGAAGTTTAAGAGACCAGTGGCCAGCGGTGCTGACGATGAGGGTATGGTAGTTGGCTTCGGGTAGAGGGCGGAAGAATAGGTCGTTAAGATATTCAGTTGGAGAGATGTTCCAACTTTGTTCGGTTCCGAATAGAGTAGAGTTTTCTCCTGGTCCCGGCCTCCAACCCCCGCCGTTGAACATGGTCTCGACTTCAGTGACGTTGAAGAGCAGGTCGTTTCTAGGAGAGTCTGGGTCAGACAAGCACGACCCGTTGTTGAACATTTAGAATGCATACCTCCGGAAGGTTACTAAAGGCGTTCCAGTCATATTAAAGCCGTCGGGGAATTTAATGCGCGAGACGAGTGGGGATTGGGGATTGAGGTACAAGTTTTGCGGCCATGCACGATCGAAACCCCAGTCCTTCGAATAATCCGGCGTTGCGAAAACGTGAGGGTATAGCGTACACGATATCGAGAAGAAATGTTCCTGAGTTACAGAGTCTATGAAAACGTCGAACTGGCGTCAGAAAGTAGTCTGAGTGCTGTCGCGGTATTCCAAGCACCGCGCGTACCTCCTATGAGTAGCCATCCTCCCCTTTCCACGAGATCAACGACCAAGGATTCTTGGAAATCGTCGGGCATATCGTTGCAGATCCCAGAGGGCTCCCAATCATACGCGCTGATGTTTCCCCTCCACGGAAGGTCGTCTGGATGGTCGTTTGCCAAGTGCCACGGCACTTCGCGATTGCTCGCGCACCCCTTGAAGCCCGACGCAGCGTAAACGTCGTCAGGCTTCACAACTACCACCGGATTCTCCTTTCGTCTCCACGCCCCGGCCGACCAGTCTCTTGGTGAGCATTTCGGAGTCCCGCTAGGCACAGATCCTCCTGGGCCCTTCCATGGTCGTGGAATACTAGACGGTTGAATGATGAAGTAGAAGAGAGCCAAAGAGACAGTTGCGAACGCTGACAGTCGAACGCATAGATATGGTGAAAAGGCTGCTTGCGACATGGTAAAGCAAACGTCGTCCGACCTGTGGCTGGCGGACGGGATTGAAATTGTTGAAAGTGGAAACCGAACCCTGGGAAATTCGGCAACATCGACCCCGTTCCCGATCGCAAAGCCCACCTCTGAGCCAGCCCGAGCTTTATTCGCCATGTTTCTGTAGCAGTCGAACGCTTTGGAACTCAATCTGAGCTCCTCACACTCTGGAACAATGCAGCTTGTAAGACTTCAAATGCATTAGATGTATGACAATGATGGGTGCAACAAAGTACGAACGATGGACGACGCGACTGAGTTGGGCTATTGGAAGAGGTACAATAAAGACAAAGAAAAACTAGGTATTAACAAGCGACCGAGACAGCCAACAGCGGGTCCTTGGGCGGGTAACGATAAGTAAAATACTGAATGGAAGAAAAGTCGTCATGATAGTCGTAAACCGTGGGGTTGTAGGAGGTTTGGGGCCTTTCTAAGCCTTGGGCGCCGATGACGGGAAGTTCGGAACCGAGTTAGGGGCCAGTGACGCGATTTTCTTGTTACCCTTCACCGGGGACATTGGAACTGGAGGGGAGTTGGAAGCGGACGCTTGATGACGAGGTGGCCGAAGACCGCAGTCGTTCGGCGCATCGTCTCCGCAACGTAGATGTGCCCTGCACATCCGAAGTGTAATTGTACATTTTCACATTGAATGATGAATGGATTGCATGTCGAGAAGTTGCATAGACCGAAAGGAATGGGATAGTATGATTGGATTGTTGGGGATTGTTTTTTTACATGATGGAGAATCGACGATTCGTGGAGTTGAAAGCAGGGTTGTTGCGACGAGATGTCGAAGCGACATTGCGATTGGAGTCCATGGAGTTTCGATTCGGATGAACCATAGAGTTTCGATTGGAAGTCAAGAGAGATGATTCGTTTCCAGTCAGCTCAATGGGATCTTGGTAAGGCCTAAAAACGGTGGCAAAAAAAAGGTGGCGCGGCGAAAGGGGAGAAAAAGGAAGCCAAAAAAGGCCCCAACGTTCAACAAAACCCGAACGCTCGAAAACAGAAGAAGCGAGGGGGAAAGGGCATTTGAAAGGGGTATAACAACAACTCACCTAAGTCCGCAATCATCGCATTCGAGTATTGGTTTCCAGCCTAATCTCTTCCCACACGCGTCGCACTTAGCGCTGAAGGCGTTTAGCCCGCCGGAAAAGAAAAAGAAGTCCAATGGCGTCCATGCCGGAGAAGATGTGTTGGAAGCGACGGCGGTGACGGATTCGGAACCCTGTCCACTTGTGGGGCTCACGGACCCGCTTCTCTTGTTGTCCTTCCCAGGTTTGATCAACGTAAAGCGATGATGATGTGCAGAAGGGGTTGCGGACGCCGCCGAGATCGTCGATCCCTCCGTCGCAGCTGCAATTGACGGAGCCATCGCAGAAGGTAGACCCTTTGCGGTGTGGTACGTGTCAATGCTTAGTAGCGAATCGGCTGACGGAGGGAGGCGCTGACCCACAGGTGTTGGTCCCGAAAATGGCTGCTCGATCGTTTCTGGTCGCATTGTGAGTACCGAGGCGGCAGTCGGTGCTGCAGATGTTCCTTTGCTGTGTCCCCGAATGACAGTGGTGCTGTATTCCAGGAAGTTTCCGTCGTCGTCTTCTTGAAGATCGATCAATGGACGTTCGGCTTCGGTGTCGTGGGTGATACGACTTCCCCGCTTGAAGTCCGCGGGAGCGATCCAGGAGCTGGTCGTAACGGATCCTGCTCCGTTAGAGGCATCAGCCTTGAGATTGACGCCTTCCAACCCCTTAATGGCAGCCTCCAACTCCTCGTCGCTGTCCGAAACATTTTCGTCGATAAGATCTGCCGGATCTACTCTGCTCTTATTTTTGCTCGCAGAAACTCCCATCCCGAAGCTGGGAATTCTGGGACCAGCGGCAGGTCTCTTGGCTCCTGCCATGAACTTGACGCTTCCGACGTGTTGGTCCTCTGACTCGTCTGGCCTGGCGAGAACTTCGAGCTCAACGGCGCGGAGGCGGGCGAGGATACTGACTGTGCTAGGTCGAAGGGTGGGGTTTGTGTTGCAGCATTCGATGGCAAGGTTGATGAGATCCGGCGGGGTTGAGGCAGGAGCCAAGGCGCGAAGCTGATGCTCGTCAAGGGAGAAGAAAGGAGCGGTGCGCTTGAAGGTGTAATCGTCGGCGAGTTTCCGGCATATGATCTCGCAGAAGATGATGCCCAAGGAGAAGATATCGGTGGGGAGGTCGAATTCCTCACCGATGAGGATCTCGGGTGACATGTAGGAATCCGTTCCGCAGAAGGTCAAACGCTTGCTCTCCTCCTCATTACGAGCAGCAATCCGAGCAAAGCCGAAGTCGGTGACTTTGAGGCGGAGATTGGAAGTGACGAGGAGATTCTCTCCTTTAAGGTCGCGGTGGATGCACTAGGGTGACGTAATTGGACCGCGTCAGTGTAATCTAATCAGGGAGGACGCGCCTGGCCCTGGCCTCACCTTTCGAGCATGAAGATAGGCCAAAGCTCGCGCGATGTCGGTCATAAAGGAGAGTCGAAGACGCCATCCAAAAGGCTTGGATTTGTCGTAGATGTACTGTCGGAGGTTACCACTTTCGATGAACTCGGAGATGATGAAGATGCGGCCGTCCGGGGGAGGGGCGCGCGACAGTCCAAGATACAATACGACGTTGGGATGCCTTGCCTCCCTGCATCAATCTTGAGTCAGCCATAGATAGCAATATCTTGATAATAATTCTTACTTCATCAGCCTCCACTCGCGCTCAAAGTACTTGCGCACGTCGTACTCATTGGAGGGGAGCACCTCCTTTATTGCGACATCGATGCCGAGGTACGTCGCTACATTCGAATGCATCAGAAAATTTGCTCCCCTACTTCATGACCGTCACGGGTAGCTTGCTTACACTTGTAGACGTTGCCAAAAGATCCCGAGCCCAACTTCTTCCAGTCTCCTTTGATATCCTAGGTTCGAACGCGATCAGCTGAGATCGTGTCGGACGAGTCAGATCTCCCCCTCACATCGTATGGAATAACGTCAAAATCCATGATCTAGTCGTGAAAAGGGTCCTACGGCCTTCAAGACGCGGAGGGAGGGGGATGGTGTAGATGGCGTTACGGTGCAACTGACCCGGTGGTACTTGTATGAGGAGCCTGCCCGGCGAGGTGAGGAGAATGGGGTGTAAAGGAGAGATAAATGAAGCGAGGCAGATGGCGCAAGTAAAAGCGATGCCGATACCTTTCGCTTGGGTTGCGGTGAGGAGGCGAAGGGTAAAACGGTGGTTTCTGCCCCTAGGGCGTGGTTGCAGCGAGGTGTAGAACTCGACCGTGGCAAGTCAGGAACAATGGGGGCCCTCTTAACCGACCGCCCATCAGTTCTGGTCTTGTGCTGGCCAGCATGACCGGAACTCCCCTGAAACTTGTACACGATGTGCTACTTGCAAACCAGAAACAAAGGAGCTTTTCTCCGAGAGGAACGTTGCAAACTTGTTTCAAGTTCTTTACCTAAGGTTCTCTGGGGCTGCCTCATTTCGGGGCTTCTATCACCTTAATCACGTCCTCGCGTCGAGATCTGCAGGACTCTAAATTTCGTCAAGAGCTCAAGTGGGATTAGATACTCCATCGATGAACCGCGGCTAATTCTGTGCCCGGGATTACGAGGTCGAAGGTGCGCTCCCAGGAGCCAGCGACCACAACCCCAAGTTTGTTGCATCTGGGCACTTTTTCGAGGCGCCGGAAATTTACGTTCGACATGGAGCTTTTGTAAGTTAGATTAACCCATCCAGGAAATTGGGTTTGGAAACCCCACCTTGTCGACCAGGGATCGAGACCACATGGAGAGAGCATGAGGCCCGCGTCGCATTCCAATCCAGATCCTACCACACGACGCTGCTGGCCGGTGCGAGATCTACTAGCGCTCTAATCTCGACATAACCCCAAAAGGGGAGTTGGGAACTGTGGCAAAGGAGACCGGGCTGAACCATCGTAGAGTATCTCTAAGCTGCGACTCGTGGCGAGCTTTGCGATTAGACTGCTCGACGGCGATCATAAAATTTATCTTGCCGGTGGATTTGTGGATACCGATGAGGATTGACTGGTCGTATGTAGCGTCGCGAGGTTTACGATGCGCTGGTGGGGCTCGGCCGATTAGCCACGTTTCTGCTGACGATTCAATCAACAGTGTAGACGATATTCGAATAGCTTCCGCCTCTGTGTTCATGTGCCTCTCTGTAGATACCAGCTATACCTTGCCATGTCACTCTCGCTTGTATCGTTTACCTTTGCCATGGCCTTTGCGCTGAAAGCCCGGTCGTTTGTTCGAGTGGCGGAGCTCCCCCACACGCACCCGGATAGGGGCTTCAGCCTCGCACCATTTCGTCTTCACTCGACGCCGCCTAGGACTCGCAGTGCGCCGTCAAGCTGACCATCAGCGACTTCTAGAAGTCACTCTTCCTCTCTCTTTCTATTTGAAATTTCGATTCTTCCTTTCTTTTTACGACCCAGCTCCCTCGATTACGACCAGAAAATTGCAAAATGAACTGCACCTTGATCACCTTCCTAGCGCTCTGCTGCTTCCTTGTTCAAGCCGTCCCATCACAACCTTTAAACTCAATACTGAGGTCAACACTCGAAGCTCGTGGTATTCGCTTACGAACGGCGGACCCATACTTCCCCGATCAGCCACCCTCATGTCAGCTATGCGCCCAAGCTTGGCCCAGCATCGATAGCTGCTGTGACGCCGCACCGCTGTTTGCAAACTTCACTTCGGTAAGCATTCATGAGCTACAATTTCCTCTCAAGGATGATAATGAGCGTAATATTCGATCACCGCCTTAGATCATTATGAACCCCCTCCCTTTCATCGACGTCATCGAATGCTCTTGTACCGACACATTCAAGTCCGCTTTCCCTCAATGTGTCGACTGGTGCGTAAAATGCTTCTGTTCTCACTACAAGCTAATTTACCGAAACTCGTTTTCCCCCTTGCACTGATAGCTTCCAGATGACCAATCAGACTGATGGTATGTCTTCATTTGGTTGGACCATGGACCTGCGTTGACTTCCCATCTCCTTCTAAAGTTCTTCAGTCAGATAATCTTCCCGCAGTCATCTCAGGTGAGTCAAATTGGAATACCCTATTACGTATCCCTTATCGTATCCCTTTCTTTCAGGCATGCGTACGGTGTGCGGCATGATGTCGACCCTGATTGGTAGCGTCGCCTCGACCAACCGCGAACTCCCATCGCAAACACCCATCACCGTCACACCTTCCGCCGCAGCTGCGGTTTCCTTGCGACTCAGTCAACCTGGCTTCGCTCCAGCCGTAATAACGAGTCTCCTTGGCATCCTCGTGGGCTTCAGGCTCCTGCTGTGACTGTAACTCTTAGCGCCGTCCGAACTTCTTTCTCTTTCCTTACAGGCTTGAATATCGAACTTTCATTTTGGCTCTTTTCTGTCTTTCACGGAACGGGTATTTATAGTTCCTTTGTTGTTGTTAACGACCTACCACGTCCTGTCACGATTTACGAAATATCTCAATTCATTCTCTGTTGTTGTTCATTTAATGCGGCAGGCAAGCTCACGGAAGGCTTCGCTTTCCTTCGGTCAGTTTGTTGTCACCTTAGCTCCTTGGAATAGTAATTGTCATCCGCATCCGGTAAGTAAAAGAGAACAAGGGAACAGCAAATGAAAGACAAGTGATGCGTCCATTCCACCCACGCTTACACCTTCCGACATTTGTTAAGTTCCTTATGAGTCTTCCATCCTTTCTTTTGGCATTCCACTCCACAAAATGCTGCTGCCTGGTTCGTGTTCCTGCACACGCCTGCGCAGGACATCCATCGGCCGACGCTTCCACATGTAAAACAACGCTTCCAATGACCCAGCTTCGAGAATCGCGGGTCCACCTCGAAGTCAGACTCGTTGAAGTCAGATCCGGGGACATCGATGCACAGCTCCCAAACGTCGTTGAACGATTGGGCAGGTGTGTCACGAGAGGATGGGGTGTAGTCCGTACTGGTGTCTATTCCCGCCCACAAAATGGCAAAGGTCAGAACTGTTTCACGGGCACTATACCAGTTTGAACTCACATCCCCCGAAAAGATAGGTTCTTCTTGTATGTTCATCGGTAAACAAGTCTGCTGCAGCCCGGTATGTAGGGAACCCTCGAGCGATTACCTGGGACCAGCGCTTCGTCTCAGGATTCCAGGTGAAGGTATCTCCGAAGTAGGAATATCCCGTTCCCGTCGATGACGACCCTTCGCTGAAGACAAGCGAAGCACAATACCCGCCGTGGACAATCGCCCGGTTCCACGACCTGTTGAAAGTGTACGCGACTTCGGTACGCATGCAGGGTGAATTGCCGCTGTATCTTTCATTCACCCATACTTTGGTCTTGAGATCGTACGACCATAGGTCTTGGTAAGTGTGATCATTCTGCGCTGCTTCAGGGCCTGATCTCAACCATTCCGCTTGCCGGTTGGCGTTTCCGAGCGTAACCCACACCTTTCCGCCATCGATCCACAGGGCCGGGAGCTCGCGCAATCCTGGCAGAGTGGGATCATCGTTGAGTTCCACCTTTCCGGATACGACCTCCCACTGGCGAGTCGTTAAATCCAAGGCAACAAGGGTATTTCGGCCAAGGCGGTTATCCCCGTCGCTGCCACCAAAGTAGTAGATGGTGCTTCCGGATACGCCGCACGCATAGCTTTCGAGCATATGTCCCGGGAAGGCTTTTGCCCAAGGCGTTCCTCCTCGCATAGTCGTTCGGATCGTGGACCAGGTTTCCGTTTGAAGGTCGAATACAAGCACACCGGGTTGACCGACGAACAGATATGCTTTGTCCATGTGCAGGGCCAAGCGGAACGAGCCTCTGGTGTACCTCAATTCAAGTTTTGGGTGTGGAACTTTCCGCCATCCGTGATTGAGGTCTCGGAGATTCAATGCCCACCCGTCGGAATGAGAGTTCGAGCTGCCGTGTATTCCGTTGAACACGTAATACGTTCCTAAAATCTATCCGCTTAGTCACTATGGAGAGAACCCAATGGACAAATTGACGATACCTTTCCAAACAACACTTGCAAAGCCTTTCCGCGATGGAGGGCTGCCATCGCTCCCTTTACTGACTTGAAGTTTGTTCCAGACACCACGGGTTTGCAAACTACTGTCCTTGTACTTGATTTGGGATATGTGTTCGGGGTCTGGGTGACGTTTATTTAGCCGCTTTTCAGCGTCGCTTTCCTCGCGTAGCTTAAGGATGGCGTCGTTTTGGAGGTTTTCGATATGAGTGCTGGCGGTGACAGCATCCCAAGCCGCAGAAGCAACACCTGACGAGTTGCCCAGCTCATTAAATACGCTTGCTTGTCTCAGAAAGGCCTTCATCCTTGTCTTGCATGCAAACGGTCAGGATCCGTAGATACCACCGATTCGAGGGACCGTACCGTTATAAACTCCTCGATTCCTACGTTGAGCACCTTCCATTCTTGACGAGTCGAGTTAGCAAAGCAAAAGCGGGCGTTAAGATCGAGAACTCGTACTGTAGTATGGACCTTCCTTGCCCAGTGTATACGCGTCATACATTCGGTGAACTTCCATCAGCCAGTCTAGACCCTGACATTCGCCCACAAATACTTCGGTCAGTGTTGGTGGTGGGAGCAGAGAAGCCACTCACAAGGACATGATCTCCTTCCTTGATGTAGGACTGTGCTATGTTATTCACACAAGCAACTACATCCAGAAACTCTGCCCATAGGTCTTGACGTGCGAGAGAGGTGATGGCGGAGTTTGAACCGGCGATCATAATGGGATCGTAGGATTTGGTCTGAGAAAGCATCAACCGTATGCTGTTGAGGTATGCTTCCCTTGCTTCAGCAAAGAGGCCTTTTTTGAACGAATCGTTGCCTCTCTCCTTCCACATCATCCCGGCGAAAATCGAGGCGTTACGCTCTGCCGCCGATGCTGGTTTATCCAGGAACCGTGTCATATCTCGAAGAGGCTCTGGGCCTAGCTTTCCTTCACAAGCTGAGATCACGATTTTCCTGGGCACTTTCCTGGCCTCGTCTAGGTGAGGAAAATACACCGGATTGGTGTTGGCGGTTTGATTATTGGCTTGCATCGAATTCTGGTCGGAATATGGGAGGGTGAGATTTAGAGCTCGTTGGAGTATCTGCTGTGCCTCCATGATGCGCCTTTGGTCCCAATCGGTGTGCGATTCGTTTGCCATTTGGTGGTTGTTGGGTTGGGTTTTTTAAGCGGGGTTCCGATTTCGGATATAGTACGCCCTTACCTCCGCGGTCAGCCCCTAAATGGCAGATGAACGCCAGTCGTCTGCTTAGTCAGCCTGATAGCCAGAGGACACAACTTAGTGGCCATGCATTTGTGTTAAATTTCCAGAGGCTCTATACTCGGTTATGACCAACATTCCTCGCCCCACCGGCCATCCAACTCCATCTTTTTCACAAACTCCTCTGCCTTTGCTTCATCCCATCCATCCCCTCCTTTGGCAATGCAACTTATCACCGCTTTACGAACTGCTTTAGGCATTTGGTTTGAGGACCTGTCATCCGCAGCAATGAGCGGGCGTGCGGAGTACGTAGTAGAGGGACGAGCAACGACAAACCCGCAAATGTAAAAATGACCCTCATTTGTTACAAGGTGATCAAAAATTTGTGATACATCTTCCTGAATCAGATGCTGTACGTAGATTTTGCGGTCCTGACGAATGAGACAATTGATGCCAAGGTAAGTCCAGACACTGGGAATAGCCGGGTGCCATGCTAACCTGATCACGCGAGACGGCGAGTCGGAAAGTCAGCTCCCCTTTGTTTGCATACTCCTCCCATTCTTGTCGATAATGACAATCCGCTTCAAGCGAACGGCAACCGAAGTATAGAGTATTATCTTAAAGCAGTCCACGATGAGATACTGGAGTTGCAAGACTCTTCAAAAGTCGCCTCACCTTTTGCCCCAGCGAGAACACGTTCCTCCTCGAGCGCTCTAAACGGCGCGACACCAGTCCCAGGACCAACCATGACAATCGGCTTTTTAATGTTCTCCGGGAGTCTCATGGTACCTTCAGCCAGCCCGATTTCAATGCGCGTCCCTAGATTCGGTTCCAGATACAGGCCTTCAGCTTCATCACATTCTCAAGCGAAACAGAAACTCTTACCGACTGGTAACGAGGCCAACCAAGTGGTACAGACGCCTTTTCTGGTTACCTTCATGATGGTTTTGTATCTAACAATCGCAACGCACAGATGCACTTCTCTGGGATGAGCCTGAATGCTTTGGTAAGCCAAGGCTCCTCCGAGCTATGTCTTCCGAAAGCTCACCTTAACTGAACTTGCAATAGAGAACTCGCGGGGACGCAAGAGCGGGAACACGTTGACAGCGTACTCTGGAGGGATCGCGACTGACTTGAACTCTGAAAGGACTTCGAGGATTGTTCGACGAGGGCGTGTCGTGTAAGAATGGAGGTCGTCCTATGGTAAGGGTCCCATGAATGAATCGATTTAGGGATTGGTGAATTTCGTCGATTAAGGTTTCCTCACCAGTCCCTCCTTTGTGCAAAAGTCGTTGAGTTTCTCTTTCTCCCTTTCATCGGAAGCAAAATGTTGAACGCTTTCAAAGAATGACTTCCGTGGAACGGCACATATATCAAGGTGCTTAGCGAGGAGTTGTCTGATGGTGGCTGAAGCAGGGAATTCGGTTGGGAGAGGCCAGTCTTTCACCAGCTGGGTCAATGATTTATTTCACCGCCATGGTGACAAACCGACCGCACCTGTATTATATGGAGAAATAGAGTATGTGACGTCGGCCGTTTCTTCCCAGCCCATTCTTCTCAATAGCCAGGTTACATCGTCCTCTGGATTTTCAGGGTATAGGACCGCAACATCACCGGGCTCATATCTAGCGAAATCATTTAAGTGTTAACTCCAAACCAAGTGTTCAGTTCACGTACGATATGTCATCGTCCGCCTTAAACTCTATTCGGTGCACGTCTTGGAACCAGTCCGCTCGAGTCATGCGCTCGTTGTGCGTAAGGGTGACAGGGATACGCCCTCGGCTGCTTCTGAGATTGAGACCCTCGAATTGGTTTAAGAGAAGTTCGGGTTGGTCCAGAGTAGTCATAACAACTCGCGGTTGAGGTCGCGTAGGACCGAGCGTTTCGGCGGCGTGCCCCGGGCCAGCAAATGTGGAGCTCAGGGCTTCGAAAAGTCGCGATAGCCAAGGACCAAACGCGCTTTCGATACTGCCAGACGATCCGAGTATTAGCGAAACATTCCAGGAGCTTTTGGCAGAGGAGGACTCACCCGTAGAAGTCCTGATCATCAGCATCCCCTCGGGGAATCAACTCGAGAGCGCCGAGGCTCAGAAGGCGCCTTTGCAATTTCTTCGCGGCCCAATTGAATCGCTCGTACCCAGAGTCGCCGAGTCCAAAAACCCCAAAGTGCATCGTGTCCAGGAGGTCACTGGGCAAGTCGCTTCTGAGTAATGTCTTCCACAGTGTCATCATATTGCGAGGCTCCGCTCCATTACCGGTAGTCGAGCACACAAAAATGACCAAAGGCTCATCCACAAGATCGTCCTTGACGTCGACGGGGTCGTATTTAGCAAATCTGTTGCGATTCGATGTTGTCATGTGCTTACTAAAGGGTAGGCGTCCATGGCCATTAAACGAGTCTTGTAGCCGCGTTTGAAAGCCTCGAGCCCGATCCGTTCCGCTGTGTCTTGTGCATTCCCAGTCTCCGAGGCAAAAAGAATCAGAAATGAATGAGATTCGTCGTCGTGAAGTGTCCCGTTGGAGCCAATATGTTCAGTCATAGGAGTAGCGGAATGAGGTTGCTGACTATCTGATAAGATGGCGGGAGCTGGGGCGAAAAGTGTTTCGGTCCAGAACACGGATTCGGCGATAAGCGGCGGACTTATGTCTCGCAAGGCACCCGAGCTCCTTCCACCAACCTTCCGTTGCCCCGCTCGCTTCACTTCAAGATACGCTTAGTCCGACTTCATTTCACCATTGAAAAATCATGGCTGGTGGTCGATATAACTCTGCTGATGCCCTTCCCTTTGATATCATCCCTCTTTTCCTATATTGGCTCACAAACTACGCCGATCTCGCCTCGACGGCACTCGTTTGCAAAACGTGGAACCATGCGGCCACAACGAGATTGTACAACAGCATCATTTATACTGCCGAAATGGCGAGACAGAACGGCCGAGTGAGTCTTTGGTCCGAGACCGATTCGTTTCTAAGTGGAGCCACTGACGAGCCCGTTTTACGTATTAAGGTTTCCTCTCCGTTCGACGTTATGCTCACACACAAAGACTATGCTCTGCATGTCAAACATATGAGTAAGTATTCTATGCCCGAAACTGTTTTTCTGAGCTACTTCACTTACGCCCCCGCCCCAAGCCATTCAAAGCGTTCCAACCACAAACAGCAAGCCTAATGACGCATTTACAATCAACGTTGCACGATGCCTCGACCTGTGCAGGAACCTCATGTCGTTCTCATGCATGTCACACGGCATTCTACCGACCCTCATCAGCCGAATCGCAGCGGGCAAACCCCGCCTGACAGACCTGAAGCTCGAGGCCGTGCTCAATCGACCCGAAACCCAACTTCTATTAGCTGTGAAGACTCTCAAACGCCTGTCTCTGGATTCTCCGACCCGGGTGGTGTTGCATTTCCTCCCGGACTTGGTCAAGAACAATGCCGCCAACCTCGAAAGTCTCTCGATCACCGTGAGTCAAACTACTTCTCTCGTTCCGCCCTTTTTCCCAGAAGCTTAGACTTTCCTAATCCTAGAATTCATTTGACCTGGATCACGAGTACCTCGGGACCATTCTCTCTCACGTGCCCGAACTTAAGACCCTCAGAATATCCGACTGCATCTACATCACCCACGTTCAGCTCCTTCGCGTCATCGCAGAATGCTGCCCATCACTCACTTCCCTAACTTTAATGATCTATACACCCTTCCAACAAGTGGATCCTCAGTGGCCTTCGTTCCTCGCCTTGAAGCACCTCAGCATCAACGTTCGCCAGTGCGACAAGGACGCTGTAAAGGGGACGCTGGGGGCCGTTTTAACAGCGACCAACCAGGCGGCGTTGGAGAGCCTCACGCTCAAGTTGGCTGAAAAGACTGGTTTCCCTACTTTGTTGCTAGAAGACTTAATTAAGCACCAGAGAGGGACCCTGAAGAAGCTCAATATCGTGAACACCGACATTACCGCGGGGCAGCTGGAACGTATCTGCGCCGAGCTTTCTGAGCTCCAGCAGCTGTCATTCATCATGAGTTTAGGAGTTGTGAGTCTATTGGCTAGCGTTACGCGGCGTTTGTACAGGGGGGTTTCTAACACCAAGCTCTCCCTCGTCAGGACACACTAGCTGGAGCCTTTGCGAAATCAAAGAAACTGAACACAGTAATCGACACAATTTCCGCGACCGGTCACTCGGGCTCATTGGCGCCTCTCACTTCGCGAGAGGTCCAACGTCTGTTTAAAAAAGCGAAGAATGTTCGGACTATCAAACTGACGAGCCGAACGTATACGGTTGGTAGATCCTCATACTCGCACCTCAGACTTAATTCTGAACTAGCGTTATTTTCCCAGAGCTCGTGGAATAAAATGCATCTGGAGATGGCTCTCGTGCGAGACGGACACCCATTTATCTACCGATTCGACGGACAAACGGGAGAGCTCAAGGATAGGCCGAGCACGAAAGCGAGAAAGGGGAAGGTGACAATCGTGTAGCGATTGTTCACGTAGCATTGCGGCGCAGTTTATTCAGCGTTCCGCCGGGGTTATTTCTTCGACAGTTGGTGATCCAAGTCTAGCAAGCGCATTTCGTAGTAGATGGTAAGACACACGAGGGTAATAACAGCTTCACCAGATCTCTTGGTTCAAAAACGTAATGTAAAACACAATTTATGATGTCTGATGGAACAAGGAGGAAACGACAGAGGCGCCAACAAAGCGACGAGAGATACAGTGCGGAGGAGAAAGACAAGTAGGATGAATGAACTGCAGATCGCAATACGGACCACGTTAGACGAGTGGTGCACCGGTTCCATATCGCTAAATGCTCACAATCGGGACGATAGTAGTATAACTAGGAGGCCTTGGGGGCTTCCTTGTACGCAATAGCCGCCTCCTCGCCCATAGCCGCGATAATGCTGATCATCAACTCCTTCTCCTGCTCGAAGTCGGCTTTAATTTTATCGCCCAATTCACCTTCAGGAACTTTAACATCGTTCTTTTCGGCACCGTCGGAGGTCATGAGGTTGAGGAAACCGTCGTCGATGTCAACGAGGAGGTATTCGTTACGGCTGACATTGGGGACATTCATATTGTGAGTGGAAGGGCAAATGTCTTCAAGCTTCTTGCCAGTGAAGATCTTGTGTGCGTGGGTTAGTAGGAAAGTTGGACGGGGAGAGGGTTGGGACTCACATCAGTCGCGATGAGATGGACCTTGGCGTGTCCGTGCTTGCCAGTCTTGGAAGTGGACATATCAATGATCTTGCAAGGGCGGTTATTGATCACAACGTGTCCGCTGGAGATAACGGGAATGCGTGAATATCAGTAGGATCGCTAAAGATAAATGTTCTTACTTTTTGCGAAGCGCGCTGCCTACGGAAAGTATGCGGTCAGTCAGAATTCAAACCGCGACTCCAACGCTAAAAGTCCTTGTATACGTACATTGCATGGGATAGGTCAGGGAGGCTCCGGCTCCGGTCGCTTCAAAGTCATGCTCATGCTTCTCGTCGTCGGACTGTTGAGCAGGCGATGTCAAGCGATCCAGAGTGAGTCAACACGGATTTCAGAGACAGCGAAGGAGTGGGGTGATTAGCATCGCCTGTTCGGGACTTGAGACCACGAAGAACAGACTCACCATAGTGATATAGAGGATAAAGTTGAAAGTTGGTTGAAAGGACGGTGTAGAGGGGGGCGAGGAGGGGGTGAATGGAAGAAATGTGCGCGAGCCACTCGGCGCGGCGTCTTTATTGCTGGATTGCCCCTATTTGGCCGTTTGCTTGAGATGTCACGCGTGCGGGCACGCGAGCAGGCAACACCTTGCCCCCCAATTTATCCGTAGAACGCTCGCAACGAGACCAAATGACATAGCATGCACAGCTATCTCGAGGCTCCTTGAGACCTATCCAAAAAAAACACCAAACCATGTTTCCTTGGTTTCAGTTAGAGCAGGAATTATAGGATCCACCCTAAGATTCATTCCGTGTTAACCTAAGAAGGGCCACTTTCGGAGATGGCACGGCATGGGCATCGGATGTAAGGAAATTACCCTGCATTTGGGGGGCTAGGGAGCGTCGGACCCATCGATCTCTACACCTTCACTGCGACGTGCACGCGGTCATAAATTCCTTGAAGCGCTTAGAAGGACCCAGCAGACATTTGCACCTTTGCACACTGTGTAAACTTGTCTTGATATTGGTGGGTACGAACCAGCATATTTTGAATCTCCACTGCAGATTCCATAACGCCCAAACCAGTCATGAGACCCAATGGAACTGGGCTGGGCAGCCCCTAGAAAAGACTACACAAACCAGAAAAACGTAAAGTCGAGAGCTCGAGGAAGACATGATACGTAGAAACACTAAAATACTTCTTATTGGGGGAAAGATACGATACGGTATCGGGATGAAACACAACCGTAGCCGGACCAGTCGAAAGAAAAGAATGGCCCAAAGAATGAAGTGTAGCTGCCGATAGGAATCCAAATCATAATGATCATTAATGTTAGAATCAACCCCTAAATTACCAATGGCTGCACACGGCACAAGCGTGGGCATTGTACCGTATGAGGACGAAGCGGTGAGAGATGCCGGAGCAGTAAGAGTACGGTTGCGACGGGTGGCACCGCGTATATTGGCGAATGTGGAGAAGACAAAGGCGGAATAGCTTCTATCAATGAGTCTTGAGCTGGGAGTATTGTCCGAGGAAATAATGGAGAGAACGCACCTAAGCGACCTCATTGCGTAGAAGTAAGCCAACTTGAATATTTTCCCCAGAAGCTTAGAGTTTCCTAATTACAAAATTCATTTGACCTGGATCACGAGTACCTTGGGACCATTCTCTCTCACGTGCCCAAACTTAAAACCCTCAGAATATCCGACTGCATCTACATCATCCACGTTCAGCTCCTTCGCGTCATCG
This sequence comes from Tulasnella sp. 424, assembly GCA_019633425.1. Classification (NCBI taxonomy): domain Eukaryota; kingdom Fungi; phylum Basidiomycota; class Agaricomycetes; order Cantharellales; family Tulasnellaceae; genus Tulasnella; species Tulasnella sp. 424. The sequence continues at coordinate 268,860 of WSUB01000023.1, forward strand.
CAGATTGAATGCTGCCCATCACTCACCTCCCTCACTTTAATGATATATACACCCTTCCAACAAGTGGATCCTCAGTGGCCTTCGTTCCTCACCTTGAAGCACCTCAGCATCAACGTTCGCCGGTGCGACGGGGATGCTGTCTGTATGCGGAAATCAACAATAATCGACACAATTTCCGCAACGGGTCACTCGGGCTCATTGGCGCCTCTCACTTCGCGAGAAGTCCAACGTTTGTTTAGAAAAGCGAAGAATGTTCGGACCATTAAACTAACAAGCCGAACGTATACGGTTGGTAGATCCTCATACTCGCACCTCAGACTGAATTATGAACTAGCGCTATTTTCACAGAGCTCGTGGAATAAAACGCATTTGGAGATGGCTTTCGCGCGAGACGGACACGGGTTCGTCTACCGATTCGACGAACAAACGGGAGAGCTCAAGCCGTCGTCGCCAACAGGGACCTTATATGGTACTGGACCGACGCGGCGGTGGCGTCGTCGTCAACGGTGGTGAGGGTGCACTACACGGCGAACACTCAATTACTTGCTGCCGCTCACATCCTCAACCCATGATAAATACCCATCTGTATAGACTGCATTAACGTAACCTATTTTCTAAGAATTCTAACAGCTCTAGAGACGACGTTCGGGTGTGCGCTCGGACGACGGCAACCGGTCCCAGCGCGATGATCGCGTAACATTTAGACACCCGTGACGGACATCCGTATGCATTACAATGCGGTGTATCTACTTAAGTTAAAAGTTCGTCTTGCACCCTCACCGCTGCCGTTGACCCCGACGACGACGACGCGGTGTCGGTCCAGTACCATATAAGGTCCCTGATGGTGACGACGGCGATCACGTCGCGTGAGGTGACAGTCCCAGAGGTGGGTCCCTGATACCGGGGTTGCTGGATAGAAGTATCCGGTATTAACAGCTTCATCAGATTTCTTGGTTCAAAAACGTAATGTTAAACGCAACTCAGGACATCTGATGGAACAAGGAGGAAACGACGGAGGCACTAACAAAGCGACGAGAGATACAGTGCGGAGGAGAAAGACAAATAGGATGAATGAACTGCAGATCGCAAAACGGACCACGTTAGACGAGTGGTGCACCGGTTCCATATCGCTAAATGCTCACAGTCGGGACGATAGTAGTATAACTAGGAGCCCTTGGGGGCTTCCTTGTACGAAATAGCCGCCTCCTCACCCATAGCCGCGATGATGCTGATCACCAACTCCTTGCCGTCGTCGGATTCGGCTTGAATTTTTTCACCCAATTCACCTTCGGGAAGTTTAACGTCGTTCTTTTCGGTACCGTCTGCGGTCATGAGGTGGAGGAAACCGTCCTCGACGTAGAGAAGACTGTATTCGTTACGGCTGACATTGGGGACATTCATGTTGTGAGTGGAAGGGCAAAGATCTTCAAGCTTCTTGCCAGTGAAGATCTTTTGTGCGCAGTTTAGTAGGGAAGCTGGACGGGGAGAGGGCTGGGGCTCACATCAGTCGCGACGAGATGGACCTTGGCGTGTCCGTGCTTGCCAGTCTTGGAAGTGGACATATCAATGATCTTACAAGGGCGATCCTTGATCACAACGTATCCACTGGAAATATTTGGAATGAGTGAATGTCGGTGGGACCGCTAAAGATAAATGCTCCTACTTTTTGCGCAGTGCGCTGCCTATGGAAAATATGAGGTCAGTCAGAATTCAAACGGCAACTCCAACGCTAAAAGTTCTTGTACGTACATTGCATGGGGAAGGTCGTGGAGGCTCCGGCTCCGGACGTCTCAAAGACATGCTCATGCTTCTCGTCGTCGGACTGTCGAGCAGGCGATATCCAGCGATCCAGAGTTATGGAGTCAACACGGGTTTCAGAGACAGCGAAGGAGCGGGGGAATTAGCATCGCCTGTTCGGAACGTGAGACCGTGAAGGACAGACTTACCATAGTGGTATCGAGGACAAAGTTGAAAGTTGTTTGAAAGGGCGGTGTAGAGGTGAGGGGGGGTGACTGGAAAGAAAATGCGCACGGGCCACTCGATGCAGCGTCTTTATTGCTGGATTGCCCCTATTTGAGCCATCGTGCGAACTCACTGAAATGCTTATCGCCTCCATATCGCGGTGAGTCCCTTGCCGAGGAGGTCTCGACCAAATAAAGAGATAGGGTCCGCTTTAGAGTGTAGCCAATACCCGTAGACACATTTGGTACTGGGGCCCGCCTCTCCGAAGGACATTCGGCCGTCATTCCTGTTCATAGGAGGTCAACACTCCATGAAATAGCATTGCACTTTAGCAATCCAACGTGCGTATGTGAACTCACAGGCGGAGTAAATTGCCGCTCAAGGGCCAGCGAGAAATACAAACCAAGGGGCATAGCTGCGTGTTGGTTAACTCGTCCCATCCGCGCGCGCTCGATATCCGTAACCGATAAGGCATGCTTACTGTAACAATGGGCGCGATTAAGAGACCAGCAAAGGTCGACAATATTAATGCTCTACCTCGGCTTTCTTGAACGTTAGTCGGGTGCTTGTAGCTGAGAAAATGATACTGATAGCAGGCGAAATTGTTCTTGAGGGCCTTTGTGGAGCTGGAGAGGTTAGCGACGGTTTAATGGATCGTACCAGCGTCTACCGGAAACTCTGTCGCCTCAAAGGTAGATCGATAATCTTTGTCCAAATTAAGTAGTCGTGAGGCGTAGCTTCTGCCTATAACTAGATCAACATAGGTAGGATCGGTCTCCGTCGTGCTCCTGGGGGTCAAGACTGTACTAGGCACATGGCATGGCTGAATGGCGGACGAAGTAGAAATCACCCAAATAGACAACGACTTGTGACTGGGATATATTACACTATATATGAAATGTTACAGTTATATTTACAAGCTTACTGACAGAAGTCTTCGTGCTGGACATTGGGGGATCCTAATTGGCGGTTGCGGAGAGCAAACATTTGGTCAAGTTTGCGCGGTCTACGCGGCTCAGCGCACCGTGTCTCCGAATTTTTCCTCCTCGACGCGTCTCTCATGGCACTAGGTAAAGTCTTTCAGCCCCTTCGCACTAGCGGTTCTTTAAGGTATGACTCGATTCTACTAGCAGAGTCACTTTTAATCTGACCGTTGATTCGTTCGTAAAGATTCATCCAAAATTCACCGCTCTCAAGGCTCGGCTCTCCCAATGTGCTTCACTCATCCCGTTCAGTCAGTTTCAAACACTATTTCGTGAAATTTTATCTTTCGTGCTGATTTACATTCACTCGTAGCTATCCACCCGCGTGAAGTATCCACCATTGCCCCGAAATTTGCGTCCACTCCCCATAAATGCACCTGCCGCACGGTGGTTTGGGTCGTCTTCCCAGCCGACAACTGTGACTGTACCTCCAATAACGTCTGAACCCCCAGTTGTCTCGTCGTCGGCAACAGCAGGAGCTCCTACTCTTCCCCCACCCGAGCTTTACAAGCCTACCTCCGACCTCCCTTCACCTGCCGACGTTATTGCACCCACAACAGGCACCGCAACCAGCTCCGTTCCTCCTACCCCAGCAGATGCCTCCATTACGGACCTCGTCACGTCGCCTCTTGCCAATGGGGATCACATTGGGGATCTCGCCTCGCTCGGTCTCGGTGGTTGGTCTCCAGCGGGGTTGGTGCAAACTCTGCTGGAGCAGATCCACGTACATACGGGAATGCCCTGGTGGGCTACCATCATTTCCGTTGCCGCCGTCGTTCGAATCTCGATGCTGCCCATTCACATCCGGGTCACAGCCAACAACACTCGTATGGCGTACATCACCCCGAAGGTGAAAGAAGCAACCGAGGCTATCTCAAAGGCCAAAGAGAATAAGGACCAGGCCGAGCTTATGAAGGCTGCCATGCAAATGCGACAACTGTACGCGACAGCGGGGGCAAGTCCGCTGATCGGTATGTTGGGCTTAGTGCAGGTGCCGGTAGCATTGGGTATGTTCTTCGGTATCAAGTGGATGTGCAACTTGCCATTGGAGAGTATGAAGACTGGTGGCATCGCCTGGTTCACCGATCTTACAGCTGCCGATCCGACATACGTCCTACCGGCGGTGAGCACGGCAGCAATCATTGCTATGCTACGAGTAAGTCTTTCCGATACTCTCAGGAGGTTCAATTGCTGATGCTCGCTTGCAGCTGTCTTCCGCAGATACCCCCAAAACCCCTGAAACCGCTCACATGTCGAACGGCTTCACTCTCCTTTCTCTCATCGGCTTCCCTTTCCTTGCAAACCTTCCGGCGGTTAGTGAACACAGCCTTCCGCCCGTACTTATTCTGACCTTTCCTCAATTTTTAGGGTGTTATGATTTATTTCATTGCCAACGGTGCCCTACAAGCATTGCAGGCGGCCATCTTCCGCATCACATCCATCAGGGAACGGGCTGGATTCCTCCCTCCACCACCTCACGCCAACTCCGTACCCGCGCCCACCATGGTTGAGACGTTGAAGGCCGGTTACAACAAATTCATCAACTTCAACCAAAACCGGTTCGAGGAGATCAAGCGCGATGCGTATGCGAAGGCTGAGAAGGACGTAAAGAAACGGGCGGCAGAGGTTGCCCGGCAAGCAGCAAAATCGCCTAAGCAACAGCTTACAGGCAGTTCGAAGAAAGCAGGCAAACGCTAGAGCCAAATCGACTTGATCCCTATTTTTCCTTTACGATATCATATTATCTCGGGACATATCATTATGGAAGTTGCGTTTTTACACACCCCGATTAATTGGATGTCATCGATCATCATTTCGAGAACATGCGTACAGGGAGGGAGAATCTCAGGGGATCGGTATCCTAACTCTCTGCGGGTTCGACCTTGGTCGGTGGGGCAGCATCTTGTGTCCCGTCTGAGTTGGGAGGTTGGCTATTAGGCGGCCCTGGGGGAGATGGCGCACTTATTTGGTTGAGAGAAGTCGCTGATTTGGCCATTGGTCCTACTCCTAGGGTGCCCGCTGGTGGTGGGAACGGCGGGAGGCCAACTGATGTGGGTAAATGTGCAGGAGAGCCGGCCGCGCCGCCAGGCCCTCCCATTGAAGAACTGCCAAATACGTCCATTTGAGAGTTAGGCCCTCGAACCCCCGTGTTGAGAGACGATGAAGACGATGGCAGATCACCGCTTCTGTTGGAAGAGACTCTACGGCGACCTCCCGTATGCATGGGCCGTTGAATGCCAGCCCCACTCGGGTGATTCGCATTCGAGAATAGCCCTCGAGGAGCTGGATGGGCGGTGACAGAGGGGTGTCGCATCTGCGGAAATGGCGCTGGTCCACCAGCAGGGTAGAAGTTCGGACCTGGTCCGCGGACACCTGGGTCTGGCCCGTCCAGGGAACGTTGGGAACTTGAGAAGGAAGGGTTGGCACCCGGAAAGTGGTTCATGGGACCTTGACCTGGAGGCCGTTGTATAGGCGCTAAGGGGTTGTTTCGTTGACCAGGATTGCGGTATGGATGGAAAGAGCCGGGGTGGGGAATTGGAGGAGTTTGATAGTGATGAGGATAGTCTACCTCGTGGTTGAATTCGATTGGGAGTTTAACGGAAGATCCCTTGTCTATGGTCTCGAGTTCCTTGGTCAACGCCTCCAACTCCTTCTCCAATTCGGGTATTCGATCATCTTCTAACGCTTCTTTCCGCTTATTGACTCCGTCGAGCTGACCCTCCGCGTCCGCAAGCTCGGCATCGAGGTCTTCGGCTCGCTTTCGGTCGGCTCTTAGTGCTTCCTCCGTCTCCACAGCGGATCGGTCGGCTTCGTCTTTGACCCTGGCGTGCTCGTCGGTCACTCTGTCCGTCCGCTCTCCCAGAGAAGGAAGCAGGTTATCGGCAAGTTCAGTCAGCTGGCTTTCAGCGTCTTCCGAGGCCAAGGTCAGTTGACTGACTGCCTTCTGCGCCGCTAATATCTTCCGACTACTTCGCAGCTCTGTGGCAGCGTGCTTCTCCCCTGTTCGCTTGAGTGCTTCGATCTCCGAGCGCATTTGGTTCTCAATCCGTTGAGAGTCCTTCCGCGCCTGCCTCAGCTGGGCTGCCATTGCATCTCTCTCAGTAACCGTGGAGGCAAGAGTGGCCTTCAACTGAGCCACCCGCTCTTCCACAGACATCATTCCGGGGGAGGTGACGGGTGGAGGGGTTGGAGAACGTCGAACTGGAGACGAAGGAGGGGTTGATTCTGGTGTTATAGGTTGAAAAGTTGCGGGCATGGGTTGAGCACCTTGCTCCTGTTGTGGAGATGTAGGTGTAGAGTTGGTGGGACCTGAAGACAGCAGCATGATCAATTGGAATATCGCGCCCGGGTGTTGCAATGACGATTCTTACCTCCACCTTCTTCGCCAGCAGTAACAATGACGCCTCGATACGCCTCATCAGCGGAGGCAACAACCAAATCAATATCGTATTGCATGGCTGGTAGGAGGCCATATATGGTCAGGATAGCCTCGGCATCGTCTTCTCCCGTGTGCATGATGACCTTGTTCCATGGATTGCCATTAATATTGACGGCCATACCGGACCTGAGGATATTCGAGATACCGCGCTTGGTATCTGTATCGTCTTCAGCTACTGCCCAGCTGTCGCCATCTTGCGTGTCTTCATGTAGACTAGGTGCACCGTGCGGGGTATTCGGTGGGCGTTTGACGAAGGTGGTGTCGAGGGTTGTGGTAAGTACTAAGGTGACGGAGACAGAGCTGATTTCCCATATTGTGAGGAAAAGTCTTGGTGTGTAGGGTCGAATGGAGCTCCAACCTGAGTCGGGGGGTGGTGAGGGAGGACGACCGGACATCATTAATGTTCAGACTGAGGTTCGGACATAACGGCTTATTTGTTCCAAGTGTTCCGTCAAGCCAAGACGCTCGATTCGGGTTTCCAAAGCTCAAAAGGTCAGCGCCCAAGCCTCCATGTTATGATCATTAACCAAATGTCCGATCTAATGTATCGTAGATAACGAAAATCATCGCACTGCTAGGGATAGCTCTTGCGACTGTAACACCACAACCCGCGTAAAGGCCTTTTAGGCCTTTCGCTCTCCACAACGCAACAAATGTTCCAAAGAACGTTGATTTTGGTCCTGCCCTGCCTCCACGGAGTTCTAGCTCTGTCTGAAGGGTGCTTTTGACGGAGTCCGCCGGGAACAGTGCAATATTGTAGGCAATTCCAGCTGCTGCACCGGCTAAAGCACTCTCCCAAACCGCTAGATCCTTGGGAGTCAGGGGAGGTGCATCTGGCGAAGATGTGGTGTGCTGTCGAAGTAGTAGTTTGGCAACATATTCCTTCGTTCCGAACCAAGCCACAGCACCACCGGCTTCTCGGAGGAATGTGCCCGTCTGTCCAAGCCAGAGACCCCGGACGCCTTCAGTCCGCAAGACCTCCTTGACCAGTGCCAGAGGCCCAGGGAGAAGCCTGCGGTCGATAGGTGGAAGAGGTTCTGAGGAGTGGGCAGCCAAGCGCTTGGCTTCGGCTGCCATCATCTGAACCTGCATCTTGCATTTGATGAGCTCGAGTGGAGTCCTGGAACGATGCGTCAGAGGGCGGCGCTGAAGGGCGTAATGAAAACACTAACAGAATGAAGCTAGCGACCGTGCCTCCTCCGGCGGCAGCTATTGCCTTCTCGCCCATCGAGAGATCTCCTGGACGCCCGGTGAGCTTCTTTATCCCGATTTGGAGTTGGTTGTACGTCATGAAGAGAGCCGCGTTTTCCAGGATCGCTCCGAATAACGGAAGAGGCAGGCCCTAAGAGACAGGGTATGTCAATAGCCGAAATTTAGCCAGGAGTTCAGAAATTGGGTGGTCTTAGAGGACCCTCCACCGCCGCGGCAAGGTCGGGCATGAGGATGGGGCACCTACCCTGTACAGACCACGTATTCCTTCTGACTGCCAGGTTTGGGTCAGACAGTCCACTGGACCTTTGAACCGCTGGACTTCCTCTAAGACCTGTGCTTGGAGCCGGACCTTGCACAAGTCGAAGGGGTGCTCAAATACCTTCGATAGCATGCCAGCCACCTTTAACAAACACCATGAGACATTAGCAGAACGGCCTCCTAGGGCCATCGAGAGCGCTTACACTTCCAAAAGCAATGTCCTTCACTCCTCGCAAGCCTATAGATTCTTGTCCCTCTAATGCTGACACAGCATCGTACGATTCGTCCATCCGTCGGCCGAAGTAAGTGGATTGAAAATTCGCTGTAGTTTAGTTGAAGATGATAAAAAAAGTCGTTGGATCTAGTAGATGTGGTAGAAGTTCTTGTCTAAGAGAGCTCTATATCATTTTGAGTGGGGCAACTGGGTGTACCAGGGTCTTGGTTGGGGGGATGGCTGCTTAACTTTTTCTTTGTGCGAAATTACCCTTGAGCAAACAAACAGTTCGTGTTCTAGCAACACAACGCAAGTTCCAGCGAGTGGAAATGGCACCCATCGACGAAGCTATCGGTTTCTTCAAAGATGCATTCGCAGCCGAAAACACTGCAGGACTATTGTCTGTCCTTCTTCCGGACCAGTCTCAATTGATGAGCGTTCTCCGCCTCAGGGACAACCTTCGGTCGGTTTGTCATATCGAGTTCAGCCACCGCGTCTGTCATTTTACTGAACAGCGAACCTGGCATAGATCCCCTTTGAGAGAATTTCGGACAGAGTGGAGGCGAATAACGTCTTTGATCCACGGGAAGAAACAAACAGGCTGATTGGGAGTGTCGTGCGGGAGTATTTCCGCTACGTTCGGGAGTACGATACCCCTCCAGAAAAGGGACAGGATTCCAGTTTGGCGAGGTTAAAACGAGATTTCCGAAACTTTGACTTCCTCACCCAGTGCGTTGAGTCTTGGCTTTAGGCTTACGGCAACGCCGCTGATCAGGACTCGACCCCACTCTAGACGGTTAGCCGACCTTTATCGACCGCAGAGGGAAACTGGAAGGGGCGCAGGCCCACCGGATGTCGACTGGATGTCAGAAATCATGAAACGGACCTCCGTTACCCTACTACGACAAGCGGGGGATGTAAGTAGTTGTATGGCGTCGTGCTATGTGGTTTCCCCTTTGGCTGAACATACACCATGGGTCTACTTCGTCAGATCGACAAAATGTCTGGAGTAAACACCATCGCAACGATCTCGGACGCGACTGCCAGACTGAACAAGGTTCTTCTGTCAGCGGTGACTGGCCTGTGAGTAATGGTCCGCTTGCTGTCGTTCAACATCGAAGCCCTGAAACGACCATACACAAGTGTAGATACCCGCCCCCGATATATTCTCCGGGCCTCTGCAGCAATATGCATCTCCAACCAACTCTTCCGGGTGCACCATAGGGTGGGTCTTATCATCCGCAGTCGACTCAAAGTTTCCCTCAAATTGATCTCCAAGTAGACCAACTCGATGCACCTATTCGAGCAAGTTATGAGGCCCATGTTGAGCACAAGACAACTCCACACCTTGACCAACACAGTCCCCAAAGCCGACGCGGTCGAGTTCCGCTACTGGGTGGGACGCTACAAGTTGAACCTCGGAAATATCCAGCAGGTAAAGCACGCCCCATTTACACACCTAATTTAGCCCATAGGTCTGATTGGGATACTTGACACATACTAGGCGCGAGACCTTCTCCAGTTAGCATTCGACGATTGCCCGAACCGGAGCAAGAACAAACGGTATGTGCATTGAGCTCGATTGATCCCCCTACTAACGGACCTGAAATCAGGACAATTCTTATTTACCTCACCGCTGCTTCTCTTGGCTGCGGCATCGCACCCTCGCCCGCTCTCCTATCCGCTTTCAACCTCCGCGCCCAATTTGGGCCTATAATTGACTCCATCAAGTACGGGAATGGAGCGGCGTTTGACCGCCACATGAACGCCTGGATGCCGTGGTTCGCCAAGTTCGAGCTTGTCCTTGTCTTGAAGGAAAAAGTCACGTTTATGATTTGGAGAACCGTCTTGAGACGAGTGTAAGTCTCAGAAAAGGCAGTCACGCGCGGGGACTTTTGTTTTTCGTTGCTTACTGGCTGGGCTTGCTCTAGGGCCTTGATAATCGATCCCGTCAATTTGAGAGCGGACAAAGACGTTCAGATATCTTTGAAGCTTGTGGAAGATGCGCTCAAGATTGCGTACCAGGACAACTCGTACGATGCAGATGATGCCCAAATGATCGTGTTATGCTTGATAGACCAGGTAAGTGTTCCTCGGCGCGGTTTCCAAAAAGCCGGACATCCTGCGGACGCAACGCTTACAAACTATCTCCTCAGGGCTACGCTCGTGGTGGTGTTCGTCATGTATCTGCTACGGTCACCAAGTTGCACATTCCACCGCCAAGCGCGCTCACTAAGCTCGCTGCACGGCCTCACAGCCACGAACTGTACCACATCGACTAGGTCACGTTTATCGTTATCTTTTACTCCATGATCCAACGAGCGTCGCCAAGGCGTACAGAGGGACAGCGCCTCGCGGATTTCTTTTTGACACACATAAATAAATCGGAATCAACCTTTGACCCAAAGAAAAAAACACAACCTTCCCCCCGGTGCACCATTCACCATCCGAAAATACTCAACCAACCTTTCTTCGCTCCCTCCGACCCAGGAGTTCCAGGCACACGAGGGAGGTTGACCGGGCCTTCTCCCCAGAACCACCTGATCAGCGGCAGGTCGGCGTTCTTGAACGGCGGGTACTTGAACTTCATGACAGGAGCGTAGTCGAGCCAACCGGGAGAGTCGATCGTAGCGCGTTGGTGCGAGAACGTCTCGAAGCCGTAGTACCCCAGGCTCTTGCCATCTAGAAAGTAGGGGATCGTGTCAGGGTGGGGACTGGGACTGTAAAAAGGACGGGAGAAGATGGGCTTACATCCACTCGTTCCAACACCACCGAAAGGAATGACGAAACAGCCTGCGTGGAAGAGGCATTCGTTTGCGAGACAAGCGCCCGATTGAGTTTGATTGAAAACTGAACAAAACAGGCGAATGAGCAACAGTGCTTTTGCCGAAAGGAGTCTTGGTCTGTCTACTTACTGTACTCCCGGTATTTCGGGTCGTTGGAGAATGCCATCAAAGCCAATGGGTGCTCTCGAGAGTTGACAAAGGCGAGTGCTTCTTCGGTCGACTAGAGACGATCGGAAGAGAACGCCGTTAGTTTAGCTTCAAAAGACGAAAACGATGGTAAGGCGGATGAACTCACGTCAACAGGAACAATAGGTAAGAGGGGCCCAAAGATCTCACTACACGTCCAGGGCGGTTAAACATCATCGCGAGTTTCGCAAATAGACACAGACGACGTACTCTTGAAGCAAGGAGTCATCTCCCGTACAATCCTTCACGACCGTTGGAGCGATGAACAGCTCTTCTCGGACGCATTCGCCGCCCAATACCACTTTGCCGTCAGTCTTGTCGAGCATAGCTTTGAGACGGTCGAATTGGCGTTCGTTGACGATGCGACTCAAGCTCTCGGAACCGCGTGGACCGCCCTCAGCTTTCGGCCAGAAGGTTTCGTACCTGGAGATGCAGTAAGGTGTCTTAGCCTGTGATGTGAAGGGTGTTCTGAAGCGAGAGACAAGTAACGTACACTTTCTTCAGTTCCTCAACGAGTTCGTCTTGTCTGCTCCTTTCGACAAGTATGTAATCAGGAGCCATGCATGTCTGATGTTTGGGTGATCAATCCCTTTATCGAGTTTCAAATATGTGCAGACGCGACCCACCTGACCGGTGTTCAACGTTTTACCCCACAGCACGCGCCGAGCGACGAGCGGGAAGTTGCTCCCGGAAGGACTCGAATCCACGAAAACGGGAGACTTTCCTCCCAGTTCGAGGGTCACAGGTGTCAGATGTTGAGCAGCCGCTGTGGCAACAATTTTTCCGACACTGGGGCTACCGGTAAAGAAAACTGCGGCGGGGGCGTCAACATATACGTAACTGGATATGGCCACGGTTTTCCAGCAACTTACTGTGGTCCCATCTCAGAGAGAGGAGTTTGGATGTTTCGGCTATTGCGCCGTTGACGACAGCGTAGCATTCGGGGTCGAGGTATTTGGGGAATAGTTCAGCTAAAAGAGCGGAAGTGGCCATCGTCGATTCTGACGGCTTGAGAACGATCGTGTTGCCTGCTGCGACTGCGCATGCCTACGAAACAAAAAGCCACATCATGTCAGAACATATTACTCTCTCGCGGGCACGTTCACGCCGCGCAAAGAGACTAATCTCAGTACCATGGGCATTAGGCTCGTGTACACTAGATTAGACAAAAAAGATCCCGTCAGTCCAAGCCTCTTGGCACTAAATGGAAATGAACTGTGAATTTGAACTTACGCGGGTAGTTGAAAGCTATTCGGAGCCAGAAAACGCACAGGATGGTGTTAACACGGTCAGCGCTTTTGTCTCTTATCATGGGGTGCAGCGTAACGCGCCCGAGGCACCACACCGTTAGCGCGCGTGTTTACTCACGCGCAATAATGAGAACCACTCCTCGGGGGTCTTGGCGAATCTTGGGGGACATGACAAACCACAGGATGTCAAAGGGCGCTTTTCTGGTCTGCGTCCAGCTGTCGATGTGTTTGAGGACGTGCATGATGTGCGCGTGGACCGAGCCCAGCTCCGCCAGGTGGGTGTCATTGGGGTGACGCCCGAGATCAATTTTCAGAGCCTCTTCAAAACGAGAGGTGTTATCCTGTGTGGTAGAAGGGGGGCGGTGGGTTAGCGGTGTGCGGTTGACGGACTCCTCGAAACCGAAAAAAAAAGGGTTACCTGCAGGAGGTGGGCAAGCTGTGCCAGCTGTTGCTTTCGGAACGCAATATCGCGAGTCTTGCGAGTGTTGAAGCCCCGTTTGGTTCTGGCATGAGTCTGTAAGGAAGACCCGTCAGTTGGAAGCAACGAAGCGTCAGTTAGGAGTTGCTGACCTCGACGATGTCATCGAGAGATGTGTATTGCAAAGGCACTCGGGGAGGGAGGGGACGACCGGTAGAGAAAGCCATGGTGGTTGAAGAGCGGAAGGGGAAACAGTAAAGGAGTGGGAGTTGGTGGCAAGGTTATGTATAGCAAATCCAAGCGCGAGGGATGGTCTGGGTCTGTGAGAGTTGACGAGAGTTTGGACGAATGGAAGGGGCAAGGAACGACAGGAGGTCTCGTAACTCTCGTTCAAGCCACAGCTTCGATGCTCGGCCAAATCCCCGGATCGGAACCCACGCCTCCACCAAACGCCGTGTCTTCACCCATGTCCGACTCAAACGCTGTAAAAATCTCTCCCTCAGACACCGACCTGCTCTCAGCCGTTATCAAGGCTCAGTCAACTATTCCAGATGGCTCGGGAGCATCCAAAATAGCTTCAGCCGTGTTGACCGCGCACCCTGACTGGGTTGTCGCTGAAAAACGCATCCGCAAACTTCTTCGCATTCAAAAGGGCGAAGATACCGCCCAAGCCGACCCCGCAGCACCATCGTCATCAGCGGGGGATGGACCTCCATCCGCCAATCCGAAGAAGCGAACAAGAGGGAAGCCCAAGACGAAGTTGAACGAAGCCACTTCTGGTGAGGTGCCGCGGACAACCGAAGACAGGGCCAACGGGGATAGCTCGGCATCTTCGGATACGCCATACCCGATCTCTCAGCTGAATCAAGAGCTCAAGGTCGAAGAATGGACTAAAAAAATTGATGTCAAGGTCTTTGATGGAATGAAAGGCAAAGGCCTCGTCGCTACGGAAGACGTCGCGGAGGGCGAAGTCATCTGGAAAGAAGACCCATTCATCTACTGCCCTGATTGGTGAGTCGCCGTCTTTTTTTTATCTGTTCATCTTCAGGGCGAGCTCCCCGACTCCCGATTCATTAACGGTGATTGACGTTGCAATGGCTGATTGGAACCCGACGTCCTGCCTTCTTTTTCTTATTTTGGCTTTTCAGGGACATCCAAGACGCCCAATCAGTCGGCCTCCGCTGTGCCAACTGCGCTCTTCCCCTTCCCTCACCGCGCTCACCCCCAATTCCATGTCCTTCTCAATGCGGACGATCATGGTGCAACCGCCTCTGTTACTCTCGTTCCAAGGACGCGCATGCATTCCTTTGCCTCGGTCAAAACCCCGCTAGCACCCCATTGCTGGACTTCATCGGCACAGAAAAGTGGAAAGCTTTGGGAGCGTGGACGAGAGTCGTCGCACTTCTGCTTGCAGAGTGGGTTGCGGCAGGGGATAATAAAATCGGGGAAGGCAAAGACTGGAGCATGCTGAGAAGCTTGGCCGGCTTGAGCTTGAAAGAACGGGTCAAAGTGCTGCCCAATTGGTGCGTGTGCGCAACACATTGACCTTCCCTAGACTTTGGCTGACGGGATACACCCAGAATAGGCAGACAACAGCCCTCGCCGACCAGCAACTCTGGCGAAGAGCGCACAAGCTGTACGTCGAAGCGCTAGATAAGCCTTCGGACTCCGGCGCAGCAAAGAAGTTGTCCAAGTTGAAGAAGAACAAAGCTTTGCCCCCGGCGATCCATGACGAACTGTTCAGCTACGAGAGTTTCTTGGTAGGACTAGGCAAGATGAGCTTGAGTGAGTGGTTTTTGTTGCGTGGGTTTTCGTCCCGGGATTTGCTCGCCCGACTAATCGTTGGAATACACGACCCGTATTATTACATATTAGATCTCGAATCCCACGGAGCGCTTTACCGCCTTCACTCTCACCTTAATCACTCTTGCTCACCCAACATCTCCGTGCAACACCCTCTCATTGACACCCAACCAGCGAAGATCAGCATTGTCGCCAAGCGCCCAATCGCGTCAGGTGAAGAGCTAACGGTGACGTACGTCAACCCAAGGAATAGTCTGAAGAAGAGAAGACGAGAGTTGAAGGAATGGGGTTTTGGAGAATGCCAGTGTGAGAGGTGTCTGGAAGAAGAGAAGATGAGAGAGGGCAAAGAGGAGGGTGATGAAGACGACCTGGAGGACGAATTAAGAGGCTTCCTAGGCGTGTAGACATATGTCATCTAGACACTAACGTTTGGAAAGTTATGTTAATGGTTGAAAGGATGATAGAAACCGTTATCGGTAGCGCCGAGAGAACGCCGCCGACGCTTAAGACGGACCATGCGAGAGTTCTGACACAGGGTAGACGGAATAAAGATAAGGCTGCAGCTACCGACGTTAACAGCAGACAAGATTCCAAAATATCTATCTATCTATCTATAGATCAAAAGGGTTCCATTTTCACGGGTCCTAACGACTCCCACTTCCCCCTCCATTCGACGACGAAGGTTCTCCCGAAGGTCCGGGCGGACCTGGCCTAAATCCCATTCGCATATTTTCCATCGTCGGAGTCCCAGGCAAACTCGGAGAGTTCGCTCCTGAAGCAGACCCCTTCACGCTCTTCCAAAACTCTCCGATCGAAGACTTGAAGTCGCCAGGTCGTGATCGTGGACTTCGCGAACCAGAGGCCATGAGGGTGTCGCTTTCTCGTTCTCTCTCCCGTTCGTCGTCCGAATCAAAGCCGTTGTCGCCGTCCTGAGAAGCCACAGATGCCGCGCGCCGTGCTTTGCGGGCGTGGAACTTGCGACTGGCCACCGAGTTCGAAAACAGAGGGAGGAGGTACCTGAAGGAGAGCGGATCCACAGCGTCAGATTGCTACCCTTTCGCAAGCCTTGCTGAACTCCGCTTACCGTTCATCGAGCGCAGTGAACCACTTGCCATCAGCACCAAGCTCGGCAAGTTGTCGCAATTCTGAGAGCCTGTCTGCCTGCATGTTCGGTCCTGGTGGGAGGACCTCTCCAGCGTCCGACTCGTCCGAACCAGCAGACCAGAGGGTACCGCTTCGGCTGCTTCGTCGAGGCTCGCGACTCGTGGATGGTCCGTTTTGAGGATTCCAACTGCAAGAGAAGACCGCTATCAGCTACCCTGTGGGGAACGATAAACACCTGGTACGCACCCAGTTGGGGATTGCCTGAACCGACGGTCCCGGTTCGCGCCCGGGGTTGAGCCAGCAGGCCAATCTCCGTTCCCGGTTACATTCAGAGGATATCTCTCATCCTCGCTGCTGTCCCCGTCACCCCCTTCCTCTACACCAGTGCGAATCCCGAGCACTTCCAGCATCCGAGCCGTCGTTCCTCCGAACATGATGACAGTCAAGACCACGACAACCAAGACAGTCGTCCTCAGTGCAGGCGCGTTATCTCCCATGAATCCAGCTGCTAACGCCACTCCGACAGCTCCCCGCAAACCGGCCCAGAAGAGCATCATTTGATACGAATGAGGGATTTCTTCGCCTCGTTTCCCTCTGGCGGTTCGTTGGAAGAGATTGATCAATTCCGAGAGTGGGAAGACAGCGGCGTAGCGTGTTGCACAGACGATAACCTTCCGAAGGACACAGCCAAGTTAGTGGACCAGGGTAGTCGGTGGGCCTTGCAATACGCACCGTGGCAACGAGAATGAAAAGCGGCTTAAACACTTGGACATCCTGGGTGAACAGGTTGAGGCCGAGATAGATGAAGATAAAGTTCTCCGACAACTGTGCGAGTATCGAGAACATGTACTTTGTTGTACGTTGGGTGCGTCTTGACATTGTGTGGTAGGCGTAGTGCTTCAGTGTGATTCCACAGAACAACAAAGATACGATCCCTACGTATCAATCCATTTAGTCAACACATGATGAAGCGCCCCCTCGATATACGCACCGCTCATATGAAGGCCGTTTGAGAAGAAGTAACTGGTGTAGGCGATGAGTGCGACAAGGCAGGATTCGATGCCTGGGTACATGTGGAGGCTGGAATGCTTGAGACCAAGAGAGCAGCCGAGGCCGAAGGCAACACCCATAGCCATCGACGAAATGAACGAGAACAGGAAAATGCCAATGCCATGGAAAATCGAAGAGACGTATATCTCGCTGCCGTGGAACTGGGATAGGGTTCTATTTGCGGTTGGTCGGTGCGCCCGGCAGATAGTGAAAAACATGTACTCACTCGTACATAACGATACTGACAGCATCATTGAGGATGCTCTCTCCGAAGATGATGCTGTAAAGCTTGGGGTCGACTTTGTACTGATTGAAAATTGCTAGAATTGTGACCGGATCCGTGGCGGACAATGTAGAGCCGAATATGAGGCATTCGATGAGAGTAACGTTCAACGATTCCAATGAGAGGAATGAGTAAATATAGGTGAGGACGCTGTAAAAGGACTCAGTCAGCTGCCCCTGTCGTCCTTAAACGCGAGTTTGGCCACTCACCCAATGCCAACAGCAGATATAAAAGTGCCGACAAATGCAAAGGTCAAGATGGAACCAAAGTTTCGAAAGAAATTTTCCTATTGGCAGTCAACGGTGAGAGTAAGCGCCAGCATCCCTGAAAAGATCCCGAATAGCCAACGCACTTGCTTCAGCTCGTATCCCGAGTTCAGAATGATAGGTGGTAGTAGCAAGTTGAAGAATAGGGTGTGTTTGAAGGTCTACGCCGCAGTGAAAGTCAGCTTTCGCGGCCCTATGCCGCAGTGCCGGTCATCGAAACCGAAGCACACACCAGCATTTCACGGATGAGGTGGCCAGGTGAGAGTCGGACAACCAGTCCCACTACCATCCCGGCGAATATAGATAGAACAGTTTCGTGGATAGCGCGGATCCTTTTGATTTGCACGTAGTAGGAAGCGCATAACGACAGAATAAGAAGGAAGCAGAGAATGGTCAATGCCCAGGCGCTAACGTGCAAACAGGTAATCAGCTGGCATTTCATAGAATTTAGCCCCAAAAGCCGTACGAGTAGAGCTCCTCTATTTCAGGAGTCGTCTCTGGAGTATTGGTGGGCACTGGGGGCGGTGTGACGGAGAGTGCCAAAGCCATTTCGAGGATGGCCTCGCTTGAAGAGCGGAGAGTTCGAGTTCTGGGAAGTTGGTGCTTGAGGGCTTGCAATGCCTGTTATCTATCGAGTTAACGAGAGAGCTTGGGCGGTCCAAGGAGGAATTAGCGTGACAATTTCGTAGAGGGGAAGGATGTGGTAAGACGAGGAGGAAGCAAAGTCTCCTGCGGCCCACTTCGAAACCCAACTTTCCCAGCGTGCCTGATCTATTTTGCGTCATCCGCTGTCCACGCAGCAACCCTTGCCCGTGATGGAAAGCATCTCCAGAGCTCTAGGTGAGTATCATCTGTCTCCCCTAATCCGTCTTGACTTGTTTCTGAGCAATCTTTTAGTTGGGAATCCTGGGGGATCTAGGGATCCTAGTCCACGCCCAGGTCACCGAACATATCGGGGCCACAGACGGCAATCTTTCACCCCGATCGACAATGCTGAACTCGTGGAACTTCGTGCTCGAACAAGAACCGATGCATCGTATTCAAGGACAGCTTTGGGGATGCTCTCATACAGTGTAATCATTCTCAAAATTTTCGATCGTCGATTTTATCGGAGTAAGTCGACTGTGACATGATAAGCGTCTCACACATTCTGACCGACGCTTGAACATAATTCTTGAAACAAGTTGGACTTCTCTACGTAATTCTCGCTGCAGCCCTCTATCTTTGTGCCATCATTCGCCGCCGAAAGTCTCGACACGACTTTGCCGACTCCATCAAAGGTCGACCTTCCCTTCGGTGGGACGAAAATGATCTACATCCACCCCGAACAGATGATGAAACGGGGCCCGAAGCTGCTAATAGGCGCAAGAAGGATGCGTCTGCTCTCCGTAAGCGCATCTTTGGCGCCCCTTTCGTGACTGCAGGCTGGGTTGTAGTCCTCGTCACAGCTACTGTGGCCATTATCGAACTAGCTTTACTTGTACTCTTACTCGCAATATAATGCACGTTTCAAATGGATTCTGTCAACGTTTTTGAACAATGACCACTTTCGAAGTGCCCGTCTGCGCTTTCGATGGATACGCCATGGCCGTGAAGTTTGGGGCGTCAAGGCACGAAGCACCCTTGCTCGCTGTGCATTCCGCATGAGATGCGTATAATATTAGTTTACCGGTAATGGGACCCGAAAAACAGTCACGAGAGCAGACCTCCATGGACGCCGCGGCGGAGGGTAGATCGTACATCGTATGACGATTATAATAAATAATAATAAAATAGAAAACCGCTCTGCCTAAAACTATTACGGGGACGAATTTTTTAAACACATGATATACTAGCCAAGAAATCCGAACCTGGTGTAAGCCTTCATTCGAACTTCTTTGAAGCAGGATGACCAGTCCTCCGCCGAAAGCTTCCGGATGAAGTATTAAAATTGATATTCAGACACAGGGTATGCGGTCATAGATAGAGTTTGCTGCTGCTGCACAACGGCTAAGCAATGGGAGACCTCCTCTACATCGATGGGACGGCCAATGCGAGTACAGATATCTCCAGCCCAGTCATAAAACACCGCCGCGCTCATGTTGCGGCCTTACTCTCGGAAGAGATGGGCCAGACTACGCAGCATATCTACTTGGCCCAAGTTGTCGCCTGTGCGAGCGTAGATTGCTCGCAGCAAACGAGCGCGTCGGACGCTAGTATTCTCGCGTACCCTCTCTTTGGCCACCCACGATTGTTTTGGGGCCCGTGACCCTCTCACCAAAGACGTCGAAAATGATGAAAGCGTGGTTGTGGTAGAGTAAAATCCCTTGGAGTACGACTGGGAACAGAGAACGGTACATAGTGGATCAAATTGAAGAGCTTTATCGACAACGACTTAATTACAAAGAAATCCCACTTCAACGAACGATACTATCCTGCACCTATCAAATGCTCGTGGAGATGAGACTGATATCCATAGACGCGGGAGAGGAGGGGGTAAGCCAACGAGAGATATGTGCTTCGTCCTCGGAACGACCGAGCCGGGCATAAAGATTTTTGGCAGCTACATAAAATGAAGCGGCCTCCGGCTTGCGTTTTTGTCCGCGGTGGACGTCGCCGAGTCCACGGAGCGCATTCGCTCGTCCCTGGTCATCGCCAGTTCGAGAGAAGGCGTCTCGGGCACTGGCGAACGATTCTTCGGCCTCAACGTACTTCGCTTGAGCATAGTAGACGTGTCCCAGTCCCAGGAATGTGTTGGCTCCACCTTGGTCATCACCGATGCGAGCGTAGATGTTCCGCGCTTGGGTGTAATGCTCTTCGGCCTGGGTGTAGTTAGATTGAGCACAGGAGATGTCTCCTAGCCCGTCTAACGCGTTTGCTCGACCCAGTTCGTTGCCGATGCCAGCGTGGATGTCTCGCGCTTGGATGAAGGACTCCTCAGCCTCGACGAATTTGGATTGAGCATAGTAGACTTCTCCGAGCCCATTTAACGTGTTCGCTCGACCTTGGCTGTTGCTGATTCGAGCATAAATATTTTGCGCTTGCAAGAGGTACGTTTGGGCCTCGGCGTATTTGGATTTGGCACTGCAGATGTCTCCTAGCCAATCTAACGAGTTTGCATGGCCCCGGTGATTGCCGATGCGAGCGTAGATGTCGGCCGCTTGGACGAATGACTCCTCTGCCTTGTCGTCTGCGCATTGAGCATAGTAAACCGATCCCAGCAGGCTCAAAGCCGCCGCACTTGTTTCTTGATCTTTGTCACCGCCTACGGTATCCAGTGCCTGGCGGAAAAAAGAGATGGCCTTCTCATGATTGTTTTTGGCATGTTCCAAACGACCCATTTCTAATAAAAGCTTGGTAGAAGGAATTTTGGAGCCTATTGGGATTGTAGACGGCTACGAGGTAACGGCCATTAGAGACCTTTGTAACAGACCATGACCAAGACTCACCAGCCATCCCACCTCCCTATGGCACTGAGCAGCTTTTGGCCTTCCGTTAGGATCGAATTTCCAGCAATCGCTCATCAGACTACAAAGCCTGACGACTTGCGCCAGCTGCGTCTCCTCACGAGCCTGAGGAACTTTCCCCTGAAGCACCTTTAGCGTTAGAGGTCCTTCCGAATAAACGTCGGGAAACGGCAGTTTATCCGTCATAATCTGTGCAGTAATACGTCCGCTAAATGAGTAATCACGCTGGCAAACTTGCAGTTCCCAAACCTCGCTCACCTCCCAACATACCCATCCGGCTGACCAGATGTCGCTTGGTAAACCAGGGGGATCTTCTTCTTTCACGACCTCAGGAGCCGCCCAGCGAAGGGACCAAGCAGGTCCTGTCAATGTTAACTCATCCCCGATAATATCGACATCGATACAAGGCCGGGTGGCAGTTGGAGCCGCTGGCGCAAGCGGAACACTCCCATTGGAAGCCGCACGGCTTGCCAATTTGTTTACAGTGCGAGCCGAGCCGAAGTCCGTAATGACTGCGCGAGATGACGAGGTGGCGAGAATGTTCAACTATAGCATCGCCGGGATTTGATGAGTTAACAGTCCCCTATCGCAGACCAGCCAACCCACCGACTTAAGATCCCCATGATAGATCGGCGGCTCGCGCGTGTGAAGGTACTTAAGACCCGCGAAGGTATCCTTAATCTGCGATATATAAGACTTGTTGGCCTGACCTGATCCTTAACTCGATGACGAATTATCACTTACGAGGGAAAGCCGTTCGGGAATTTCCCATTCTCCCGATGCAAGGAACTCCCGGACGTTCCCATTCGATTCCCAAGACAGAATTATCCAAGCTTTATCGTGTTTGAAGTCTTCAACGAACCCGATCAATTGGACGATATTTTCGTGAGACAGGGCTGCCAACATTTCCACTTCATTCACAAACTCCTGATAAACGATCCTTCAGTGCCAAAGCTAGTAACGAAGTAGCGATAATATTACTTTCGAAAATTTCTCCTTGTTTGTGTCGTGGCTGCACCGAACCTTCTTCACTGCCACTCGTTTACCGCGTGCCTGCTTGTTCCGTTTGAAGTGCGCTCGGACCACTTCAGCTTTGCCACCACATCCAATAGGCGTTGCGGTGCTCCTAATGGAGACGGGCCGGATTCGATACTTCGATAGACGGTCCAGTCTCTCTTTCTAATCCATGCTCTAGTCAGTCTTTCGGCCTCTCGTGGATGTCAATGCGCCTGGGACAGACCACTGAGAGCTTCGTTCTCGCTACCGAAGGCACTCTATCGATGCCTATTTGACCTGAGGTAGGTTCGTCGGATTGAGCCTGGCTGAAAGCGTCAGCTTCATGCGAGTCCATCAAGGGGTTGAGCAAGATCCGCTGGATCCTACGCGAGATGGGAGGAAAGATGGGTACCGGAAGGAGGAAGTTCTTGAAGTCAGAGTGACCAAATGAGGGGTCAGAGAGGGCGCTTTATAAGATCGTAGTCAGGATCGCACTGCCCCTCGTACGCGGAGGCCGCCAACACTGCTTTAGAAGTTACCCGTGTGTGATTCTCGCGTCGTTAGGTCACTGGGAAGACCCTCAATTGAGATAGTATGATGGTCGCGCAGTAAAGGCACTATAGGTGTCTGGTCGGAATTCCCACCGGGAGTGTAGCACAATTCCCGCCGGCTGAAACGGCAATGGTGGAAAAAACGTGAAGGGCCAAAGGCGAAAATCGCAGTCACTACGCTTCTGCCACCCCCTTTCAGCTACTTTTTCGACGAAGCGAAGACCATACTCCCCTTTCGCCGCACGTTTCGTCCTTTCGAAGTCCGTCAAAAACGCGCACCATACCACCGTTCCCATGGGCATGGTTGCCAGCAAAAAAGTCTATGTACGCTCCGTCTCCCGTTTCGCAGCCATCTCGTTTTCTGAAGACTTTCAGGCCATCATCTTTGCGTTATCCAGCTTGGCACTATCGCTTCGGTGGTCATTCGTGTGGGATCCTTGCGTAGTTCGCTCACCAGGAAAGCCCTCAGTCGGGATGTGATCGTCGGGCCGGAGTACTCCTAGTGTCCGTTGGACTTCTCTCTCGCCGTTTTACCGGTTTTGCCCCACCCCTGGAGTCTGGGACGACTGTCGCGTGGCTCAGGTAAGCGACTCGGCATCGAATGGAGATGCAGAATATCCCATGGGCCGTTCAGTCAGAACGCGCGGGGGCCGCAGAACGCAAATTTACCGATGAGAGTATAGATTTCATGTACTCGATTGGAGAGCTCATTGGCCTCTTAATATTTGTACTGTGCACCACAGACACTTACTAACATCTCAAACGTAAGTTTGCTTAGCCCTTGTCATCGCCAATCCAAGGGTAGATGTCCTTCGCTAAAGCATCAGACTTAGCTGCCTCTACGAACTTAGACTGAGCATAGTAGAACTCCTATAGTAAGTACATATGCATGCTCTTCTAATTGCTTTTAGTCTTTTTTTTTTTCGCGCGCAATAGTATCAAACGCTTGCTGTGAGAAAGACGCGGCGTCTCCGAGACGACCCCAGCAGTGGTGCGTGCGATCCATTTGTAACAAAATCTTATTAAAAGCGACTTTGTGGCCTAAAGGCGGTCCACATAAAAGGGGGTTGACGGCTGCAAAAGCAGGTACATCAGGAATTTTCGTTACTCAGCGAGGACAAGACTCGCCATTTATTGAACCTCATCACAACACAGAGAAGCGCTCGGCCAATCTTGGGGATTAAATGCCTAACAGTCGGTCATCAAACTGCAGAGGCAGATGACTTGCGCAAGCTGCGTGCTTCCGCGAATCGAAGGAACTTTTCTTCCCATTCTACTAACGGAAGAAACTCGAGGACGTTCCCATTCGGCTCCCAAGTCAAGGCCATCCAAGCCCTGTCGTGTTTGAGGTCTTCGACGAATTCGATAAATTGGACAATGTTTTTATGGAACAGCCCAGGGAACATTTCCACTTCATGAGCAAACTCCTACAGACCAATCCATCAGCGAATATCGTCTTCGTTCTACGAAAGAAGTTTTTCTTGCTGCGCGAAAGGCAAAGACACAGAAAGGAGCCGTTCGTGCCGACAGCATTCCGGAGATTGGGGTATTCGGCGAGCCTCCTCTGATTCGCTCAGCCGGGCCTTCCATTCCTAAAGCATGACAATATCTTGGCGCCACCCCCACAGGGTGAGCTGCGGACAAACTATGGAACTCAGTCGATCCAGTCCAAGGTAAAGCGCGCGATAGGAGTCACTTGCATTGATAACTTTTTACTATTTTCAAACTAAGCCGTCGATTTAGAAGGTGACGCAACTCCCAGATTTTCTGATACCCCTCAACTCATTCCGAGTCAGGCCGCTCTGGGGCGGAACGATCCGTCAACAAAGTCAAAAACCGATACATCGGCAAGGAATGGGCCAGCTATGGCCTGTTAAGAAAAGGAGTTTCGCCCATATCAGGGCCTCATGAGCGATATCGCAGGGGCGGGCGATAAAGTCCCTGGCATTACCTTGAAATCCTTATGTACCGGGTCTGTATTGATATAATAATCCAAGTCTGGTTCACTCTGCGAATAGGTTGGCTCCCAAGCATCAGCCTGACGCCATGGTCACTGAGTCATGGACGAACATGGAACGCTACTACGAACGAGTGCTGTGCAAAGAAAGGATTGAGCCGGGATCATCCTTGGGTTATCTGGTTTCGCTTAAAACGCACGTCATAGCATTTATCGTGATCCTTCTCTCGGGTGACGTTCGACCCTGCTACCAGAGAGGCAATATACGGCTTTCCAGTGGTTTCCGATAAACAGGTGTGAGCCAGCTCTTGAAATCGTCTCGCTACCAAGCCTCTGTTCTCGTCGGATGTTTCCCACTTATACTTGAATTGAACGATATGGATGACCAAGCCCGGGGCCGATGCAGGGGAGTCCGTAGCCATGGTGGTTCTGTTCGGAGCGTAAAGTAGCGGGTGGCTGTGGGATTTGGCGATCTTTGTGGTGCGCACACGCACGGGTTTTAGCTTGGGATCTCCGAAGTTCGCGCAATCGGACTTGGGCTGACACCGGAACAGCCGAATATATTGAGCAGTGCGCAGTCTGAGGCGGAAATTTCTGGATCTTTGTGTTCGAATAAAGGCATATTGAGCGATTTCCCCGTACGCTTTTGGAGGGAACTCTAAAGGCATTCGGGGTCGGGCAAATGTGTATGTGTGACCAGGGGTACAAGTACTCCCGACACCTCCTAGCATTTATTTCAAAGTCAGGGGACCAACGTAACGAGCTTCTAGATAGATTTACTGATTAATAACAACATATATATATAGGGAGTCCCTTGCTTCGCCGTAGATTGTTGCACATGGTACAAATCTGGGTACCACTGTACACGGCATTGAGCACGTGACGAGGAATTGCCCAGCTGCATGTGGTCTTCCGTCGAATAGAAGAGAAGATTGGCTCAGCCTAGCGCACAATGAAACAGGCTGTTCGGTATGGGAGCTCAAGGTGAGCTCTTGCGCACTTAAGCCGCAGTAACAAGCTTTGCGTAGCGGTGGCGGTGATCGAGGACCTGTCACAAGTGTTACGCGTTACAAATGCAGATGAATTTGTGACCGCACATCTCCTAAGCAAAGGCCGCTTCCCTGACTTTTGGCTCTGCCCACTTCCGCTCTCTCGTTTTCTCCTCCCCCCAACCTCCTCGCCAATCTCTGGTTGTTGTCCTTCCTGTCCTTCAAATGCCCATATACCTCCTTTGACTCAACCACTTCAACTTCTGCCCCTCCTTTGACTCTCTCGTTTCCCTCTGCTCTCTCCGCCCTCTCCTCCTCCGGATTTCATTTTAGACTGCAATACCAGTGGAGCAGCCCATTCGTTGGCCTTGAAAGCATCAGACCCACACTCGTCGACGTTGGACCCCATTCAAACGTCAAGCTAACGCTTTCTTGTCGGGGGATCAACGCTGCCAGAATTTCCCCGACACTATGGCCGACGATCGTCGACGGAGGCAGCCCCTTCCACCCCTACCACCCCTTGCCCAATATCCTGTAAATCTTCCTTTCAATCCCGCCGCAAGTCAAGAGCCATTACCAGCTTTACCACCCCCAGTCGCTTCGTCTTCGCGTCATCAAACTCGTCATCCCCAAGTTGCCTCTCCAAAGCAGGAGCGCGTCGCACCCAGACGACCTCAGCCAGTAGAGGAGGACTCTCCAGCACGCGAACAGCCGACCCGCTACTACTTGCTCTCTCTATTCCATGCTGGTGTCACTGTCATAATCGTTGGATGGTCTATCTTCTGTCTTGTGCGCTACTCGACAGCCATAAGGGGTGAGTTTCGCTTTCAAAAGCCTCCGAAGAAGTCTGTCTAACGAATGAGACAACGCCTTGGTTCCATTTTCCCAACACCTCCTAGACCATGGAGATGATCCTCAGAGACGACGATATGCCATTGCTTTCACCGTTTTCTCGGCTTTAGCCTTGCTCATTTTTTCAGTCAACCTTAGTAGAGCGCTCAGGGTAAGTGCACCCTTATCCCGTTTCCGGTCACACTAGCAACCCGGTCGTCGATCTATTCAAGGAAGATCTCTGACACCTTCTTTTTCCCCCTTCTGGCTTTTTTTGATGGTCACCGTCTACACGAAAACCCTGCCCAAAATGGACTTAACCATTCGCAGCTTCCACCCCATTTCCACACAGTCCAACAAGTTGTCCTCTTCGTCGGATCTGTTTCGCTCCTGACACCCACACTGTTCAACCTTGCTTTCGTTTCGTTATGGCATCATCGCTCACCAACGCGGTCGACCATGTCCCTTGTCGGTCAGTGCCATTGGGACATTGACGTCGTGTGGGGAGGGCGAAGCGGGCAATGCGATGAGGGTTCTGCCGGATATGGCGGGTGGCTTGCTGGCGCCATCGTTCGCTTTGTTGTCACGCTGCTCTTTTTGGTGGGTGCAAAGTGCCATTTTCAGTATAAAGTATTCATCAATTACTCCGTTTTATCAGCTTGCTTGCCACTGGTTGACATGGCTAATCGATTACGACGGTCGTCCACATTCAACGTCAGGTCATCGGCCTCGATCCCAGTCCACCGCTTCGCTCATGAACTCGAACAAAGCCAGAAGGGGTCGACAGCCATCTCAACCTACCCCGTTTACCACATCTTCCGCATCATCAAGTCAAGGTCACCGAAGAACGTTTTCATCTTCCAACACAGCGCACGCACAGAGCCCCAGCTCACTGACCTATGTTCCAAATCATCTCACCCGACCCGCCATGTCCCCAACAAGTATAGGCAAGTCCCCGTCCAAAGGGTACGGTGATGGCACGCCTAGACCGTCAGGGTCGTCGAACAGTCACGACCCGCCAGTTGGCAGGCTCAGTCCTACATCAGACATCTCGGATTACTACTCGGACGTCGACGATGGAGGGGACTTGAATCGCTTCGCGGCGAACTTCCGCACACTGGTGGAACGGGTTTCTCGGGAGACTGAAGATGGTGCGAGGTTACCGGCCCCGATATACAACTTGACCCGACCGCAGATCGGTCGGACCACTCCCCCTACCGCGTACGCTCCTCGTCGCAGTCCCTCACCTCGCAATTCAGGATCAAGGCGCTCTTCGTTCGGACAAGACGGCAACGGAGCAGGTCCATCAAGCCCCCCGCCTCAGGGGGCAGCAGCATCTCAAGCCGAATCGCACGCTCAAATGCAACACGACTTGCTCCAAGCTCACCGTCTCATGCTTCTCGAGCAAGCGATGCGAGCCGAGTCTTACGAGCACGTCGTGGTGCTTGGCGGCGCTGTCCGTCGAATGAGCACCATCGCGAGCGTCGCTGATCAGAGCGAACGCGGCGAACCTCCGTGGACTCCAACGAGCGGAGCTTCGAGCTACGCCACTCCGATGGAGTTGACGCGAAGTCCTACCTCCAGTACAGCCAGGAGTGGGAGGAGGAATCCCATGTCCAGACATACGGTTACTCCGCCGCCAGGCGTTGGGCTGCTCACCGACTCGTTCCAATCCGAGCGAGGGCATTATACAGATTGATGCCCCTCTATCTCAATATCCGCCTTACAATCTCCCGACCTTTCTCTTCAATATTCTCTTATTCTCCCGCTGACTGGATTCCGGCTTGTTGTGTTTTGTTCATGATGGCTTTCCGCTTCCCCGGCTCTTCTCCCCGACTCTTGCAACCCCCGATAAATATTCATGTGGAAATCTCTCCCCCGTTTCTTGGCCCCACCTGACGCCACTCGAACGAACGATCTTGGCTTGTTTTCCTTTTTTTTTCGATAAACTAGAACTTTCTCTCCTTTGATGTCTTATTCATCCCAAATTCGCCCAAGCCGTCTCCTTCCCCTTTCCTCCACCCCCTCGCTTTTCTGGTCTCCCCCCTCCCTTCGACCATCTTAACCCCGCGCGCATTCGATCGACCCAATCCCCTTTGACTCCTTCGTTCTCTCTAGCACCCCATGGTTCACCGACTGCGGATGTGTTTTCTCTTTTGCTTTTTTCTTTTTATTCTTTTTCCGAGGTCCAAGAGACTTCCCCCAACGTTCGTTTTCCCGCCCGAAAAGGGCTTGCTGTATCATTACATTCCTTTTTCGGTTACATACAAACACAAAGAACCTACGTACAACCGAGCGTTTTTTTTCCTGAGAGTGAGGGGAGTGTGGATGGACCGAGTTACATTGTTTTGTTTTTTTTGGTCGATCGCGTTTGCATGGTGAAGGGGGAGGGATATGAGCTTAGTAGTGGTACAAGGGTAGGAGAGAAGAGTGAGATGGTCCAACAGAAGATAGTAGGAGATTGTCACACAGAAATTTTCAAGAGAAGGTTTTTCCTTCATCTTCGAATATGCAAGGCGAACGCGCCCTCATACCCACAGTATTCCAGCTGAGTGACGGTATCCCGCCATCTTCCGACAAGGTTCCCTCCGGAGAGAACATACCCTCGGTAAAGCCATCTACCCCTGTCGTGCGCTGTTTGGGTTCCCGGTTGCGGTTGAAGGGCGGATCCGATGGGTGCGCAGTGCGCGTAAATGACCCGTCCAATGAGACATGGTCATTTTGCGAAGGTCGGTGGACGTCGGGGGTCGTCCCGAAAGGGGGGTCCAGGAGGGCCAGCGAGGATAGGAGGTTGAGTGGGGTGGAGGGCGAGTCGAAACCATGAGCCAAGGCCGGACCGCGCGTCGAGGTGGCGAGTTTCCACGTTCATGAAGGAGCCAGAAGCGGGGCGGAATAAGCGAAGATAATAAAAAGAAAAAGTGATCGACCTCCTATCAGTATCGGCTCAACCTTTAAAAGGTGGAAGAACACCCAAAAAAGCTAAATGAAATCCACGTTCTGTGGTGGTGACGCACCTGAGCTATCAGCCGGGTCGATCCCATCTGACCCACTATAATCTTTGAGCACCGTGACAAGTCCATCCCACTGTCGGACTCTGCCGCGTAACGTGAAGGGACCCCAGGCGCTATGCCCCGAGCCGGTAATAAGCGTGTCGAGAATGCGTTCGTCGTCTTCGTGCTCTGGAGAATCGGTGGTGGAATGGTTCGAGTTGGAGTTGTGGTTGTGGTGGTTTTCGGAACCTAGACCGTTATTGAGAGACCCGTTGCTCATTGATGGAGATGACATTTCGGATAGGCGGGAGGATTGCCTGAGAAAACCCCCCGAAAGGTTAGCGAAAGATGTACATGCGGAGAAACGTTCTTAGCACCCCGGATGTACACCTACTTGTAGAAAAGACATCCCGGTTTCCCAGCTTCATGCACCTCTAGTCCTCCAGGTACCTCTACAAACCGACACCCAACGGGGAGGTGTGCGTTTAAAGCATGTCCGATGGGGAGCGGCTCGATGGCAGTCGTGTCCACCGGCGAACGCCGGGACCTCATCAAGGGTGACATCCTCGACGAGGACGAAGAGGCTTCCGGCGACGACCTCATCGCGGTCGACTCCGACTCGGCTCTCTTTCGGTAGGCCTCTGTCGCAGCTCGAGTTAAATGGTATTCATTGACTTTCCAAACTTGAGGTTGTTGACCGCCGAGTAGCTCGTCGACCTTCACGATAGGTGGGAGTTTGTAACCGACTAGCATGTCGCGGTACTGGTCGAATTCAAGGAACTGAAGATCCTCGCGTAAGCATTTGAAGCTTGCACGGAACAAAGTGAAGTATCTCCTACGTACCGTAAATCGACCCTCCCACACCCCTGCGAAAGTACCGGGGGGGTAGAAGGACTCTCCAGGAGGTAAAGACCTGATATACGGATTCAAGCAACTCGTCAACCTCCTAAAATCACCGTCATATATCGTCGAATCGTCCGTCGTCGCGTAGTAGTTCACGTCCGTTCCGATCCTCGGAGCGACCACAGCAGGTCCACTCGGCATGACGGCCGGAGCCGGTCCCGCACCGGTGTTGGTCGGATGATGACCGGCGGCAGCGGCAGCCGCCATAGCGGGTCTCATGCGGAAATGATAGTCGACTCGAGTGAAGTAGCTGTTGATGGCGGCTAGTGTCATAATCGGAGCGCACATCAACAGTTGACGGGAGAGACACGTGACGGGTTGACTGTTGTTCTGGAGGTCCAAGTCGGATGCCATGTAGTGCCGGAATTGCCGGTCACGATAACGATTTGGGAGGCGGTGGTTGTTGCCTGATGGGCCGGGTGAGTCCGATCCGTTTGTTTGCTGCTCGGGTGGGACGGTAACCGGTAGCTCGAAGATGGACCAAGGCGCAAAGTACGAGTCGTAGCGATGTGCACCGAAGACGAAAGGACGGATGAGACCGGTGTACGTTTCGACTTGGGAGATTGATTCTTTCGCGATCGTGGCTGAGATGATAAGAGAGTGAAATTAACACCGAGCCATTTTTTATGGCAGTAAAGCGATCGAGTTGAGCTGACCTTCATCTTCTAGCAGATACCCAATCCATATCGCCAACGTCGAATTGACGGTTTCGTTTTGGTAATCGTATTGCTTGGCTCTCCGGATCAAGAACACGTTGACGTATGCATCAAGGTACGACTGCATCTTTGCGTTCCTAACTATAATAAATTATTCGATTTATTTATCGGTCAGATCTATATTTAGACCTCCCAGAATAGTGGAATATTGTGAGAGTGAAAAGACTCACGTTGTTGAACGTTTTTCCCGTCGCTCTCGAGAAGCATCAAAAACGCCATCCAAAGATCTTCCGTCACATTTGTCTTTCCCCAAGAGTCGATTGGCCAGGAATCTTTTAGATCTCCTTGCTGTTCCCAAGACACGCCTACTGAGCGTATGCGCTTGAGGATGGTCCAACGTGTCTTGAGTTGGTCTGCCAAGACATTTGATGTCAGCCAACTTGGACTGAACCTCCTGGCCAGCGCTGCATAGTCGAATTGGCAGCGGAATATGCGAGCGAGTAAAGCGCAAGACGTCGACAAGGATTCATGAACGGCCTTGCATGTGAGCAAAAGGGAGTGGAGATCGCATGGAGGGCCCAATTTGCTGGCTTTTGGGATGAGGACGGTGTGAAAGGCGATCTCGTCGAGGATTTCTGGGGGTATATTTGTGAGAGATGGAGGGAAGCACATCTTCTTCTCTCCGCCACTTTCGCTCTATTTGCTTAATTTGGGAGCCTGAAGGGGAAACCCGGATCGAGGTAGGGGCGTGGAGAGATAAACCAGGACGGGCGATATGCCGGGGATGCGTGGCCAACTGGGGCAAAGGAAGGGAAGGAGGTGGAGGTGCAGCCAATAGGAAATTCAGACTTGGACTGTGACCTCTTGCTTGCGTAAACATCGGCCGGCCTTCCTCATCCAGCCCAGTAATCACATCTGTGGCCATCGCCGCCAAAGCAACAAAAACCAGCGAAAAGACGACGACGTTGAGAGAGGGCGAAAAGAAAACAAGAGAAGAGAGCGACGATCGAAAGGAAGCTATCGTACAACAAGGTTATATTGGGTACATTACATAATTTACCATTCACCGTTTCCAATGTCCACATGTGCGCGCCAAATTGCCATCACTCCCGAATCTCTCCGAGAACTTCTGACACCGTGACCCCCTCAGCCTCTCAGAACCAAGACACTCCCTTGCTCAGTGCAGTCACGATGCGCATCTCTGGTATCTCCACCACACGTTCCACCACTGCTTCCTGGTACACAGCAGCCCACATGATGTCTGCCGTTCCAACCTTGATTCGGTATCTCCAGCCCTGCACATCGTTCGAAGGGGGGTCAGCAATCAGGCCCGGGGACTTGCAATGAAGGATAACTCACCGACGCGCTGGGAAGCACCTCCAGTATCGTACCTCGAAGAAACGATGTTACGTCTTCTGGGTTATGCAGAAGGACTTTGGCGCCTTTACGATATTTGGCAGGGGTCGTCGGTATAGTCGCCGAGATGTGTTTCTAAAAAATAATTAATTCTCCCTCAGTTTTCCGCCCGCCGTTAACTAAACAGCTCCAAAAACCCACATAGCTGCTGGTGGGCGAGCTAGTCAATGTCGAAGAAATAGTAGCAGTGCCCATGACGAGAGAGGGTTGACGCGAGTCTTTTGTTTTGTGAGAGAGGAGAGGAAAAGGTGAGCGGAATGTGGTTGCTGAAGGATTTACGCGTCGCCCTTGTGATTATTATAGACCCCTCCCTTGGCCCTTTGGACACGAGTACGTACATCTCTACCGCAGTCCGTTCTGTCTTGTTGCAAGTTTGCGGCATTTCTTCTGTTCGCTCGGCGCGTCCCCGTCAAACGGACAGCGCAGCCGATTGATCGAGTGGCGGTACCCGACGCGCACAACCACTGGTGCTTCTCACCGACCGCCACACGGACGTACAGATCAGCGCTCAGCGACTCATTCTTACTTCATCGCTCGACGCAGTGAAGTTATTTATGTCTGCCACTGATGTATTGATTGCCCTTTGGACGGGAGCTTTGCTAATGCTGCGGTTGGCCCTCTGTCAAAAGAAGAGCGCTAGGTAGACTGCGGGTGCAGACGGGATGTACCCGAACGAACCCGTGACAATTTCTTCCATCGAGCATTCCTACAAACGACGGATGCACAGGTGTAGAAGATCGATTTTTCACTTCTATCGTGAAGCTTGTCCGCTGCGGGCTCTGCGCTGTGCCGGTGCTGGAATCGACGTCCTCAATTCGAATGCCGCAGCGGAGGCCGCTTGGCCCTCCAAGCTCGGCATTCCTATTCACATCATCTTCAACATTATTACATTAGCGATTAATAGAGTCAGGGTGAGTATGGCGTGGTTGTGTGGCGCAAAAGGTTCCACGGGCTTTGGGGGTGGCCAGTGGCATAACAATCTGCCCCTAATCATATGCAGTTTGTGCAAGTCCATCCTCGACCAGTGCTCGACTCCACTGACAGCCTCTGAGGCCCTCCGCACTCGATTGGATGCAGTCATTAGGGGAAAAAGAAAGGAGGTATTGTCAACGTATGGCGACTCTTGCTCCAAAAATGAACTCCTTATTCGATAGGGTGTCGAAGACATATGATTCCTCCTGCACGCAAAAGGAAAACAGGAGACCGTCCATCTCATTACGCCACATTACAAAGCTATAGGTACTGTACTAAAGAAATATCCGTGATGATATAGATAAATAATAATTATGTCCTGGGCACTGCGT
Organism: Tulasnella sp. 424; assembly: GCA_019633425.1. Lineage (NCBI taxonomy): Eukaryota > Fungi > Basidiomycota > Agaricomycetes > Cantharellales > Tulasnellaceae > Tulasnella > Tulasnella sp. 424. The sequence goes on from WSUB01000023.1 coordinate 302,113, forward strand.
TGCTTCATTCCGTTTGATGTTAAGGCAACCCGCGAGAAGCAGCGACCACCGCGCTAAAGCTCGCCACGGAACCTTTAACGAGTCGTCCTTCCTCGACAAGGTCCGACTCATCGAGTGCGGCCTCAGCCTCGGGGTACGCCGCGCTGTATATACGATCTGAGCCTTTCTCGCGGACACGATAGCGGTAAGACCGTCCAGCCTATAGAAGGAAATGCCATAATTAGCGCCCTGCACGTTCTCCCATTTAGAAAATGTTCCCAACTCACTGAGGCAGGTGCAACGACTTCCGTAATGACAGCAGAAATCGACGACGTGTTTACGGTTCCAATGACTAGAACCTCATCTCCAACTGCGAATGCAGGAGTGGTGTTTTTACTTGGGGATGGGGCGGCGGAAGGTGAATTCGAACGTGAGCGCTGTTGTTGCTCAGATACCGTAAGGGTGGTTGCTTTGGGACTTTGAGAGGACTAAAGATTTAGAGAAGGCGTTGGAATGATTAGTGCCGGTCCACATCAAGACAGTGCGTGGCGAGCTCTACTTACACTACGATGGATCATCGAGAAGTCATGAACGTTACTGCGCTTGAGGAATCCGAACATGTTTATGTTACAAGACTGGGGAGTAGATGTACTCGAAAGGTTGATGTTGTTGGAGAGGAGGGAAAGGGAGATTTTGCTGAAGAGGGTAAAAACGAGGCCTTACCTGAGGCCGTTATATACGTGTATAAGGGTCGAGTGGTGTAACTAGGCGATTCCCTTTATTTCGGTGACTCTGCCCGTCCACTTACAATATTTTCATGGCATTGCTGTGTAATTCTAACGAATCCTTCTTTTGCTGAGTAAAAGGCCAAGCGCAGGCGCCCTTGTGATCGCATCAGCCCCCGAGAGAAGCTTAGGCACTGCTTTGCGTCAGCGGCTGAGAGATGTCGGGAACCACGGAGCGCGGGGAGAGTCCCCCGAGCACAGCCACTCCCGCGCCGCTTAGGTAACAACAGCTCGGTCATCTCGCCGCTCCCGGAGACGTTTCCGTCCGGCCGTCCTACCCGATTCGGGTAAACGACTTGTGCGTGTGTATTGCGGTGGCCGGCCTGTAGGAAGACTTGTGACTCCCGCGGCCACCGATGCATAGGGTCCAAGCGGGTCCGTAGCACTTTCAGACGGGTTTGACGCCGTCAATTGCGAACCAAGATTAGCGTTCCACGCCAAGTTGACTCGGGAATGAAAGCTGCGTCATTTCCCCTGGGCCACACCGTCCTATTAGCTATTTCAAGCATTACGTTTTTTAAACCATCTAGCCAATCTACACAACACGTCGATCCGTCATGACGCGAACGATACACCCAGTACCCGCAACATCGGTCAACTGCGCACCAGCAGGAACGTAAAAAAAGAGAGGCCCCCAGGTTAGAGATTCCCGTGCTTTAATGACGCGGCGTATGGGGGGAAACGCGCACCTTTTCATGCCAACTCAGTAACACGCTAGGGTTAACGTCTGAATTCTCTTGCAGGCCCATCCCCTTGTAAAGGTACTTCATCAACGTATCCTGCGCATCTGGTTGTAATGACCGGACGATATTCGGAATATCGGCTGCCTTTGTCGAGTTGAGGATGAGCATGACGGAAGCTAGGTTGAGGGCCTGCATTATTATATCGACGATGGATATGCGGTCGGCGAGGTTGGAAGGATGGTAAGGGGAAGTGGTAATCAGCAACTCAGATACAAGCGACAGCAGGACGTAATCTCACCTTTGCTTCATCGACATTCGGGCCATATGGGGCATCAGCTAACACTAATGCCAACGCTCCCGCAGTGTCGCCTCTGCATAAACGCCAGTGAAGGTTCAGCCATCCAGATTCGGATCAAGATGTTCCTCAAGAAGCGTACTTGGACAGGAAGCTCCTCAGTTGGGTATTCTTCGACTTGACGTCTGCCAATACAGTCGCGGGATCCCGTGGGTCGGGGTCAACAAGATCGCTCTCCAGTAAGACGTCCTCGTCGTAGGCATCGATATCGATCTTGCGGAATGAGTCGGCCATGACGAGCTTCTTCAAGTACTAATATAATTAGGGGAAAGACTTTGAAAGGTCTATGTCTGGGAACTGGAGCTTGCTAACACGGCTAGAGACCCTACTGTTGGCTTGAGGGGATGCGGTCGCGTTTAGAATGACGGCGCGGGGACCTGAGACCACAACTGCGACAAACCGTCACCGCAATGCAATGAGATTTGGAGAGACTGAAAGCCGTACTAATCGTTATCCAAGAGCCTATGTTACAATTGAACCGAAATGTGACTAGAGTAATATCGGGAAAAAAGGGTGAAGAACAAATGCGACCATCCAAAATAATGGTGCTCTTCTGCGTCTAAAACTCGGGATCGGGTTATGCCCAAGCCATATTTGTTCCGAACAGGGCCTGAGCTTCCGCAGCCATTTGTTCGGCAATCTGTACAGAAATCAGTTTTATCAGCATCTGACTATACAGGAGAGGAAATGCTGAAGAAAGGCTCACACTTCCAAGCTCGACCCAAGTACCTTCGGCTAGAACGAAAGCACTTCGGTCAAACCCGCTCGTGGTATCGTCCATCTTGTTCAGCGCATCGGTGACCTCAGAGTCCAAATCCGGATATTCCCGAGAAGGATCCCGAGGAGATGGGAGGATGGCAGGAAGCGGGCGTTCAGTTGCCAATCCGGAAGACACGATGGAGAGCAGGTTCAGCGTTGCGGCAACCTTGACAGTAGTTGTATGTTGAGTACAAGCTGTTGAGTGGCACAGGCGGATAAACTCACCCTTGCCGAAGAGAAGGCTCCAGAAGCGATCGTATTCGTCCTCGTCCCGGGGTTGAGGCCTTCGCAGACAAAGGCTAGGATAGCAAGCAGGTCGATAGTATCATATTGAACTGAGATAAAGAACATCGTGTTAGTTCATATGAAACCGAATGAAAGCAGATAGCAAAAGGTACTCACGCCGCTGAAGCATAGCATACCGCTCCGGATCCCATTTCTTGTTGATATCGGGCTCCAACTTCGCCAACGCCAACCTCACACTGGTCAACCTCAACTTGGAGCTGATCGCTCTCAACTCGTACCACCGCTGCTCGTACAAGTTCACTTCCGTCGCGTTCTTGGGTGGATTATGAAGGACCTTGATTACCAAGGCGCCGATGTTACCGAGCTCGGAGATGGTTCGAGAGTAGACTCGGCGAACGTGGTCACGTCCGGGTTTTGGTCGCGGGAAGAGGTCGATGATCCACGCGGCGGTGATACCGACGATAACCAGGAGCTCTCGGCGCCAGAATACCTGCCAGCCTTGACCGGGCCCCCAAATTTCAGGGACAGGGGAGTTGGGGCGGTCATACCAGCTGTAGCCGATGATAAGGGCTCCGGCTTAAGAAGAAGAAGAAAAAACCAAGGTGTTAGAAAGGTACATAAACCCCCGATCAAGCGCGCTTACAAGTGGTAGCCGTGATATGGGTAAGGAAGTTGGGGTTCCAAATCCTCCAGGGAATGAACAGGGCGAGACAGACCGCGAAAACTGCGGCAAGTCCATAAGGGTTTCCGTGTCCGCTGCCTGCAGAGATGTACCACATCGCTAGAGCAACAACTCCACCGATGACTGCAACCAAGGTTGTCAGTAAGAGGGCATCGGAAGTGGGAAGGCAATCAGCACTTACCAACACCCAACAACCGTTGAATGAACCCAAAGGTTGTCTCTCCAGAAAATAGACCTAAACGTAACCGCAGGCAGGTCAGGAAGGAGTATATAAATCGGTATTAAAAGGTGTACCTTTCGCGGTAACGCCACTAATAAGAGCCCACAGGCCTTTCTCCCTGTAATAAAACTCAGCCGAGCCATTGTCGAAGATCCAGGCTGGAACAGCGAGACAAATAGCCAAGATGCCGACTTTTAACGCAAACGTAGACTCTATGCTGGAGAAGAACCATTCTACGGCGGTGTAGATCCATTGAATGATTTTGAGAGCTGCCGAACGACGTCTTTCACTGCCACTCGTGGTTGCGTCTGTTATTTAGGACATTGTGGAGAGATAAGTGAGAAACCCTCTCTACGAGGAAAGGGATGAAACGGACCTTTCCCAAGTTCCAAAGAAGAAACACCCTCGATGCGTTCAGGAATATCCTCTTCCAAAGGCAGAACGGCATCTCCTCCAAGCGTCATCTCGATCCTCCGTCTCATCGCTCTCGGTACGGCGTAAGCCTGCTTCGCTTCATCCTCAGCGGAACTGTTCTGTCTTCCGGGGAGCCACAACTTGACAGGTCGCTTCTCGATCTCGAGAGCAAACTCCAACGCCGATTCCAGCTCGGAAGCGAAAGTGCACATGAACAGTTGCCAGACTTCGTGCAGGTACGAAGCGCGGTCACGGTTCGGTTTCACGCCGCCGCTGGACTTTTCGCCTCGAGAGTCTGCGGCTTCGGCCATTGCTTGTTTCAACTCGGTCAAAGCGGCTTCCAGTTCCTCGGTGACGACGGGAGGTTGCTTGAAAATGCCGGAGAAGGTGTGGCTCATGCTGGTTTCGCGGTCGAGGAAGTTCGTGAATGCCTCCATGCCTTGTTGTAATGATCTGATTTGACGGTCGGACGAAGCTGCTACCGACGCCAAGAGGTCGCTTAGAGCCGGTGCCGACGCATATGGAAGCGACTCCACGGATGCCTGTGAAGCTCGAGCGACGGGTGTCTTCTCGCCATCCGATTGCATGCTGCCAACGGCTGCTTTGACTCTCCGGTGAACGTGTCGAATGAAAATACTTTGCCCCGCTATTAAAGACCGACCCGCATCAGTCACCCCCCGAACACAGCCCTCCCCCAACCCAGTCAAACTCACAAAGACAAAACCTCATCATCCTGAGCAACTCTACAAGTTTCCAAACATCTTGCCCGCTGGCTTTCTGCATCGATATCTCCCTCGCCAAGAAACCAGTTTGGAGCTGAGCTAAATCCGCTTGTTGGATGATTTGGTTTCGGGCGTTGTCCCATTTGGCAATGGCAGCGGCAACTTGGTTATCATCCATGTTGCGAAGGCGCTCCGGTGAGAGCTGGAGAGCTTCTTTGAGCAACGCGGCTTGGGCGTGCAGTTTCTCCGTTATGGAATGAGAGACGCTTTGAGGCTGAGTTGGATTCACGAACGCGTCAGGTGGAACGTGATGTGGTATCGAAATGGAAGTACGTACGACGATGAGGATCGAAGAAGCGATGGTTATCGCGAGATAATAGCCGTAGGGAATCACTGAGAGTAATAAGCCGTCAGCCCTGTCCTCTTCACGCTAGATAACGACCACCTACTGAAGATCTGTCCCAGCTCCAGCGCGTACCAAAGGGGGATGAGAGGGCCGATGGTGGCGTAGATGCAGAGGAGAATAGATCCAAAGACCATGATGAAGAAAAGACGCTGAACAAACGCACTAAGCAAAGCACTCGTCAGCTTCAGATCCCAGTGCGCTAGAGAGGAGAAGAAATCTTCACCGAATTAAGAAGACAAAGTATATCCCGATGAAGAGAAACACCGCGTAAATCGCTGACGATCCAGCTTGAAGGAAGATACCCGTGAAGACCTGCTCAAGGAAACGGCCTACAAGGGGCGAGCTTCTCAGTACAGAGACCTAAAGGGTTTATGACGTGTTGATAAATGATTTTACCTTCGATTTGACCAGGCTGAAGGTCGGGGTTCTCTCTGAAGATGGTTTGGTTGACCATGGCGTACGTCACTTGGTCCTTGGCAACGTCTCTGGCCAGAAGGGACAACTTCATGGCAAGAACAGACCACCTAGACGTGGGGACGATGTTCAGCGGAGAGTAAAGGGTAGCGTGTTGAGTGAAACCTACCCCCATACGGCACAGACGACGATGCCGCCCATCAATGTTTGGGTCAAGTAGACTAGCACCAATACGTCAAGATCTAACTCCGCCGAGCTGCCATACGGACGGACTTACTTGGCGTGGGATCAGATGGGAACTTGATGAAGGCCAAAATAAGTGGTAAGAATCCAGCTGCGAAGGGGAAGCGTCAGTTCGCGGGCGAGTCTGTCTCCAACGCCGGGCGCTCACCTTGGCCCGCCTTCCTCGCACTCGGGTTGATGATCCATGTCAAACAGCAGCTAGCAGAAAGAATAGTAGCTCGGTTAAAGTGCAGATCCCCGAACAATGGTGAAGAGAAACAACTTACGCCCACAGCGTGACCCAAACTCTAAATATGGTCCACCGATCACTCCAGCGGCCAACATACTTCTTGAGGTACAGCGCATCGATGAGACCACTGAGCAGCTTGGGAATGGCCATCCCCCTATTGAATTCGTTGCTCTAAGAGGGGAATCGGAAGATGTGGTTGAGAATAGAGGAAGATCGCCACCTTTGAAGGGAAGGGGCCGAAAGGGATCAGCGTGCAGCCTGGGGTGAGGAGAAGCAAGGCCAACCGGCGATTTTTATGCCGGATCTCCCACAGCGCGGCGTAGACAAAAGCGGGAGGTAGATAGCGTGTCTTGAAGAAGAAGAATCATGGCCCTGCCGCTTTATATAAGTATGCATGTATGTTTGTAGAGTCAAAACCGGCCGGCAAACATGTGCTTCCCGGTTGTCGCTCGGGTGTTCGCTCGGGTGTCACTGTGGGGGGGGGTCAACTCGGCCAATTCGCCGATTCCCCGCTTAACGAAGTACCGTGGATAGCTCGTCGACCACCCAACATTCTAACAGCAAGCGGGCGTAAACCGATAGTTTATACGGGTTGTATGGCGCCCGGTACGTCACTCGGGCGGTGACGTTGTATGCTTATTGGGCTAGCGCAAGAACTAAGTGGCACTGATACGGCACTCGGGCTGAAGAACATTGCCGGCACTCAGCCAAAATCCACGGTTTAGAATTAACATTGAACCTATACGCCAAGCATATCCCTGATCTGCTGTCGCACTATCCGTTCGAATTCCTGACAAAAGCCCACGGTAAGTGTGAGAGCCTCGTTAAAACCCGAGGCCAGAGACATACCGGGCGATTCTCCCTGTAGACCTTGCAGCAGTCGATATTTGCACCACTTTCAAGGTTCGGTTCTAGTTGGGCGAGGACGCGTTAGAAACCTTCGGAAACCGAGGGAAGTGTCCCGAGCCCACCTGCAAGCATCGACACAACGCTCAAAAGAACCTTCTCCACAGACTGAACAGGCGACCATCGCTCAGAGGACAGCTCGTACCCCGTTGGGTCTTCTCCCGGAGCGTGGAGGATCGAGATGCACACATTGCCATCCTTGTAAACTAATCAAAGGGTTTCAGGTCAACCTTCAGTCTGCAAGGCACGCAAAGCACAAAAGGGACTCACTATTAGGGTGGAATAATGGGGGATCGAACTTCATCTTGAATGGGCTTAGAGGGTAATCCGATGGGAAGCTAAGCCTGGCCGCAAAGACACCGCCTTCCTGCGAGGATGATCTTGGCATTAGTAACGGGAACAGACTGACCCCACCGGAAGCAGAACTGCGTTTCGGCCGCTCACATAAGGAGTATCCTTTGGACCCATAATTAAAGCTTCCCATTCAAAGAAATTGTCCTCAGATATCGGCCCTGCCAGCCATAAGCCCAAAGCATCAGTAATTTTGCTTGTAGACATAAAGGGGCACAGAGAGAAAGACGAACCGGCGGTGAACATATTGTCAGGAGCTCCGTTCGCTGTAAGCTGCTTGTATTCGGTCATGAGCCTTCTGAGTGCTGTAGCTCTCGAAGACATGGCCGGTTCGTTACTGGTCGTAAGCTAGATATTCGGCAAGAGATATGGGAGAGATTGATGCGGAAATGGCGGTGAGGGTCGGTTCTGGTCAGGCAACCAATTGCCGGCCCTGATTCCGCCCTTTGTCAGCAAAACTCTACGTTCACACGAGCACGGGACCCGAAACAGTGCGCCCTCTCGGAACGCCTCAAAACTGTGTCGCGCGCTTTTTACCTCCTCTCTTCCCAACCCCTTCGATTCGCTTCCGCATTACCGAGCACAGACACTTCTACGTCACAGCATCGGTCCAACTACTATTTACTACCCACATTCTCTTGTAGCTATCACTCTCTTTTTCCCCCCCAGCAAAACACACCCTACAACGATGTTCTTCTCACCAAAGTCTATCGCTCTCACCGTGCTTGGCCTCCTCGCCGCACCGATCGTCTGTACGTCCGCATCCAACTCACCTTACAATGTATTCTTCAGCCACTCACGAACCTTCCTTTGCAGCTGCCATCACCGTCTCTGGACCATCATCAGATAAATACTGGTGAGAAAAGATGAATTTCAATGTTGTCTGTGGTCCAAAGTCTAATGACGACGGTGGCTGCTTCCAATAGGGTGTTCGGCACTTCCAACCAAATCACTTGGTCATCCAGCAAAGGCGACCCAACGTCGGTCTCAATCACTATCACCAACCCCAACTCTGATGCCCTCAACGGAAAGTTTTCTGTAAGTAAATTTCCCTTTTCCGCGCGGCGGGCATTGTGCGACAACCGCACCCTGCACATCTCGGCAAGAGGACCCTTTCTGACCGATTCTCCTTGGCAACAACCGACAAATCCTTTGCACGCCCCATTTCCTCTTCACCTGCCCACGTGCCCCCGTGTTTGCCATTTTATGTTGTAGATTTCCGAAAACGTGCAGACAACCGACGAGAGTTTCACCGTGACCGACGTAACTCTGAAACCAGCCACAGGATACATCGTCAATTTCATCAACCCACAGAACAATTCCGAGATTTACGCGTCTTCATCTCCGTTTGAAGTCAAGCCTGCTGGAAGTACGTCCACTATTCTTCAAGCTCTAAATCGCTGGGGCCTTTTTGCTGATCGGTCCATCTTGATTAGCTCCTCCATACGGCGCGACCGTCTACACCGTCTTGAGCTTCTCCATCTCTGGCGACCAAACCAAGACCTTCACCTTGGTCGAAACGTCCTGGGCCAACTCCGCCTCTCAAACTCCCGCTCTTACCGGAACCGGCCTCGTCACGCTTACGGCTTCATCGACCAGCGCAGCCGGAGCCGCTACAGCCACTCTTCGATCTGGTAACAGCAACCACAACGCCGCTACGTCCCTCCAGGCCGTTAGCACCATGGCAATTGGTTTCATGGGAGCAATCGCCGGAGCTGCTCTTTTGCTGTAATCACCGACACTTCTTGGAGGGGGGTTTCTTCGATCCAGCAGTTCGCTGAGTTCTTTTGTTTTATATCTTGACATATAACTTGCCCTTGTTTTTGCCTCGCTTTTTTCTTCACTGTCACCATTTTTTTTTGGTCTTCTTACTGGTAATACCCCCCTTTCTTGGACCCATCCAAATACCGCCTGGCACAGGAACATCCAGCTTGCAACCTCAAATTTCTTGTCTATATCATCTCTCGCGCCTTTTCAGCGAGTGTCTCTATCATCGTCAAACTGTATTCCCCGCCTGTGTCCATCCGATGTCGCTCCTTTCCACCACCACTCTCTGTTAATAGCATATCCTTGCGTCGCACGCCTCCTTCAAATACTATTATTTAGCCAATCTGTTTTGGGCCTAATAGCTACGGGGGTGGCTGGTCCCAGGCATCCATCAAAACGTTTACGTGACGAGCTAGACGCCGTACCAGCCACCGCGCTGCAGTGCACGCGCTTTTGAATCTCCGCCTCACGCGACGCACGTCTTTGAAAGTAATTTGTGCTGAGGGCGTGTGATGCAGGAGAAACCAGGCTGTGAGTTTCTTCCGCATACAAGGCGCAGGGTTTAAGTGACTGGTGGCAGTTCTATCGTTGAACGGACGAGGATTGAACAAAGAGTGGCCGTCCTCGCACAGTATTCGTCGGGAACCACTCCTTGATTCAACTCGTGGCCCCCCTTCGAATTCTTTCAGTCCTCGCTTCGAGCAAAGAGAGGACCAGGGTGACAACATTTATAAACCATCCCGGCCCGATACTCCGCCCCTCAAAAACGCTTGTTTTCACGTTGTGCCACGCGCGGCGAAACGCCCATGCCCATCGTGGCTTAGAGCTGATATATAGCAATAGGTTGAGGGCCCCTTATTTAATTATCCGAAGTGGGGGTTCGCGTTCCGGGCATACAACGCGCGGAGTTGTCCCTGGACTCCCGGCGTACCGTACTAAGTGCTTAGATGAACTGGTATCTGGAGAAGCCCTTCCGAGCCAGCTCGATTGAGGAATTGGTCATCTGAAGTCTCGGAAGCTTCTTGACTCCTCCCGATCACTCCAAAAGAAGCGCCGGATGAGGAGCTCAGAAAAGGATAGCCAGAGTCGAGCCATCGGACACGCAAATCTATAATAACGCTACATCATGGCCGTGGTTTTGAAAGTACATCGATTTGATAGAGACGTATAAAATAACCCGTTGCCGAGGTCGTATTAACATACGTCGCTCAGGTGCAACATGCAGCCCAAAGTGGGATGATCCGATCTATCGTAAAGCAAGAGCTCATGGCATGCAAACGTATTAAAATACATATGAACAATGAGATACTGCCAAAGCGGATTCGATACCGTTCTTGGCGACCGTAAAAAAGTAGCTAGCGGGAGGAGATGTGATAGAACAGGCTTTCAAAGATGGTCTACAGCTTGACGGCCGAGAGCACGGATCAGCAACCTATCACTGGGAAGGGATTAGGGATGGGATGTTGTTGTGGACGGATACACGGGGTCAGGGTGCGACTGAGTTTTGTTTCGGTGACACAGCTGCGAGCCGTTGAGCGGCGTCCTCCTCGTTTTCAGTCCTACCGATCTGAGCATATAAATCTTTTGCCTCTGCATAGTGTAACGCGGCCTCGGCGTTGCGACCTTGCTTCTGGCACAAGTACCCAAGACCACGTAGCACGTTTGCTTGACCCAGGCGATCACCGACGCGAGCGTAGATTTCTTGCGCTTGGGTGTACGACCCTTCTGCCTGGGTGTCCTTGGATTGGGCACTGTAGACGTGTCCGAGCCCCTTCAACGTGTGCGCTCGGCCCAGGTCAGCACCGATGCGAGCGTAGATTTCTTGCGCTTGGATGTACGACTCTTCTGCCTGGGTGTATTTGGATTGAAGACCGTAGACCTCCCCCAGCGCAAACAACGTCTCCGCTCGACCCAGGTCATCACCGACGCGAGTGTAGATTTCTTGGGCTTGGGTGTAGGACTCTTCTGCCTGGGTGTATTTGGATTGAGCACGGTAGACCTCTCCCAGCCCTAACAACGTGTGCGCTCGACCTTGGTCATCACCGACGCGAGCGTAGATTTCTTGCGCTCGGATGTACGACTCTTCTGCCTGGGTAAATTTGGATTGAAGTTGGTAGGTATCTCCTAGCCGCTCCAGTGCGGTTGCGGCTGCGCTTTGGTTCCCTGCAGACCTCGCGAGAGAAAGTGTTTCCTGGAACAGCGATGTAGCCTTTTCAAAATCACGTTGATTGTAATGCATCCGACCCATTTGGAACAACAGCTCGATAGATGGTACTCTGCAGTCTGGAGCCTTTCCACCAGATGGGGGAAGTGATGGCTGAAACCGGAAGGGTATTAGGAACGTTCACAATGAAATCACCACCAGACTCACGATCCATTGCAGCTCAGCACAGCACCGAGCAATATTAGGCCTAGCCTTTGGATTGAAAGCCCAACAATCCTTCATCAGGCTGCAAAGCGCGATGATCTGCGCCAGCTGTGCATCTTCGTGAGTCGCAGGAACCTCTCCTTTGATCACCATCAGAGTTATAACGCCCGCCGAGTTAACTTCGTGAAACGGGACCTTGTCCGTCACGACCTGATGAAGGGTTGGTCAATGGAAATAAGCGATGACAAGAATATCAGGTATTCGCATTACCGCTTACCTCCCAGGCGATCCAGCCAGCTGCCCAAAGGTCGGTCGACAGACCCGGGCGTCTCCCGTTCACAACTTCAGGAGGCGCCCAGCGGAGTGACCATGCAGGCCCTGTCAGCGTTAATTGATTGCCAATAGCATTGATATCTATTTGAGGTTGGGCTTGCTCCGTCGTCGGATTTTGCTGCGCCTGCCGTTCAAGTTCTTCGTCTGGAACCCCGTCTTCTGACTCCGTGATAGGGCGCGCCGACCCAAAGTCGGTAATGATCGCGCGGTAGGACAAGCTGACGAGGATGTTGAACTGGGCGGAATCAACGTGGGGTGTGAAGTACCAATCGTGCGTAGAACGACCAACTCACCGACTTAAGGTCGCCGTGGCAAATCGGGGGCTGGCGAGTATGAAGATACTGGACACCCTCGAATGTATCCTTGATCTAATACAAGTACGTCATTGAATTTTCCTGACTCTTTTGTATGGACCGTTTTCGCTTACAAGCGAGACGCGTTCAGGGATTTCCCATCTTCCAGTGGCAAGGAATTCGCTGACGTTTCCATTCGGCTCCCAGGACAAAACTATCCAAGCCTTTCCGTCCTCGAGGTCTTCGACGAAGCCAACCAATCTGACGATGTTCTCGTGTGACAGTCCGGCCATTATCTCCACCTCATGAACGTATTCCTGGTTGGATTCCGTAAGTGCTGTGCCGTAAACCACAGAATTGATCAATCTTACGTTCGAAAACTTCTTTTGGTTAATGCTTCGGTGAGATCGAAGTTTCTTCACTGCCACCACTTGTTCCTCGCTTCCGTCGTCCCGTCGAAACGTTGCCTGAACCACGTCTGCCTTGCCACCGCTTCCATAAGACCCCCCAGAGGTAAATATAATTGCGCTAGAGTGAATTCGGTAACCCGCCAAGCCATCCAGTCTTTGCCGCTGTGACATCCTTGTCATTCTAAGTCAATTGCGCATGCGGAATCGGACTCACCGCAGAGGGTTTCTTTGGCGCTGCTCTCTGCGCGTCTTGATCGTCGTTCTCCTCGATCATCTGGGTGTAAGGTCTCGGCACCAGTGCCCTAACCCAGAGGGACCTGAAAGGTGCGAGGAGCCTCGAGATAAATCCCCCCATTAGCTAACGGCGCCAAGAACCACTTGGATCCGACCGATGCTGGTTAGAGAGACTGATTGTCGCAGGATAAAGAACTAAAGGTCGAGATTGCGAGAGGGTGTAACCGAGCCACGGGCGCTCAAAGGCACGGCGCTAGAGATGCGATTGGAATGTTAACGTTCGACGTTTGGCATTGCCCGCCAAACATGAACAGGGTTGATGCCTACACTCGCGGGGCCAGTCTTATCTCCGAGCTTCGCCCGAACAAGTGATTGGTCAGCGAACCAGGAACGTCGGGTCCTCATTCGGACAGTCTCAGACCCCAGCCCAATATGCCGAGAACTCAGAAGTGACGTGAATGGATTAGAGCGGCGACCCAATTGAGATATATCCATTGGGGAGGTGACCTTGGCGAGCAAGGTGACCTCTTCTAATCGCTTCCGCACCACCGAGCACAGACACTTCTACGTCTCAGCATCGGTCAACGACCATTTACCCCCCACATTCTCTTGGAGCTATCACTCTCTTTTCCCCCCTAGCAAAACACACCCAACAACGATGTTCTTCTCGCCAAAGTCTGTCGCTCTCGCCGTCCTTGGCCTCCTCACCGCGCCTTCGATCGTCTGTACGTCCGCGCCCATCAAACCTCACAATGCATTCTTCAGCCACTCAAGGACCTTCCTTGGCAGCCGCTATTGAACCAGGATCAGAGAAGTACTCGTGAGAAACGATTGATTTCAATGCCGCCTATGTCCAAAGTCTAATGACGAGGGTGGCTGCTCCAACAGGGTGTTCGTTTCCAACCAAATCACTTGGGGATACAGCAAAGGCGACCCAACGTCGGTCTCAATCACTATCGCCAACGCCAACTCTGGTGCCCTCGACGGGCCATTTTCTGTGAGTAAATTTCCCTTTTCCGTGCGGCGGGCATTGTGCGACACAACCTGCATATATCTTGGCGGGAGGACCCTGTCTGACCGATTCTTCTTGGCAACGACCGACAAATCCCTTACACGCCACATTCCTCTTCACCTGCCCACGTGCCCCCATGTTTGCCATTTTATGTTGTAGATTTCCGAAAACGTGCAGACACCCAACAAGAGTTTCAACGTAACTTCAGGCTCAGCATACGTCGTCAATTTCATCAACCCAAAGAACAATTCCGAGATTTACGCGTCTTCACAACCGTATAAAATCAAGCCTGCTGGAAGTACGTCCTATTCGTCAACCTAAATAGCTGACCATTTGTACTCATCGCCTTGTCTTTTGCGTATTCGATTTAGCTGCTCCCGTCTACACCGTTATGAGCTTCTACATCTCTGGCAACCAGACCAAGAGTTGGACTTTGATCGAAACGTCCCGGGCCAACTCCACTTCTAAAACGCCCGCTCTTACCGGAACCGGCCTCACCACGCTTACGACTTCATCGACCAGCGCAGCCGGTACCGCTACAACTACTCTCCGATCTGGTAACAGCAACCACAACACCGCTACGTCCCTCCAGACCGTTAGCACCATGGCAATTGGTTTCATAGGAGCGATCGCCGGAGCCGCTCTTTTGCTGTAATCACGGACAACTTATTGGAGGGGGGTTTCTTCGATCCAGCAGCTCGCTGAGTTTTTTTGTTTTAGATCTTGACATATAACTTGCCCTTTTTTTGCCTCGCTTTTTTCTTCGCTGTCACCTTTTTTTGGTCTTCTTACTGGTAATACCCCCCCTTCTTTGGACCCATCCAAATACCGCCTGGCACAGGAACATCCAGCTTGCAACCTCAAATTTCTTGTCTATATCATCTCTCGCGCTTTTTCAGCGAGTGTCTCTATCATCGTCAAACTGTATTCCCCGCCTGTGTCCATCCGATGTCGCTCCTTTCCACCACCACTCTCTT
>WSUB01000023.1:316999-355520 GCA_019633425.1 Tulasnella sp. 424
CGAGTGTCTCTATCATCGTCAAACTGTATTCCCCGCCTGTGTCCATCCGATGTCGCTCCTTTCCACCACCACTCTCTTGTTGATAGCATATCCTTGCGTCGCACGCCTCCTTCAAATAGTATTATTTAGCCAAACTGTTTTGGGCCTAATAGCTCTGGGGGAGGCTGGTCCGAGGGGTCCCATCAAAACGCTTACGTGACGAGCTAGACGCCAGCCACAGCGCTGCAGTGCACGCTCTTTGAATCTCCGCCCCGCGCGACGCGTCTTTGCAAATGAGGGCGCGTGAAATCAGGCTGCGAGTTTGTCCGGTTCATACAAGGTGCAGGGTTTAAGCGACTGGTACCAGTACTGTTGCTCTATCGTTGATTGGACAAGGATTGAACAAAGAGGGACCATCCTCGCACAATATTCGTCGGGAATCACTCTTTGATTCAACACGTGGCCCCCCATCTCAATCCTCGCTTCGAGCAAAGACAGGACCAGGATGCCAACACTTATGGATAAACCATTCCGGCCCGTTATTCAGCCATTCCAAAACGCTTGTTTTCACGTTGTGTCACGCGCAGCGAAACGCTGATGCCCATCGTGGCTTAGAGTTAGTGTATAGCAATATATTGAGGACCCTTTGTTTAATTATCCGAAGTGGGGGTTCGCGTTCCGGGCATAGATTGATCGTGTAACGCTCGGAGTTTGACCTTGGACTCCCGGCGTACCGTACTGAGTGCCTGGATGAAGGTACCTTGAGAGGCCCTTCCGAGTCAGCTCGATTGAGGAATTGGTCATCTGAAGTCTTGGAAGCTCCTTGACTCCTCCCAATCACTCCAAGCGAAGCGCCGGAGGAGCTCAGAAGAGGACGGAGCCGGACCATCGGAAACACTAATCTATAGTGACGCTACTTTATGGCCATGAGTTTGTAATAACGTTGATTTGACAGAGCTATAAATAACCCATTTCTGAGGTCGTATTAAAATACGTCGTTCAGGTGCAACATGCAGCCCAGAGTGGGAGGATCCGATCCATCGTAAAGCAAGAGCCGATGGTGTGTAAACTATCAAAGTATACTACATATGAACAACATAGAATGAGATACTACCGAAGTGGATTCGATACTGTCCTTGGCGACCGTACAAAAGTAGCTAGCGGGAGGAGAGGTGATAGAACAGGGGTTTCAAAGATAGTTTACAGATCGACGGCGGAGAGAACTGATAAGCAACCTATCACTGGGAAGGGATTATGAATGGGATGTTGGGGTGGGCGGATGCACGGGGTCAAGATGTGGCTGAGTTTGTTTCGGTGACACGGCCGCGAGCCGTCGAGCGGCGTTCTTCTCGTCCTTAGTGCTGCCAATCTGAGCATATAAATCTTTAGCCTCTGCATAGTGTAACGCGGCCTCAGCGTTGCGGCCTTGGTCCCGGCGCAGGTGCCCAAGACAAAGTAGCGCGTTCGCTCGACCCAGGACATCACCGATCCGAGCGTATATTTCTTGCGTTCGGGTGTACGACTCTTCTGCCTGGGCGAATTTGGATTGAAGACGGTAGACGTCTCCCAGCCCAGCCAACGTGTTCGCTCGACCCAGGTTATCACCGACTCGCGCGTAGATTTCTTGCGCTAGGGTGTACGACTCTTCTGCCTGGGTGAATTTGGATTGAGGTCGGTAGACGTCTCCCAGCCCAGCCAACGTGTTCGCTCGACCCAGGTCACTACCTACGCGAGCGTATATTTCTTGCGCTCGGGTGTACGACTCTTCTGCCTGGGTGTATTTGGATTGGAGACGGTAGACTTCTCCCAGCCCATCCAACGTGTTCGCTCGGCCCAAGTCATTACCGATGCGAGCGTAGATTTTTTGCGCTCGGGTGTACGACTCTTCTGCCTGGGTCCATTTAGATTGAAGTCGGTAGGCATCTCCTAGCCAATCCAATGCCTTTGCGGCTGCGCTATCGTTCCCTGCAGACCTCGCGAGAGAAAGTGCCTCCTGGAACAGCGAGGTAGCCTTTTTGTAGTCATCATTATTGTAGTGCATCTGACCCAGTTCGAGTAACAGTTCGGTAGACGGTGCGCTGCGATCTGAAGCCTTCCCACCGGATGGGGGAAGTGATGGCTGAAAAGGGACGCGCGTTAAGAACGTCAATAATGAAATCACCACCGGACTCACGATCCATCGCAGCTCAGCGCAGCACCGAGCAATATTCGGTCTAGCCTTTTGATCGAATGCCCAACAATCTTTCATCAGACTGCAAAGCGCGATGATCTGCGCCAGTTGTGCATTTTCGCGAGCCGCAGGAACCTCTCCTTTGATCACCATCAGCGTTATAACGCCCGCCGAGTTAACTTCGTGAAACGGGACCTTGTCGGTCATGACCTGATGAAGGGTTGGTCAATGGACAGAAGCGATGACAAGAATATCGAATATTCGCGTTGCCGCGTACCTCCCAGACGATCCAGCCAGCTGCCCACACGTCGGTCGACAGACCCGGGCGTTTCCCGCTCACAACTTCAGGAGGCGCCCAGCGGAGTGACCAGGCAGGTCCTGTCAGCGTTAATTGATTGCCAATAGCATTGATGTCTATTTGAGGGTGGGCTTGCTCGGTCGTCGGATTTTGCTGCGCCTGCCGTTCAAGTTCTTCGTCTGGAACGCCGTCTTCTGACTCCGTAATAGCACGCGCAGACCCAAAGTCGGTAATGATTGCGCGGTGGGACGAGCTGACGAGAATGTTGAACTGGGCGGAATCGACGTGAGATGTAAAGTTCCCATCGTGTTTATAGAACGACCAACTCACCGACTTGAGGTCGCCGTGGCAAATCGGGGGTTGGTGGTTATGAAGATACTTGACACCCTCGAATGTATCCTTGATCTAATACAAGCACGTCATTGAAATTTCTTGATTCTTTCGTATGGACCGTTTTCGCTTACAAGCGAGACGCGTTCAGGAATTTCCCATCTTCCAGTGGCGAGGAATTCGCTGACGTTTCCATTTGGCTCCCAGGACAAAACTATCCAAGCCTTTCCGTCCTCAAGGACTTCGACGAAGCCAACCAATCTGACGATGTTCTTGTGTGACAGCCCGGCCATTATTTCTACCTCATGAACGTATTCCTGGTTGGACTCCGTAAGTGCCGTGAAGTGAGCTACAGAAATGATCAATCTTACGTTCGCAAACTTCTTTTGGTTAATGCCTCGGTGAGATCGAAGTTTCTTCACTGCCACCACTTGTTCCTCGCTTCCGTCGTCCCGTCGAAACGTTGCCTGAGCCACGTCTGCCTTGCCACCGCTTCCGTGAGAACCCTCGGAGGTAAAGATGATTTCACTAGAATGAATTCGGCAACTCGCTAAGCCATCCAGTCTTTGCCGCTGTGATATCCTGGTCAGCGATTCTAAGCCAATTGCGCAGGTGGAATCGAACTCACCGCAGAAGGTTTCTTTGGCGTTGTTCTCTCCGGAGTCTCAACTTGGGTAGGGATGCATGCGTCTTGATCGTTGTTCTCCTCAATCGTCGGGGTGCGGGGTCTTGACGCCGGTGCCCCAACCCGGAGGGACCTGAATGGTGCGAGGAGCTTCGAGATGAATCCCGGCATTAGTTAACAGCCCTAAGAACCGCTTCGATTTGGTCGATGCCAGTTAGAGAGACTGATTGCCGCAGGATAAGGGACTAAAGGTGGTGGTTGAGAGAGGGTGTAACCGAGCTGATCGCCACAGTAATGAGCGACGAGGACTCTGTAAGCCTCACCGCTTCGAGTACTTGGAGGCGTGTTTAGTGGCTTACCTCGTGAAATCCGTGAGGGGTGCTGCGTCGATCGTCCAGATCTTCTCGAAAGAACAGACCGTTCCCTTGCACCGCCGACGTGATTGGTGGAAGACACTCAAAGGCACGTGCACTGAACATGCGGAATGTTCGAGCGACAGCTGGTGGCACTGCCCGCGCAATAGGTACAACTACAGAACAGTGTCGACGCCTCCTCACTCCTTCACGCATCTGATCGCCCCGTTTTCGACCTCGGGATTGTCAAGCTCACTCAAGCATGTAAGTCCGGAAGCCGGGAGGGCCGTGGAGGAGTTGGATTTCCACGGCCGAGTCAAGGTTTGGCTTCACCTGGTCACTTTACGGTGTATATAGTCCTAATGCTGATAAAACTGATGAACTATAAGGGGCCCGGGTTAAGATTGATGCGAAATGAAATAGTAATAGACCGGTAAATAGTTGACCTTAATGGGTGTCTCCGTGCATGCAACCGCTTGCGGTGAGTCTTGGGCTACCCCTTCCGATCGGACGATGCCGACTAATTTATTCGAGTGGCGAATACAAGCAAGGTTTGGGATTTCGATCGTTTGACTGGAGGCGCGGCTTCACCTGGCTCAGGTCCTAAGAGGGTGAGGAACCGGATATGGTTCTAGGTACCGCTATGGTCGGAGATGGGAAATCCGTTCATATATATAGGGTACAATATCAGTACAGGGGTAATCATAGATGCATAGTCGAGCCGTTGACATCTATGATATGTAAAAATTGGCCCTCTCATGCATGAGAGTGGAAACAAGCTGAACAATGCCCCTTCGGCTTGAACCGATTTTGCTGGAACTCCTCGCAACCGCACGTCGGGCACAACAGCATCCCCCCATCCGAGAGGTGCCCAGCATCGTCGTCTATGTCACCATCGGTGTCGTTCGCGAACGGCGACTTGATGTCGGGTGCAGCTGGTGGAAGCGTACTAGCAGACTTGGACCGAACAGGCCTTGCCGGTAGTGAAGGAGTATTCGCTCGTCGGGTAGGAGGTGGTGGTGGGGCTTTCTTCCCAGCGATACCAGCACTTAAACTTCCAGATCGCGATTTCGTCTTGATTTCCGAGCCCGGCGTCGAAGCGCCCGTGTTCGCATTGGAAGGCGCCAACAAGCCCTGCTCGTAGTCGCTTTCTCCGGGGAAGTACTCCGCAGGTGATTGAGCATATCGGTCTCCAAACGGTTCGTCGTGCGAGTGGTCACGCGCTTCGTGTTCGGGGTGAGGTCGATAAGGCGCAGGAGGCGCGTCTGCGTACAGTCGTCGGAGACTCTTCTGGCTCTTGGAGCTTGGCTTTCTCGACAAGCTCGTGCTATGAGATTTACGATCTTCATCTGTCGAAGAGTCGTGTGTGGCTTGCAGGGGCGTGGGCGGGATAACACGGGATTTGGGGATTGAGCCTGACGTTGCAGTCAACATCGGGGGCCGTGGTGGTGGCACCGGTTTCTTCAGCTCCTCCACATAGTTTGACGGGAATAGACCTTTGCGCCCATCCAGCTCTCCTTCCCACCATCCATCCGACACCTCGGACAACAGGACGATCTCGTCACCTGTCTTGAAACCAAGTTCGTCGCCTCCGCCACTATAGTCGTACAGCGCCCTAACGAGCTTCTTTTGAGAAGCAAAGTTCTCGGATTGACGCCTCGAAAGCGCCGGAGGGAGGCGAGACCCAAGCGTTCCATTCGACGCGCGTGAATTGGTCCTCGAACGATGATTACCCGGTTGAGAAGTCGAACGCGAGATGATATCGTCATCACCCCCATCTTCCGCTCCAAACAAGGCCTTGACTCGCTCCGACTGCGCGTCATACGTACTACCCTCCTCGCCGAGAGTGTCGTCCAAGTGTGAGAAGCTCTTCGACTTGGATCGCGATTTCCTCCGAAGGCTCCCGGGAACCCATTTGGAAAGCCCCGATTTGGAGCCAGGGGTTCCGTTGGGCGTGGTAACTCCTGAATCGGCTCCGCTCTTGCGGGAAGAAGGGCGCTTCTCGGACCTAGCATCGTCGTCCTGGTCACCGCTCGAACGACGGGACGCCGCGAGGATGTCTTGTTGGGAGAAGGCATGGGAACTCGTTTTTGGTCTGTCGTATTCGACTTTCTCGATCGCGGAGCTGTGGCGTGGTTCATGGAGTGAGTCAACATGCACACAAGCGAGCGTTAACGGTTGCAACTTACTCGTCGATCCAGCCATCCTTGACCTCCTGTAAAGCAGTAGCACATTTGGTGGTGAAATCTAACATCATGTCCAGGAACGCGGTCAGGTCGCGTAGTTGCTGTATTTCATTGTCCTATACGGGCATTGTCAGCGTGTGTAAAAGATAATGGCGAAGGAGTTTCCTTACTTGAATGTAGAACATGCGAGCCTGGACGTCATCGGAAATCTCGTCACTAAGAATGGATACGTCAGAAGAAGCCACGGAAGCCTTCCATGCGTTCCAGCTCACTATCTCGCCTTAGCAAGTCTCACTTCCTCCTCTGCCTCTTTAATCTCTTTATCCTTCTTCGCTTTAGCCAATTTGGTTCTCGCCGCGTCTAGAGCTAACCTGGAGCCGGACGCCGAGGGAAGTGAGTAAGCTGCGCATTCGGGCGGCAGCCGGGGCAGGGTGTAAGCTGACCTTCGTGAATCTAGCTTCTTCCTTTGTGCGGAGTACTCTTGTCCGAGATCCATGAGGTTCGTGAGCGTTGGCAGCCATACCTCACGGACGTCGTTCGAGAAGTCTTCCTGGTACTGCCCAACTTTGCACAGACCGCGTCCCATCGAGTTCAGACATTGACCTAGATGAAAATGACGGATTAGCTTATTGCTTGTGGACGGGCGCTTATGGCCAGCTGGCGTACCATACGCGGCCTCTCCGCCAAAGTCTTGTCCGTGGTTAATCATAGCCAGGCCTACGGCTTCGACCGGAAAGGCTTTCGGCTCCTTCTCCTCGCCTGCGACCTCTTTTTTCTTCGATACTGCTTTGACATATATTTCTGATACTGCGAAAATTCTGAAAATGCCGCACCCAGAAGCGCCTATATTTAGCGATGCGGTCCACTGGGGGGTATAGCAACTCAGACTGACCGCTCAACGCTGTGTTACGACGAAGCAGCATACATACACCAGTCAGCTAAGTCAGTTGAGGAATGATTCAAACAGCTTCCCCTTACCCCGCGAGACGGAGCTCCACGTCCTTCTCCAGAGTCTTGAAGTCCTCGGAGACTGTGGTCTTGTTGGACGACACGATCTCGCCTGCCCATTGCCTGAGCTTTCCAAGTTGTTTGCTGGCCATTTAGGATCACTTTTGTTCCAGAGTGTAAAGTCGTACCACGCTGGCGTTGGTTGTCGTGTCTGTGACGCCCGAATAGCCGGTACTTATAGTGGGTGAGGGACCAAAAAGTCGGTCCACACGAGAATTCCCCGAAGAGCCCCTATTCGCACAGTTCTCCTTCGTCTCCTCCCTATGACGACTCTCAGCGCCCCATGACAAGCATCGAATAATGGCATTCACATTGGACCCTCCTATCCTCTTGGCAGAGGAGAAGACAGAAGTCTTTCTACATCCAGCTACTAACCCAACTTGTAGCCGCTCACGACCTCCTCCCATACACCACGACAATCGACTTTCGCTCCCAGTCGTCCACATAGCAAGAAGGCGCCGCTCAGTTTTCGGTTCAAGCTGTACGTCTCCCTTGGAGGTGGGGTTAATCGGTTCTGAAGCATGACAGGTATGAACTCTCGGATGGCTGCTGGAATGTCGTTCTTTGCAAAATCGAAAGGCTGGGCTATCTCGCTTGAGAATGGCTTGCCCAAAAGGATGAG
Source organism: Tulasnella sp. 424 (assembly GCA_019633425.1). NCBI lineage: Eukaryota > Fungi > Basidiomycota > Agaricomycetes > Cantharellales > Tulasnellaceae > Tulasnella > Tulasnella sp. 424. The sequence goes on from WSUB01000023.1 coordinate 324,571, forward strand.
TGATTGGAGGTGCGCGTCGATCATCGTCTGCCGTAGAGGTTGGTTGAGACAAACCCAGATTGCAATAATTTGAGAGGCGACCTACCTCGTTTTCGCCACCCTTCAGATACCCCAAAGCCAACGATTGCTCAATGCCAGCCTCCCTGTCGCCTTCAACAGCAGCCTTCAACAAGAGGTACCATTTATCCATAAACTCCTTTGAGTACTCTCTTGACGCTCCAAAGTCCACCAACTCAATCTATGAAGGATGAACATCGGTCAACTCTCGGGCTTGGGCTCAGGAGTAATTGCTCACCTGTCGAGTTCGTCTGTTGTACAAAAAGTTTGACCAGTTAGGGTCGGTTTGCATGAAGCGGAAGTGGAAGAGCTCTCGGAGACACAGGACCAAGATATTTCGGGCAATCTAGAAATTCTTTTCCGTGAGCTGAACTTCGCGAGAATTCCTGCAGGTGACTGACCTCGTCTCGAACTTCTTGCTCCCACTTCACAGCCGCACCAAGCGGAGTGCCAGCCATCATTTCCATCACTAGGACGTTCTTCGTCGTCATCGTCTTACCCTTATCCGACGCATTCAAACCAACAATCTTGGGAACTTTGAACCGATCATCCCCTCGCAACTCCTCCGCGAAGCGCACAGCAGCCTCCGCCTCGCGGACGTAGTTGCATTCGTCCGCTAGCTCCTGCTTGAAGACTTCGATGGTCTTGTCCAAAAATATTCCTTTGGGAAGAAGGGGTGTTGTACTTGAGAGAAGAAGGGAAATAGTGCGGATATCCGAGACGATACTGCTCTCTACGCCAGGGAATTGGACTTTGACGGCCAAAGGTAGGGGTGAATCGGCTGAAGTGGAAGCGGCGGAAGCAAGAGGGTAGAATGGAGACGACGGAGACAGAGTTGCTTTATGTACTTGGCCGATGGATGCTGAAGCCATAGGTATCGGGTCGAATTCGTCGAACAGCTCTTTCCAATTCTCGCCGAGTTCGCGTGACATTACTTGCTAATCCATATAAAAATTCCAACCCAATCAGCCATTATTGAATGCCATATAATCACGGAAACGCACCTCCATTTGCCACGTGGGCATGTAATGCGCAGCATTCTGAACTCTTCTCAAAATGGCTTCGATTTGTTCGGGTAAGACGTGGGCATCTTGGATGCTCATAAACTGTCCAAGCTTGAGAGCAGCACCGCGCATTTGAGAAAGCTTGTTCACGAGCCGGGTGACATTGGCCTCGGACATCATGACAGAGTGGGTTTGTGGATCGGACGACCCGGACGTCTGACGACGGAGGTACTCGGTTGCGGCACCAGTAGCTAACCCAGCTGTTAAGCCTAAAATGAATGGGTGAGAATTGTTTCAATAAGAGTGGACTCAGTAGAGTGACGAGGAAGGAACCGACTTACTCCCATAATGGAATAGCCGACCGAGAGCTGAGGACGGGACTTTGGAAGCCCGCATCACGGGGGCAGGCTAATTATAAACAAATATAATCAGATTTACTATTGCAGCTGCGTGGGAGCTGATGGGATATCATACTCTGTCATCCTCAATATCCGCCAATGGAGCACGGGCTCGAGGTGGCGGTGGTACATGCCGAGGCACGTTGACTTGCTTAGACGCCTTGAGTAATAAATTGTCCTTTGTGGATGATATATCAGGGGTAACCAAGGGAGTCTCCGCTGGAATGGCGCTGGGTGATGAGTTGAAACCCGCAGGCGCCGAAGCGGTTGGTTTGGCGGGTGTTACGAATGGTGGTGGAAAAGGCCCTTCCTGGGAAGGATGTTTAGGACTTGAAACTGTTTCTAAATTTTGTATTGGATTGATTAAAGGCTGGGTCGGTGCTGGCTTCGGTGCTGGAGGCGGCGTGTTGAGCGTTACAGAAGGAGCCGCCGACGAAGTCGCAAATTTGAGTGGAGCCGTCTCGTGTTCGGCTGGCGCATGCTCTTCATTCGCCCAGTTACTCCTCGGCTCCGCAGAGTAATCCGCCGCCTTTACACCAATTTCATTACCATACCAATCTCGTTTGATGGCGCGTTCACCCAAAACGCGACGAGATTGGATAGTCGCTGCACGTGAAGCAATTTCCGAGACCGAAAGTGCGACGCATGCGATATCGAATAGAACACTTGGTCTTCGTGACATCCAACGAATTAGAGATGAGGTGAGAGAGGATTCCCGACCGAGAAAGGAACTAGTACTGTCGGGGATTGTTGGGAACAAACAATGATCGAAAAGTTCGGATTTGTCATCAAGTTGGCGCACTTAAGGATCCGGAGCCGCGGCCCGAGACCCACTGCAAAGCGGTTTTCGATTCCCGTTCTTCTTTGTGGTAACCAGCAATTGAGATCGACTAAATCCTCTCAAGGATCTGCAACTGTCATTTCGAAGGCAGGCTCTAAGAACCATGTGACCTATAGAATATCGATGGAAAACGAGAACCATCCAAACGCGGCAAAAGGAAAACCGCCCCCGCCCTTGTTTAGAGGCTGCTGGATACCAAGAGCCCTTCATACCATCCAAATAAAAACCGGAGGATCAAATTCTACCTGTATGACACTCCTCTTGGTACCAGAATCCAGAATCTCTCGCAGCCTACCCTCAGCGATTGACCTACCTGGGATCCGGAGGGAGAGTTTGACACCCAACACTAGCTCTGCACACCCTTACCCGCTCTTCTATATACACTGTCTACTAGCAGCAGGGAGGCGATCACTTTCCCAGAATTCGAAGTTGGGTGAGCAAGCGCTCAAGCAGTTTTGCCTGGATTTTGAACACTGACTCTGCCCCCCCCCTCTCAGACCTCTTTTCGTACCCCATTCCTGGGCTTCCGAGATCGTTAAACGTTTTCCTCCCGCACATACTTTGCTAGTCAGCTTGTTAAGCCATCCGTTGCCGCCGACGAGTGTAATGGCAGACGAGACTAGTGGAGTGCAGATCAACACGACAACTATCAGTGAAATCAAACAGGAAATGGATCCTTCGGAAACAGTAGATCGGAAGTTATCTGCTGTGAGTGATACACTTCGCCTTCTCGGACGAATTTACGCGTACCTGAATTGTGTCTGTGTAGAAGGACATTCTTGCGAACAGATCCAGTTTAAGACTTCTCCCGGATTTAATCAAACTCAACACATCTGGAACTGTGGGGAGAGGGGGTAAGGGCGACGTTAGTCTGGCAATGCTCAAAAGAAATGCATCAGCGCAGGAAGAGATAGTGGCAGTAAAGCAGCTACGACCGGACAGTGAGCTGAATGAGGACAAGTTCTCTAAAGTAAGCTTGCTCTCAAAATACGAGTCTCGCATGTGCTTATCGCCTGTCTAGGCCTTTGCTCACGAGGTCGACTTGCTGGCGGGATTGGCTCACCCAAACATTGTCCAGTTGATCGGCTTCGTGGAAGACCTCGAGAATGACAAAGCGTGGGTGGTGTTTCCATGGGAAGCCAACGGAAATGTCCGAGAGTTTCTTGCCTCTGGAGAATGGGAGATTCCTGAGCGCCTGTCTCTCGTCAGTGTCGATTTTGGGCAATCCAAGACACATCAAGCTGACAGCGTCTCTCTTCCAGCTCGTGGATACTTTCTCTGGTCTTGAATACCTCCACAACCGTCAGCCTCCGATTTGCCACGGAGATCTCAAATCAGTGAGCCTTCCAGGTCTATGTCTCGTCCCATCTAGTATCTTGACAAGACGATCCGTAAGCTTAACATCCTTGTCAGCTCCACTTACCGCGCTACTATCACCGACTTTGGATCTGCCAGATTTCGGAAAAAGTCTTCCGAGGCCGCTCACCGGACCAATCAGGACGTCACCCTCGTTCCAACCGCTCAGGAATACGCGCCGTCTGCCCCTATAAACGTTTTTGCTACTGGGAACCAGTTGACGCTAACGGGCCCTGCGTGGTCACTTCGTTGGGCAGCCCCAGAAATCCTACTTCAGGACGACGTGGATTTACCGAGTGACATCTGGGCTGCTGGATGGGTCGCTTGGGAGGCAGGTTCTTCTCTACGTTGACCGACGGTAACAAGGGCTCATTCCCTTGTCTTGATCATGCGCCAGATTATGACAAACAAACTGCCTTTCTCCGAGACGAACAACCCAGGTGCTATCACACTAAAGGTCGTTCAGGGGGAGTTCCCTTCAGTAAAGGATGATGCGGAGCTGTCGCAGGTTGTCCGGCTCGGTAGTTTGATGATGGATTGCTGGACATTCGACCCCAAGACTAGGCCTACCGCTACACAGTGCTTCAGGAGACTATTCTTTATGGTAAGCCGATAGTCAAACATCGAGGGAATATAGTCAAGCCCATGTCTCCTCTTAGCCACACATCATTCCTTCAGGAGGGGATGCGCCAAACTCAAAAGTACGGTCTACTGCACTTTTGCTTCGATTGGCCTCCATGCGCTCCGCCCAAGGTCGCGACGAATCTGCAACATCCTTATTCCAACAGGCTCTGGCAATCTCGAAACCTGCAGGAGACAAGCCAGCGACTGCCGAGGCTTCGCGTGGTTTCGGTAACATACACCTCGCTCATTCGCGGTACCCCGAGGCTGAGAAGTCATTCACCGAGGCTCTGGAGATCAGCACCGAGATCAGTGACGATTTAGGGATCGAAGACGCTTTGCGTGGGCTAGGAGAGATATACCGTCTCACGGATCGGTATGCCGAAGCGGAGCGCTCTTTCCTCAAAGCGAAAGAGGTATGCGCGCGCATCCACGACCCCATCGGTGAAAGCAGTGCATTGCGAGCACTGGGCGATATTTACCGAGGTCTGGGTAAATACGGTCAGGCGGAGGAGTCATACATACAAGCAAGGGCCATTTCCACCGAAAATGTAGACGACTTGGGTCTAACCAATGTGTTAAACGGGCTGGGCACGCTTTATCGACTTTCGGGCAGGTATGCCGAAGCAGAAAGGTCGTTGATCCAGGCGAGAGAGGTCTGCGCTCGGACGGGAGACGACCTTGCCCAAGCCACGGTGTTGCGGGGGTTGGGCAATATAAGCGACGCTCAGTCGAATCATGCCGAGGCTGTTAGGTGGTTTATCCAGGCAGAAGCTATCTCCGCCCGCATCGGGGACCACTTGGGCCGCGGACACGCCTTACGGGGTCTGGGGACAGCCTACCGTGGTCAGAGAATGTACGACGAGTCGGAGAAATCGTTTAACGAAGCCGGGGAGGTCTACTCTCGCGTCGGTAACAAGACGGGCCGGGCGAACGTACTTTTTGGCCTTGGAGAGCTGCGACGGGAGCAGGCAAAGTACTCCGAGGCATTGGTTCTCTATGCGGAAGCACGAGACCTTTATGTCCTCATCGGTGCTCTCAAGGGACAAGAGGCGGCATCAAATTCTCTAGCCGCCGTATCGAAGGAACTGGGGCAACTTTCATCACTATCCGCCCCGCTCAATCAGGCCAACCCTCCTGGTTCTTACGCAAAACCTTGACCCGTCCTCAAATGCGCGATTGAAATAAGGAGAAGGGGCTTGGGGAGCGGGACGTAGTGTAATCTGTCTGTGGTCGTCACACTTGGACAATGCGTGCTTCTCCCCTGCGCGATGGCAATTCGTTAGTTTACCTGACCACGACTCACATCGCACCTCTTCACACTAAATCATCTCGCACCGCCTGTATTTCATTCGTCACATAATCTAGCAGCTACTTGAAAGCCCCAGAAACGATTGTGGATTTAAATGGGAAAGCGTTCGCTTGCCTTGTCGATACCGAATATTGTTGCTTTGTATCTATATCTGTGAATGAACGCTTCACTTGCAAGAACGGCGAAGACCGGGAACTTGTCGCAGTGATATCATGTAACCGCCACCAGGCACCGAGGCGCGAAACAAAGTTCCAACCACACCATCTTCTCTCGATGTCTATTTCAATACTGATAGATGACCCCTAGGCTTCCGATAATGGTACCGTCCTTCGCATTTGGAAGTGTGCCAATGCGGCTAGTCAATTATCTAAGCTTTTGAGGCTCGGTCCCCTGGTTTCGAGTCCCTCATGAGGCCAACATATCCGATTTTTGGTCATGTTAGGTGGCACTGTACCGTACTGCGCCTGATGAAATACCTAGACTTGGGGTAGCTGGCTGATTCCGATGGGTTTCGGGACAAGAGGAAAGAAACAAAATGAGGAAATGATGAGCTAAGGGCTCACATCGGCATCTCTCGGCCTTGCCTTCTATTCTTTCGATGACCCCCATCACAAATCATTGCTAAGGATTGGACAAGGTCATCGCATTTTTGGAGGGAGTCCTGCCGCATTTCCTTTGTCCCCAAGCCTGGGGGACCGAAGAGATAAGTACGAGCGGATCCATTAATGTCGGGTAAGGCAATCAGGTCCTCAGACAATCCTCAGTCCTGTCGCCCCCTCTTTCGCTCCGTTCCTTGAGACACACATCTTTCCTCGACCTTACCTCTTTTTCTCGGCAAACGTAGCGGGTCTAGAAGGATGAATCTGATACGAAGATTTGTGTCGAGGATCCTTCAACTCTTTCACGACTTCGTTCGCCTAGTCATCAAAAGGTTGTATATCCCCGCAATCGAAGGATGTCCTAACGAAGGCATTCAGGGGGGTGGAAACCAAGACGTCGTATCGGAACCCGAGGTGGACGAAGAGACAGCGGCTCGTGAAGCAGCCCCAAAGAAGCTTTCTGTGGTTGGTGTTACTTCGTAATTGAATGTTTCTCGCAACGTTGATCTCCAGATGATTATTCAGAAAGAAAGGCTAGAGAGCTTGTCGAGCCTCCGAATGCATCCTGACGATATTGTAATCGCGGCGAACCCCAGCGGAAGGGGTGGAAAAGCTTCCGTAATTCAGGCGACCTTCAAACGCACACAAGAGGAACAAGTAGCAATAAAGAAGTTGCTGTGCTCTCGTAGCACTAATAAGGATAAGTTCTCTAAAGTAAGTATCGCCGCCGTTCATGACCGCTCATCTGTGCTCACAAACTCGTTGTCAGGAATTCGTCCACGAGGTGGAGATCTTGGCCGGATTGACTCATGACAACATCGTTCGTCTGATTGGATTCATCGAAGAACTGGAAGAAGGAAAGGCCTGGATAGTTTTGGCATGGGAACCGAATGGGAATGTTCGTGAGTTCCTAGGGTCAGGCGAATCATGGGAGATTCCGGAGCGCATCTCCCTTGTAAGTGCCTTGTGATTTGGGGAAGTGGAATGAGAGATCAACGGCGGCTTTGATTTATTGCAGATAAAAGATACCTTCGCGGGTATTGAATATCTCCACACCCGTCAACCCCCAGTTTGCCACGGAGACCTCAAGTCGGTGAGTAGTTCGTCGGTCTGTAGTGGAGTCTGACATCTTACGTCCATTCCACCTTAGCTAAACATTCTCGTCAGCGCGTCGTACCGTGCCATAATCACGGACTTTGGGTCCGTTCGCTCTCTCCGAAAGAAGGCGAACCGGCCGGTTGACAACGCTAGAGAGCATGCTCGAGCTCCCGGGGAAAGTCCAAGCACGGAGGACCGCGGGGTACAGCCTGAAATAGACATCTCCGCTTCTGGAGATCAATTAACCTTGACGGGTCCTGCTTGGACCTTGCGCTGGGCGGCTCCAGAAGTCGTTATGGAAGACCAACCGGACTTGCCGAGCGATATGTGGGCTGCTGGCTGGGTCTGCTGGGAGGTGCGTTCTTCGAGCACGAGCGAGCTTGTAGTCGTTGTCGTTCAATGACATAATCGTAATGCCAATAGATCATGACAGAAAAGATCCCTTTCTCCGAAGCTCGTTCAGAAGGAGCCGTCACTCTCAGAGTTGTTCAGGGGAGGGTTCCTTCGGCTCGCGAACATGCACAACTATCGCAGATCGTGAGGCTTTGTACAGTGATGAAGGGGTGTTGGGCCCTCGATCCAAGGGATAGGCCAACCGTATCTGAGTGCTTCAAGGAGGTGAAATGGATGGTAAGTCGAGAATTTGTGGTTACTGCGAAGATACCTGACGGGAGTTATCTTCTAGCCATCCAGTGTCCCATTAGGAGTGACGCGTTCCGGCCCCAAGGCCCAATCGATTCCCCTAATGCTTGAAATGGGTCGGATGCATTACTTGCAAGATTCCAACGAAGACGCTATCTCGGTACTCAGCCAGGCGCTCGCTGTCGCGGGGTCTTCGGAGGACCACAAAGCATGCGCCGAGGCTTTGAAGCTGCTGGGTCATGTCTATCGCGGTCAAAGCAAATACCCCGAGGCTGAAGAATACTACATACGGGCACAAACTATCAGCGCCCGTATTGCCGATGACCTCGGTGAAGCGAACACGTTACTGGGACTGGGTAAAGTCCATCGCCTTCGTTGCAAATACACTCAAGCAGAAGAAGCATTCGCACGGGCGCAAGAACTCTACATTCGAATCGACGATAAGCACGGTCAGGCGACCGTTTTGGAGGGGCTGGGCGACGTTTGTCTTTCCCTATCCAAGTTCACGGACGCTGAGGCACACTACAGACGAGCGCTGGAGATCTATGCCCAAGACGGCGATAACCTCAGTATAGCAAATTCATGGAGAGGGCTCGGGCACGCGTGCGTTGGCCAGGCTCGGTACACCGAGGCCAAAGAGCACTATGGCAAATCATTCGAAGCCTATGACAGCGTTGGCGATGAGCTCGGTCGAGCGAACATGCTGCTCGGGTTGGGGAACGTCTCCCGGCTCCAGCACGAGGACTCGCAGGCCGAAGAGCATTACGTTCAAGCCCAAGACATCTACAACCGTATCAATTGCGATTTGGGTCGAGCGGATACGCTGCGTGATCTTGGTCATCTCCGTCGCCAGCAAGGCCGCCACCGGGAGGCGGCAAAGTCCTTTGCAGAGGCACGAGATATCTTTGCTCGGATTGGTAATCCGAAAGAAGTGAAAGCTGCGGAACAGTCGTTGCTCGCCATTTTGGAAGAAGGAGAACAGTCAGCGACCCCGCCTTTGGCATCCAACGATCCTAACCCACCGGCAGCGAGCATTTGACCCCTGCTCTCAAGTAACCTACACGATGCATCCTACGAATGATCGATACGAAAAGCGGGACACCGGTCCCATACGTGTCGTTGTTAACTCCGTACGGACAGCGGTCTCGGGCTCATCCCAAAGTCGACAAGCATTTCGATGTTGTAGTAACCCTAGTTTACTTCAATTCATTCTGTTTGGATTTTTTGCAAAGATTGTGTGAGCAGATTGACGATGAAGTAACGTTTACCCAGACGAAGACGAAAATTTGGGGGGAATCCAAAGCTTCCGTCCTCACCCGGTACCGGTTTCAACATGAGAGTGGAAAATAAGGGGGGAAAAAGGAGGGTCTTGTGGGGAGAGAGTAGACATTTTGGTACAGAGAGACCTTTGCCTGTGGAGAGCGACACGTCAGGGTAAAGACGAGTGTTGGAGGCCGACCTCAAAGTATCCTTAGGTGACGGTGACGGTGACTTTGGGAGCCAGTCGACCCAACCGACTCGCTTACTGCTTCACCGACCTCGACATTCATCCCTGGGATAACTCCGCGTGCAAAAGGTGCTTTGGGCCTGTGGGTATCAACAAACAAAGGCGAGTGTTGGGGCTCTCTCGAGCTGTTGCGTGAAGAGAAGTCGCGACCGTTTCTGAGAAAAGATAGGCCAAAACTTGATTGCAGGTCTTGCTTTACGGATGAGGAGGACGGCATATCCTTAGAGGAAAGCGGGAAGGAAAACAAGTTGGCGTTCGGGTTGGGGCGAAGGTTTGGTTTTATGTTTGCTTTCACCGTCACACGCCACCGGTCGGCAAATTATGTTGCGAGCACTATATATCCCTGCTGACCAAGCCAGGTACGATTTAAACTTCAACTCATCATCACATATGGGCCAGCCAGCGCGTGTGTGGGATGAGTCCGTGAGCTTTGCGATGGTTTAGGTCCATGTTATCAAGCTCTTTATTTTCGTGGAAGCCCCTATATACAGTATACCAAATAACTAAAGCTAGGAATTATCAACCTAGAGAGTCCAAAACCAATAACAATGTGGAGACGATTTTATCGGAACGAAAAAAGAGAAAGAGAAAAGGAATAAAACTTGACAACAACAACGGCCTCTGTAATTATGTGACATGAGAAATAAAGAAAAAAAACGTGTGACCAGCAACAGATGTATATGAGTCCGTGAACAAAGGAAGCGCAAGAAAAAAATGAAGAATAATAACGGAGTTTTGCCTTGCAGCTTAGGAAAAGCGGGACGCCGTAGTCGCAGGCGAGAATAGTTAAAAACGAAGCGGGTTCTCGTGAGTTTGACTTGACGAATTTCGGTCGAAGATGGAGGGGGGAAGGGGGAAATCCGAGATTATCCCTGTGCATGATCCTGATAAAAGACGGAAAGCGGAGCAAGACCGGGATGGAAACGAGGGCGAAATAGAAAGACTGGAAGAAGGAAGAAGAAAGAAGAGAGGGTCCGTTTGGCCGTAGTATATGCAAGGAAGAGGGAAGGCGAAAAAAACAGAGGTTAAAGACGAAGGAGAAAAATCGCAAGAGTGATGTTAATGCTTGAGAGTCCTTTTTTAAGTGTTGGAGGCTTCAAATAGACGATGCGGGAAGAAATGGGAGAGATTTCCTATGAAGGGCCCATTTCATATAAGCCATTTTACGCCTTCTCGAGAGCACGAAGCGCCTGGACGTACCTTTTGACGATCCCCCAGACCACACGTCCAATACTCTAAAGAAAAATAAAACCGAGAACAGCTTCTTCAAAACAACGCCGACCCTCCGTTCCCAATTCCAAATGATCCTGTACCCGGTGTCGCCATACCGCTAACAGGTGTCCTGGGGCCATTCAACGAAGGCAGCGACGACGACGACGACGACGAGAAGAACGAGGCGTTGCCCAACCCGGTGGGGCTCCCGCCGCTCGAAGAGGAACCAAAGGTCGCAGCACCGCCAGCACCAATCTGCGACATCGGCAAACTAGCTTTTCGCGCAACGCCAGCACCTCCAAACGCTCCAGGGAGGAATTGTGGAGCTTTGCCGCTCCCGATCTCTCCAAACCTGTTTCCAATAACAGCAGCACCAGCGGGATTCTGCGAAACGGCGCCGGAGCCGAACCACACCGCGCTTCCCAATTTGACGGTCGCTTCCGGATCGACGGCGTTATTAAAAGAGGTAGGCGAGGATCGAGCAGTCGAGGAAGGCGATCCTGACGCGGACGAAACAGGGGTTGAGGAACCGCCGTCCATCGCCCAGATGCTTTTCTTCGTGCCTGACGTAGCCGAGAAGATGGAAAGAGGCGAAGGACTAGACTGAGTCGGAGCGGCCGCCGAAGTGGACATGGGAGTGGTGGGTTTGGCCAGGAGGCCAGAGTTCATTATGGGCGCGAGGTTGGTCAAGGCTGCGCTCTTGTTACCCAAGACAAACGGAGATCCAGCGCGACTGCTCCCCATCTCGGAAGACGAGGCGGACGCGGACGAGGGTACCGAGTTGTTATTCCACCCCACCATCCCCCCGTTCCCAGCAACACCCCCGAGTCCCAAAGTTCCAACACCACCTCCAAAGCCTTGCCTCTGTTGGAGTTGCTGCTGTTGTTGTTGGGTGAACAAGGTCAACTGCGCCTGGGCTTTTTGGATCTGCAACTGCAGCTGCATCTGGAGCAGCTGATGCTGGTCTCGTTGGAGCTGTTGGAAGAGCTGGTGCTGCGCGAGGGAGGGCGGCGTGGTAGCGTTGGTGTTCATGGTTGGCGCGAAGGAATGCGGAGCGGGAGTAGGGTTGAACGCGGATGAAGTAGCCGAGTTGAACATGCCAGCGGGACCGAGAGGGAGCGAAGCAGAGGGCGCGCTTGAAGCAGAAGCGCCGGAAGAGGTGAGAAGCGCTGAGATGATCTTGAGCTTATCTTCGTGGTTCGCCGGAGGCTCGTTCCCGGGAGCGTAAGGGAAGCAGCACTGGCACACTTTGCGTCGTCGCCAATTCTACGAGAGTCCCGTTTTGTAAACGTCAGCTATCGAAGGACCAAAAAACAGGTCCCGAGAGACGAGAACGACCGTGTACTCACGATATACTTGCAAACTCCACAAGTCCAATCCAAAGGCTGCTTCTCCATCGGCCCTACATTACCCGTATTCAAAATCGGAGGCAAGCCGTTCGCTTTCCTTACTTCATTCGCATCTCCAACACCACCAACGGCCCCCGAAGCGGCTGCTCGAGCGCTTTCACCGTCCCTCGCGCCGCTTCCATTTTTGGAGAAATCCGGTGGGAGAGGCGGCCTGCACTGGCCCAAGACGGGGAGCGGCTCGTTGTCGGGCCAGAACATCAAAATGGGGTTCGACGCGTCTGGGCAGACGTTTCGGACGCGTCCGCCTTGGGAGAGCCGCAAGCCCGAGGGAGCCAAGATGTTGGTCAAGGCTGTGAGGTTGAGGAGTGGGTTGTTCGTGAGTTGGGGCGTGGTTGTGTTTTGGAGGAGGAACTGTTGGGATTGGGATTGGGGTTGAGGTTGGGTCACGCCGTTGCCGGTGCCGCCGAGACGAGCTGGGAGAAGGTGAGGTGGGAGAGCGGGGAGAGGGAGGACTTGGGGTGTGGTAGGTCCGATCCCGCCTCCTCCAAGTTGACCGACCATCCCGTTCGGGTTTTGAAAGGGAGGGAGGTGGAGAGATGGAGGTGGGGGCGTCGAGTACAACGTCTTTCCACCCATCATCAACCCGAGCGACGTTCCTCCACTGAGAGCTCCACTCGTTCCTTGCAACCGGAGTGGAGCACCGACGGGGCTGTTATTCTGTTGTAACTGCTGCTGCTGCTTGGGGTACATGAACGCCCCGGGACCGCTCCCGAAGCTCGCGGTCGACGAAGGCGAAGGTGGGAAGCTGAACGTCGACGAGGATGATGAAGCCGAGCGAGGCGGTGTGGACGGGTTGGAGGACGTTGTTGTCAAAGGCATGTCGTGTGGGCGAGGAGACCGGCAGCTAGGAGGAGCAACGGGTATGTGAGACATGAAACAAAAAGGTTAAGAGAACAGAGGGAAGTGGAAGGGAGACTTACATGTAGCAGTAGGAGTTGTTCGGGAGGTTATGAGCCAAGCAACGAGTCGAGGAACAACTGCCAAAGGGGACAAAGACGGAAAAGTCAGCCTCCTCTCTCAATCACACACACCGCATAGAGACGGGGACAAAACAAGGCACGTACATCCAACCGCCATCAGAGATACTCTTCAAGTTTGTCTCTCGGTGCGCCCGATCGACGCCCGCCAAGGACAGCTGACCTTCAAACATCTCGGACAAAGTACCAGCAGGATCCAAATCGTTCGTCGTCGATTGTAAGAGCCCCAACCCGCCGTCCATCATCATGGGGTGTCCAAATCCAAGAGCACCGAAAGCAGCCGCCGAGGGGGAGTTCAAGTGCGTCGTCGCGGTGGCGGGACCGGTGGTCATGGAGTGAGCCAGCTTGGAGGACGAGAACCTCGTGTTGTGGATGTCGAGAGGCGGGAGCAGCGCGTGGTTCGCGAGACGCTGTTGGTAGAGGAGGTGGTGGTGGTGGTGGGTGGTGTCGTTGGCGGGAGGGGAGGGCGAAGGTTGATTTTGTGGTTGAGCCATGAAGCTTAAACTCGCGGACGTGGTGGTAGAAGGTTTTGCAGGGAGAGAGTGGGACGTGGGGTTTGATGCCATGGAGATCAACGAGAGAGGGACTTTTGGTGCGATAATGAGCGAGTGTGGAGGAAATGGGGGATGGAGTGAAGTGGGGGTGGGGTCGATGGGAGAGAAAGGTAAGAAAGCACGATGAGCAACACAAAAAGCGAGCTCCCCCTTTTGAAAGAGCAAGCTTGATTAGTAAAAATTTTATTATGAGTGTTGTCGCGATATTTGTGACATTTCACTTGCCTTCGGTTTCGGATGTGGTGTGGGCGTCGTGTTCGTACCCAAGAAAAGCCAAAGTAAAGCGAAGGCAAAAGAATCGAAGCCGAGCACCGGAATAGGAACCAAGCCACCGGACACAGGGTAAGCAAGGGAAGAGAAGGCTCCCCTCGGTTCTATCTGACATGCCCAGGGACCCTTCCCACAGCCAGTTAAGCCACTCCGCCTCACCCACTTTCTTCTCTTCGTCTTCTTGAAGTTCCTGATCATGTATGTAATAACAGATCGTACCAAGAATGTACCATCCCGCTGCGTCAAGAATCGGCGTTGGGGTGAGGAGAGGGACTTGCGCTGATTTGATGATGGGTAAAGGTACCGTGACTGAGGTGCAAGACACATCAAAGCTAAAAAAAAAAATTGTTGTGTTTGAGTTTGGAGGACGATGCATAACGCACACCACGTCACCATCGTACCCGTCGATCATATCTGTACGATGTAGGTGCTCTGCGTCATATGGACCTGTGTGCCTGTAAAGAGGGGATGGAGAGGATTACTCGGTGTCTTCCAAGTGCACTCCACTATTTCCGGTACTTGCCTCCCGCAGCCGAAGTAACCTCCGAACTCATGACCGATTCCCTTCCCTCCGCCGACTCAGACTTTGAAACTTTGGGGTTAGAAGAGATCACGAGAGCATTTGGGGTGTTTTCTTTTCTGTACGTGATTGCCAGCGAGTCGATGCGCTGGCACGAGTACTTGGGCAAGGCGCCCCGGCGCCTCGAAGCCCGAACTTAGAATTGAATTGAGAACGACTCTTCTCCCGTATGATCGGAAGCAAAACAAAGGCCGACTAGCTGTGCAGTGCGGAGAGAGAAATTTTTTTGAATGTAAAGAGAGTATATCGTATTACATGGAAGCGTGGTAAGGCCTGTCGTAGACGCGTTGTCGAATCACGTACTCGAACAAAAAAAACCCCTCATTCCAGGGTCCAAGCGCGGGCAACACCGAAACATCCCCCATCCTTCATTCTACGATCGGAAACGTCCCTTTCGAGTATTACCCGCCGGCATTCTGGGAGGGCCCCTTCTGTAGAGAGATAGGCAGGAAGATAAAACCTGAAACTCGGAAGATATAATGAATGTCAGACGGTATGAGAAGTCAAGCCATGACGTGCGACGTTAATTGTCCGAGAAACGTATTACGCCTCTTTTCGCTCCCTTTTCATCTCTACGTACGGCCGAGGAGGCGCGATCGATTCCCGGCAATGGCTGAGCCACCGGCTCCTTCACCCGATTCGTCGTCCACCCGCGTAATGAAACTTCGGCGCTGTACACAACGAGTATTGTAGTACACTATAACTGACAGGCCGTGGCTTTTGAATGCTCAGGCTTGAATCTTTTCGACCTCTTAGCTACCCATCCATCCATCCCATCCTATAATACCCTCCGGAGTTCTCCGAATCGACTAAGCCAACACACCCTTCCCAGGGTCCCCCCTTCCAGTAATTTTCCTCATTTGGGGTCGGACCATTGTCCACAACTGACTCGAGCGAGCTCGTACCAACCGATCATCAGCGCCCGAGTCAACACGGAAAGACATCGACGCTCCGCCCGCAGGAACCTAATGTGTAAACAAGTACTTAAGCTCAGGGTGCACAACTTTCCTATCTCATTTCCAAATACTGTTATCCGGCGACCGGCGTTTCTCGATGTGTGTATGTCCATGTACTGGTAAGGTGGGCGAGGACGGGGATGGCGGCGACGGCGGCGAGGGGAAATTATGAAACGTCAGTGCCGAAACATATACCCATACCACCCATCTGACAGGTCTCTGCATGTGCATGTACTGCGAAGAGGCTTGATGCAGAACCCGAAAGAGATAAAGAGGACCTCCGGGTGGGGTTAACCCCGACGTCTCCATTTACCTGATTAGGAAGGAGCTCGGGTCCTCGCACGAAACTCCATACTTGTGGGTTTGGCAGTTACCACCGACACACGACGCTATCTTGCAGGCTGCGCCGAGCTCCGATTTGTGAAAAAGAAAATAGGGGGCCAGTCGAGTGTGTGTGCATCGCCTTCGAAGCTGGACGGTCCCATACTCACGTGGAGTCGCCATGTCTTGTTGTTGGATTGTGAATCGGAACCGACGCGTCATACACATATGTCTAGAGTACAAAGCTTATTAAATGATAGAACTATGACACTAAAGGGACCTCCAGCGTAACAGGAAAAAATTAGAGTAGTGGAGCTTTGGGAGAGATAGAATTCTCGTTCGTAGGCGGAAAGCACCGCAGGGACTATATAACTACGGGTCAATGAGATGATATTTTCTTCTAAAGACAAGAGGAAGTCATGGACTCGGAATAGTGGTGTGAAACGAAGTTAAGTAATAGGCAGCCAGGTCTTCGATCTCAGATGCTACGGTCTCAATCGTGGAACCTGCTGTGACCCAAGCCGCGAAACCTCTTCACCCGGGCAGATACAACGCGCTTTGCTTGACCCACGTTGTAATCAATTATGTGGGCGTATATCCCTTATGTTTCGTCTGGGTGGGCTGCGAAGGATTTTATACCGGAGATGATGGGTCGCTCCAAGCATATTGAAACTTTTCACTTGACAGCGGGTCATCACTGGCGCGGGGGTCCATATCCGGCTCCTCACTCCTCACAAGACCCGAGCCAGGTAAAAGCCATGCCAGCAGTCAACCGATTGAAACTACGAACCCTGCTCGAATGAATTAGTCAGCAACGTCCGATAAGAAGGGGTAGTCAAAGACTCACCGCGAGCGGTTGCATGTCAGAAACATCCATTAAGACGAATAATTTACCGCCCTGTTACTATTCCGCATTCTTACCCTTTTATATTGCATCAGTTTCATTAACATTGGGGCTACGGGGGTGCCGGTGAGGGGCGAGGCGAAGCCGAACGCTCGACTCGGTGACGGTCGTGGAATCCGAAATCCGGCTCTTCCATGGCCCTTCCCAGTTTCCGGACCCACATATTTAACGATCCCCAGGACGAGACGAGGATAGACTATTAGACACATGAAGGAATGAGTAGGATGTCGACCCTGTTCTTTAGTTGTACCTGTTTGCGCGAGCACTGCCACCAGGGCAGCTGTCGAATGTCGATCGGGAACGTTCCAATCGCATGTTCAGTGCACGTGCCGCGAGTGCCTTCCACCAATCACGTCGGTGGTGTGAAGGGAGATGGTCGGTTCTTTGCAGAAGATTTGGACGATCGACGCAGCACCCCTCACGGATTCCACGAGGTAAGCCACTAAACACGCCTCCCAGTACAGGAGGCGGTGAGGCTTACAAAGTCCTCGTCGCTCATATACCTGTGGCGATCAAACCGGGGCTCGGTTACACCCTCTCGCAACCACCACCTTTAGTCCCTCATCTGGGGCAATCAGTCTCTCTAACCGACATCGACCAAATCGAAGCGGTTCTTGTCGCTGTTAGCTAATGCAGAGATTTGTCTCGAAGCTCCGCGCACCATTCAGGTCCCTTCGGGGTGAGGCACCAGTGTCGAGACCTCACACCCCGACGATTGAGGAGGATAACGATCAAGACGCACGGCTCCCTACCCGAATTGAGGCTCCGGAGAGAACCACGTCAAAGAAACTTTCTGCGGTGGGTCCGATCTAGCATGCGCAATTGACGTAGAACCGCTGACAAGGATGTCACAGCGGCAAAGACTGGATGGCTTGGCGAATTACCGAATTCATTCTGATGAAATCGTCTTTACCGCTGGGGGGTTTCATGGAAGCGGCGGAAAGGCAGACGTGGTTCAGGCAACGCTTCGGCGGGACGACGGAAGCGAGGAACAAGTAGTAGCAGTGAAGAAAATTCGATCTCACCGAGGCATTGACCGAAAGAAGTTTTCAAACGTAAGCTTGATCAATTCCGTGGTTCACTGCACAGCACTTACTGAATCCAACCAGGAATACGTTCATGAGGTGGAGATAATGGCCGGGCTGGCACACGAGAACATCGTCAGATTGGTTGGCTTCCTCGAAGACCTCGAAGACGGAAAGGCTTGGATAGTTTTGTCCTGGGAGCCCAATGGAAACGTTAGCGAATTCCTTGCCACCGGGAGATGGGAAATCCCTGAGCGCGTCTCACTTGTAAGCGAAAATCGTCCAGAAGAAAGAGTCAGGAAAGGCCCACGGCGTTTTTATTACAGATCAAGGATGCATTCGAGGGTATCAAGTACCTTCATACTCGCCAACCCCCGATTTGCCACGGCGACCTCAAGTCGGTGAGTTGGTCGTTCTACACATGATCGAAATTTTACATCTCACCTCGATTCCGCCCAGTTCAACGTTCTCGTCAACTCGTCCTACCGCGCAGTAATTACCGACTTTGGCTCGGCCCGTGCTATCACTAAGCCAGAAGACGGGGTTCTCGACAAAGAACTTGACCGGCAGGCGCAGCAAAATCGGACGACGGAACAAGCCCACCCTCAAATAGACATCAATGCTATTGGCAATCAGTTAACGCTGACAGGGCCTGCCTACTCACTCCGCTGGGCGCCTCCTGAAGTTGTGAACGGGAAACGCCCGGGTCTGTCAACCGACGTTTGGGCAGCTGGCTGGGTCGCCTGGGAGGTGAGCGGCAATGCGAATATTCGATATTTTTGTCATCGCCTATCTCCATTGACCAACCCTTCATCAGGTCATGACGGACAAGGTCCCATTTCACGAAGTTAACTCGGCGGGCGCTATAACGCTGATGGTGATCCAAGGAGAGGTTCCTGAGACTCGCGAAGATGCACAGCTGGCGCAGATTATAAGGCTTTGCAGTCTGATGAAGGATTGTTGGGCATTCGATCCGAAGGCTAGACCTAATATTACTCGGTGCTGTACTGAGCTGAAACGGATCGTGAGTCCGAGTCCTGATGTTACTTCACTGCCAACGTTCCGAACACGCTTCCGGTTTCAGCCATCACTTCCCCCATCCGGCGGGAAGGCTTCAGACCGCAGAGTACCATCCATCGAACTGGTAATCAAACTGGGTACGATGCATTACAATCAGGGTGGTCTTGAAAAGGCTGCCTCGCTGTTCCAAGAAGCACTGTCTCTCGCGAGGTCTTCAAATAAGGAACCAGCAGCCGCAGAGGCGTTGAGGCGTCTAGGACGTGTCTACCTACTTCAATCCAAATACGCCCAGGCAGAAGAGTCGCTCATCCAAGCGCAAGTAATTTGCGCTCGCGTCGGTGATGACTTCGGTCGAGCGGACACGTTGGAGGTGCTGGGAGATATCTACCGCCTTCGATCCAAATACACCCAGGCAGAAGAGTCGTTCACCCGAGCGCAAGAAATCTTCACTCGCATCGGTAATGACAAGGGTCGAGCACACACGTTGAGCGGGCTAGGACACCTCTACAACAATCAATCCAAATACACCCAGGCAGAAGAGTCGTACACCCGAGCGCAAGAAATCTACGCTCGCATCGGTTCTGACCTGGGTCGAGCGAACGCGGTGCGTGGACTGGGACACGTCCAGCGTCTTCAATCCAAATACACCCAGGCAGAGGAGTCGTTCATCCGAGCACATGAAATCTATGCACGCATCGGTAGTTACTGGGGTCGAGCGGACGCGCTACGTTGTCTTGGTGACCTGCGCCAGGACCAAGGTCGCGACGCTGAGGCCGCGTTACACTTTGCAGAGGCAAAAGATTTATATGCTCAGATTGGTGCCACCAAATACGAGAAGGAGACCGCTCGACGGCTCGCGGCTGTGTCGCCAATACAAAACTCAGCCACACCCTGACCCCTTGCATCCCTCCACCCCAAAATCCTACCCGGAATCCTTTCCCATAAACTATCCTTGAAACCCTGTTGTATCATCTCCCGCCAGCGACTTTTGCACGGTCGCCAAGAAAAATCCACTTTGGCACTATCTCATCATATTCCGTTCATATGTACTTTGATAGTTTCCATGCCATCAGCTCTTTCTTTACAATGGATCGGATCCCCGCACTCTGGGCTGCATGTTGCACCTGAGGGACGCATTTTAATAGGACCTCCGCAGCGGGTTGCTTATGTCTCTGCCAAATCCACGTTCTTACAAATCCGCGACAATAAAGAAGCGTCACTATAGATTCACGTGTGCGATGGTTCGACTCCATCCTTATCCGAGCTCCTCAGCCGGCGCTTGTCTTGGAGTAATCGGGAGGAGTCGAGGAGGTCCCAAGACCTCAGATGACCAATTCTGATATCGAGCTGACTTGTGAGGGCCTCTCGAGATACCGGCTCATCCAGGCATTTAGAGTACTGTTGAAACTAAGTATACGGAACCGAGAGAATGTCCGATGTCCCGACCTCATCGCCTCGACCACTCAGACTGCATGGGCAAGCTGACTCCCCAACTTCGTTCCTTGATTTACTCGAATAAGGTTTTCCATATCTAACAACATTGGTCTGGTTTTCCATATCTGCGTCCGCATGTAATACAAGTCCGTCCGTCAATCCCTCCATTGTAGAGTTCAGCCCTTGGCACCGTTCTCTACCCCTCCCATAAGCTCTCACCACTAAATCACCCAACAAGTTGTACAACCTTCCCAATCCTCTCTCCAACCCTAACCAACGTCTCCACAGGTCTCCCACTTTCTACTCCCGTCAACCCCGTAAGCCCACTCGAATTCGCAACCAAGTCCTCATCCCACTCGATCGTTCCCTCCGGAGCGACCAAAATCATCGTGCTCCCACTGTACTGGAAGAAACCTAAATCCCCTCCTTTCTGCTCGCTGTCGCCGGGGTTCTTGCTCCACCCGATCGACCCGACGAGGAGAGCGCCGACGGCGACGAGCGCGAAGGTACCTAGTTCGGGAGGAGGCTTGTTGAGGTGTGTTATTCGAGGTGGTGGTCGCGGTGGCCGCGGTGAAAGTGGGGTTCCGGACATCCGCGTGGAGGAGTTGGACTTCACTGTCGGTTTGCCGTGAACACGTTAAGGTCCTCGTTGATCGCTTGTGGGTTCTGTTGTCATACGGATAATACGTCCAGTCAATCATATGCCTAACCGATTGCATGAAGCTTGGAAAGGAACACGCACCAGTAAAATACGTCCCAGGAACATGGAACATCTTCCCGAGTTTGGCCTTGAATGGGGCATGGTAACGATGATAATCTTGAGGTGCGAATTGGAATATCGCTACGGTGAACGTCTCGGCCAAGTAATTGTCGTCGAGTAGAGTCGGGAGTGTGAACTCCTGTCCTTTAATCCTATAGGTAGAAAGGTCGTCAGGACTCTCTCCAAATCCGGGTCCGTTCGCCAGACAGGTTCCTGCCAGAACTTCTTCGCATCCCCAACACTCTTGAACACAGTCACTCTCGAATCCGCTCGCGAGGTGATAACGCCCAGGTCATTTGCTTCCTGCACGGGGCGAGCGCCAGGCTTAAGCGAGCACTTGAAAAAGTCGTTGAACGTCTACACTATCGTTTCGTCAGTCAGAAGAAGCCTTCAACTCATGCCACGGAACGAACCTTGTATTTCTTAATATCGGGTTCCAGCAGGTCGTCCACCTTCAGATCATACGCTTGAATGAAAGCTTCGATGCGGGGGATGACGAACGCCGGGTCCGGGGTGTCGTGAATCTTCCCTCTACGCATAGAGAAGCACACGCAAGGTACATGTGAGTGACATATATTTCTTTCAGCTGAGAAGTAGCTCGGAGTGGAAGTCAACTCACGTCGGAAGGAAACGTCCTTGAAGAGACTCTCGACGGCTCTCAAGTCCAGAATTTCATGCTAGAATGCAAAGCCCCACAAGGAACCCCTGTCAGGAAATGCCCGTCCAACACGTGCCAAAGAATGGCACAGCCCCACATTGGTAGAAACAAACAGTAAGTGCATCCCCAAAACGCGTAAAAATAGGCATCGTTTCGAATATGTTTGGCTTTCGTTTTGCGGTCGGTGATGACGTAAACGCCTAGTAGGGGGTGACGACAGCACCGGTTAGCGTAGGCCCAAATTTAGTGGGTGGTTAGGATACTCACTCATGCGGTGCACTGCGAAAAGCTGTTATAGCCGGTTCATTAGGACTATAGTGTAGGTAGGTTAGCTCGACAGTGGGATGATCGAGAAGAGCTGGTAAAAAAGCACCTTGTCGACCATGCCACTAGCCCAGTTCTCAAACCAGTTTTTTTGGGGAAGCCCAGCTCGGCAGTTGATCCGCTATGAGGGTATAGCGCATCTCGAACGTTCACTGCAATCCCAAATTTAGTGAGTCTCCCTCCTTTGCCGCCTCTTGACCTGATTGACGAAAGCTGGACTTACAAGGAATATCGGCCGACCCTCCTCCGACGTAAGCCCAATTCTCCACCATGGTAGACATGGCTTGCATGATCTTCTCCGCTTCCCTCGCAACCAACACATTCACCTCGTTCAGCACGCCACCGTAATAGGGGTTCCTGACGGGACGGATCTGACGGCCCTTCACCGGGATGTGTTTTTCTCGTGGTGAGGGATGATTTGACCCGGATGAGATTGAGCGACGATTCCAGGGCCACTTGGAGGTTGGGTTGTAGCGTCGTCTCCTGTGGTGGCCGCGGTAGGGTCGACAGAGTTCGAAAGGTTGACCACATTTTTCTCTGCATCTTTGTTCTCCAATCTCGCTCCAGAGCCAAAAAGTGGCGCTTCGCCGCTGAGAGGAGCGGTCCCCACGTCGGTTGGCTTGTTCGACGAGCTCATGCGTTTCCTTTGGTTCGGACTGCTGTCTCGAAGTTCTTGAAGAACGTCTTGGCGAGGGATGTGCGTTTGCTGTGCTTGTCCGTCTCGGAGGTGCTAGGCGCTGAAGGAGTACTGGTGCTGGGAGATGCGCTCGGAGGATGGAGTAAACTGTAAGGGTAGCTGCCGTCGATGAAGGAGCTTCAATGGGGGAGTTGCTGTCACGACGATGCATAACGCACACCACGTCGCCATCGTACGCGTCGATCATATCTGTACGATGTAGGTCCTCTGCGTCATATGGACCTGTGTGCCTGTAAAGAGGGCATGGAGAGGATTACTCGGTGTCTTCCCCCAAGTGCACCACACTATTTCCGGTACTAACCTCCGAACTCATCACTGATTCCCTCCCCTCCGCCGACCGACTTGAAACTTTGGGGGTGATGAGAGCATTTGGAGTTGTTTATGTACGTGATTGCCAGCAGTCGCGATGCGCTGGCGCCGTACGAGTACTTGGGCAAGCGCCCCGGCGCTCGAAGCCGAACACGCAGAGTTTAGGATTGAATTGACCTTCTCCCCGTGATCGGAAGCAAAACAAAGGCCGACTAGCTCTGCAGTGCGGATAGAGTATTTCTTTTTTGAATGTAAGAGTATATCGTATTACATGGAAGCGTGGTATCATACGTAAGGGCTGTCGCGCGTCTGTTGGTCGTCAAATCACGTACTCAACAAAAACACCTCATCTCAGGGTCCAAACCTGTGGGCGGGCAACATCGAAACATCCCCCCATCCTTCATTCCACGATCCGAAACGTCCCTTTCGAGTATTACCCGCCGGCATTTTGGCCATGGGAGGGCCCCTTCTTTGGAGATAGATCTAGAGAGAGAGAGATGGGCAGGAAGATAAAACCTGAAACTCGGAAGAGATAATGAACGACAGACGGTATGACAAGTCAAGCCATGACGTTGCGACGTTAATTGTCGAGAAACGTATTTACGCCAGTCTTTCATCTACGTACGGCCGAGAGCTCGCGCGAGCCATCGCCTCTTCAACCCGATTCGTAGTCCACCCGCGTCATGAAACTTCGGCGCTGTACACAACGAGCATTGTAATACACTATAGCTGACAGGCAGTGGCTTTTGAAACCTCTGCTGCTCTGACAGCTAAGCTAACCCATCTATCCATCCTTTAATCCCCTCCGGAGTTCTCCGCACCGACCGAGACACTCTTCCCAGGGTCCTCCCTTCCAGTAATTTTCCCCATTTGGGATCGAGCCATTGTCCGCGTCTGACTCGAGCGAGCTCGTACCAACCGATCATCAGCGCCCGAGTCAACACGGAAAGACATCGACGCTCCGCCCGTAGGAACCTAATTAGTGCACACGTACTTAAGCTCAGGGTGCCGCGACTTTCCTATCTCATTTCCAAATACTGTTATCCGACGACCGGACATCTCTTCATGTGTGTATGTCCATGTACTGGTAAGGTGGGCGAGGACGGGGATGGCGGCGACGGCGGCGAGGGGAAATTATGAAACGTCGGTGCCGAAACATATACCCATACCACCCATCTGACAGGTCTCTGTATGTGCATGTACTGCGAAGAGGCTTGATGCAGAACCCGAAAGAGATAAAGAGGACCTCCGGGGTGGGGTTAACCCCGACGTCTCCATTTACCTGATTAGGAAGGAAGCTCGAGTCCTCGCATGAAACTCCATATTTGTGGGTTTGGCATTTACCGCCGACATACGACGCTATCTTGCAGGCTGCGCCGAACTCCGGTTTCTTTCTTCGAAGCTGGACTGTGCCATACGCACGTGGAGTCGCCATGGGGGTTGACCGTGTCGTAAGTTGTCGCTGGGTCGTGATCGGAATTGACGCAACATACACGGGCGTATTCTACAGTACAAAGCTTATTACGTGATAAAGCTGTGAAAATGAAGGGACCCCAGTGCAACAGGAACAGATTAGAGTAGTGGAGTTTTGGGAGAGACATACATAAATATATAATGGTTCCAAATGAGGACGTAGGCGGAAAGCACAGCAGGGACTATATAACTACGGGTCAATGAGATGATAATTTTTTTTCACAAAGACAAGAGGAAGTCATGGATTCGGAATGGTGGTGTGAAACGAAGTTAAGTAGTAGGCAGCCAGGTCTTCGATCTCAGATGCTACGGTCTCAATCGTGGAACCTGCTGTGACCCAAGCCGCGAAACCTCTTCACCCGAGCAGATATAACGCGATTTGCTTGACCCACGCTATACTCAATGATGTGGGCGTATATCCTTTTTGTTTCGCCTAGCATATTGAAACGTTTCACTTGGCAGCGGTCATCACTGGCGCGGGCGTCCATATCCGGTTCCTCACTCCTCACAAGACCCGAGCCAGGTAAAGCCCCGCCTACAGTGAACCGACCGAAATCATGAACCCTGGGGGTCTCCGCGACCTGAATGAACAAGTCAACATCTTTTGATCGAGAGAGGTAACCCAAGTTTAACCGCGAGCGGTTGCATGTCAGAAACATCCATTAAGACGAATCATTTACCGCCCTGTTACTATTCCGCACTCTTACCATTTTATAATTCGTCATTTTTATTAACATTAGGACTGTGGGGGTGCCGATGAGGGGCGAGGCGAAGCCGAACGCTGGACTCGGTGAGGGTCGTGGAATCCGAAATCCAGCTCTTGCACGGCCCTCCCCGGTTTCCGGACTCACATTTTTAACGATCCCCAGGACTAGAACTAGGATAGCCGATCAGACACATGAAGGAATGAGTAGGATAGGTTCACACGTAAGCCCCCGCTCCGGAGGCGGAGCACCCGTGGCGGAGGTGCTTGCCCCGGAGCTAAGGGGCTTACATCCGTGAGCCTATGAGTAGGATGTCGACCCTGTGCTTTAGTTGTACCTGTTTGCGCGAGCACTGCCACCAGGGCAGCTGTCGAATGTCGATCGGGAACGTTCCAATCGCATGTTCGGTGCACGTGCCGCGAGTGCTTTCCACCAATCACGTTGGTGGTGTGAAGGGAGATGGTCTGTTCTTTGCAGAAGATTTGGACGATCGACGCAGCACGGATTCCACGAGGTAAGCCACTAAACACGCCTCCCAGTACTGGAGGCGGTGGGGCGTACGGAGTCCTCGTCGCTCATATACCTGTGACGATCAAATCAGGCCTCGGTTACACCCTCTCTCAACCACCACCTTTAGTCCCTTATCCTGCGGCAATCAGTCTCTCTGACATCGACTAAATCGAAGTGGTTCTTGGCGCCGTTAACTAATGCCGGGATTTATCTCGAAGCTCCTCGTACCATTCAGGTCCCTCCGGGCTAGGGCACCGGCGTCGAGACCTCACACCCCGACGATTGAGGAGAGCAACGATCACGACGTACGTCTCCCTACCCGAATTGAGGCTCCGGAAAGAACGGTGGGTCCGATCTAGCATGCACAATTGGCTTAGAATCACTGACAAGGACGTCACAGCGGCAAAGACTGGATGGCTTGACGAATTACCGAATTCATTCTGATGAGATCGTCTTTACCGCTGGGGGGTTTCACGGAAGCGGCGGAAAGGCAGACGTGGTTCAGGCAACGTTTCGGCGGGACGACGGAAGCGAGGAGCAAGTGGTGGCAGTGAAGAAACTTCGATCTCACCGAGGCATTAACCAAAAGAAGTTTTCAAACGTAAGCTTGATCAGTTCGGTGGCTCCCTGCACAGCGCTTACGGGATCCAACCAGGAATACGTTCATGAGGTAGAGATAATGGCCAGGCTGTCACACAGGAACATCGTCAGATTGGTTGGCTTCGTCGAAGACCTCGAGGACGGAAAGGCTTGGATAGTTTTGTCCTGGGAGCCCAATGGAAACGTCAGCGAATTCCTTGCCACCGGGAGATGGGAGATCCCTGAACGCGTTTCACTTGTAAGCAAGAGTGGTCGATACGAAAGAGTTAGGAAAAGGCAATGACACGCTTACTCCAGATCCAGGATACATTTGACGGTGTTGACTATCTTCACACTCGGCAGCCACCGATTTGCCATGGCGACCTTAAGTCGGTGAGTTGGCCGTTCTACACGTATTTGGAACTTCACACCTGACGTTGATGCCCCCCTAGTTCAACATTCTCGTCAGCTCGTCCTACCGTGCCATCATTACCGACTTTGGGTCGGCGCGTGCTATCATTGAGTCCGAAGTTGAGGTCGCAGACGAACAATTGGAACAGCAAGCGCAGCAAAATCCGACGACAGAGCAAGCCCACCCTCAAATAGATATCAATGCTGTTGGCAATCAGTTGACATTGACAGGG
Organism: Tulasnella sp. 424; assembly: GCA_019633425.1. Classification (NCBI taxonomy): domain Eukaryota; kingdom Fungi; phylum Basidiomycota; class Agaricomycetes; order Cantharellales; family Tulasnellaceae; genus Tulasnella; species Tulasnella sp. 424. The sequence goes on from WSUB01000023.1 coordinate 351,326, forward strand.
CCTGCCTGGTCACTCCGCTGGGCGCCTCCTGAAGTTGTTTACGGGAAACGCCCGAGTCTGTCGACCGACGTTTGGGCAGCTGGCTGGGTCGCCTGGGAGGTGAGCGGCAATGCGAATATTCGAGATTCTTTTCATCGCCTATCTCCATTGACCAACCCTTCATCAGATCATGACGGACAAGGTCCCGTTTCACGAAGTTAACTCGGCGGGCGCTATAACCCTGATGGTGATCAAAGGAGAGGTTCCTGAGACTCGCGAAGATGCCCAGCTGGCGCAGATTATAAGGCTTTGCAGTCTGATGAAGGATTGTTGGGCATTCGATCCCAAGGCTAGACCTAATATTACTCGGTGCTGTACTGAGCTGGAACGGATGGTGAGTCCGGGTCCAGATGTAACTTCATTGCCAACGTCCCGAACACGCTTCCGGTTTCAGCCATCACTTCCCCCATCCGGCGGGAAGGCTTCAGACCGCAGAGTACCATCCATCGAACTGTTAATCAAACTGGGTAATATGCATCGCAGTCAGGCTGCTTTTGGAAAGGCTGCCTCGCTGTTCGAAGAAGCACTGTCTCTCGCGAGGTCTTCAAATAAGGAGCGAGCAGCCGCAAAAGCGTTGAGGTGTCTAGGACATGTCTACAGACATCAATCCAAACTCGCCCAGGCAGAAGAGTCGTTCATCCAAGCGCAAGAAATTTGCGCTCGCGTCGGTGATGACATGGGTCAAGCGGACACGTTGGATGGGCTGGGACGCATCTACCGCCATCAATCCAAATACACCCAGGCAGAAGAGTCGTTCACCCGAGCGCAAGAAATCTTCACTCGCATCGGTAATGACACGCATCGAGCACACGTGTTGAGTGGGCTAGGACACCTCTACAACAATCAATTCAAATACACCCAGGCGGAGGAGTCGTACACCCGAGCGCAAGAAATCTACGCTCGCATCGGTTCTAACCTGGGTCGAGCGAACGCGGTGCGTGGGCTGGGACACGCCCAGCGCCTTCAATCCAAATACACCCAGGCAGAGGAGTCGTTCACCCGAGCGCAAGAAATCTACGCTCGCGTGGGTGAATACCGGGGTCGAGCGAACGTGCTACGTTTTCTTGGTGACCTGTGCCGGGACCAAGGCCGCGACGCTGAGGCCGCGTTACACTTTGCAGAGGCAAAGGATTTATATGCTCAGATTGGTGACACCAGAAACGAGGAGGAGACCGCTGAACGGCTCGCGGCTCTGTCGCCGAAACAAACTCAGCCACACCCTGACCCCTTGCATCCCTCCACCCCAAAATCCGATCCGGAATCCTCGTAAACTATCCTTGAAACCCTGTTGTATCATCTCCCGCCAGCGACTTTTGCACGGTCGTCAAGAAGAATTCACTTTGACACTATCTCATCATATTCTGTTCATATGTACTTTGATAGTTTGCATGCCATCAGCTCTTTCTTTAAAATGGATCGGATCCTCGCACTCTGCGCTGCATGTTTCACCTGAGGGACGCAGTTCAATAGGACCTCGGCACGAGTTGCTTATGTCTCTGCCAAATCCATGTGCTTAAAAATCCACAGCAATAAAGAAGCGTCACCATAGATTCGCGTGTGCGATGGTTCGACTCCATCCTCTTCTGAGCTCCTCATCCGGCGCTTGTCTTGGTGTAACCGGGAAGAGTCGAGGAGGTTCCGAGACTTCGGATGATCAATTCTTCTATCGAGCTAACTTGTGAGGGTCTCTCGAGATACCGGTTCATCCAGGCATCTAGAGTACTGTTGAAACTATACGGAACCGAGAGAATGTCCGATGCCCCGACATCATGACCACTGAGACTGCATGGGCAAGCTGACTCCCCAACTTCGTTCCTTGATTTACTCGAATAAGGTTTTCCATATCTAACAACATTGGTCTGGTTTTCCACATCTGCGTCCGCATGTAATACAAGTCCGCCAACGAATCCTTTCGACATCGAGTTCAACCTAACTTTGACTCCGTCCTGTACACCTCCCATCGCCACTCAAAGCTCCCACCACCAAATCACCCAACAACCTTCTCAATCCTCTCTCCAACCCTAACCAGCGTCTCCACAGGTCTCCCACTTTCTACTCCCGTCAACCCCGTAAGCCCACTCGAATTCGCAACCAAGTCCTCATCCCACTCGACCGTTCCCTCCGGAGCGACCAAAATCACCGTGCTCCCACCGTACTGGAAGAACCCTAAATCTTCTCTTTTCATCACACCATCACCGGGGTTCTTGCTCCACCCGATCGACCCGACGAGGAGAGCGCCGACGGCGACGAGCCCGAAGGTGACTGGTTTAGGAGGAGGCTTTTGAGGTGTGTTGGTGGAGGTGGTGGCCGCGGTGGCCGCGGTGAAAGTGGGGTTCCGGACACCCGCCTGAAGGAGTTGGGCGCCACGTCGGTTTGCCGTGAACACGTCAAGGCCCTCGTTGATCGCTTGTGGATTCTGTTGTCATCCAGATAATACGTCCAGTCAATCATATGCACAACCCATCGCATGAACCTTGGAAAGGAGCACGCACCACAGTGAAATACGTCCCAGGAACGTGGAACATCTCCCCGAGTTTGGCCTTGAAAGGGGCATGGTAACGATGATAATCTTGAGGCGCGAGTCGGAATATCGCGATGCTAGGGTTCTTGCCGAACGTCTCGGCCAAGTGCTTGTCGTCGAGTAGAGTCGGGAGTGTGGATTCCTGTCCTTTAATCCAACGAACCTTGTATCTCTTAATATCGGGTTCCAGCAGGTCGTCCACCTTCAGATCATAGGCTTGAATGAAAGCTTCGATGTGGGGGATGACGAACGACGGGTCCGGGTTGTCGTAAATCTTGCCCTCTACACATAGAAAAAAACACGCAAGGTATATGTGAGTGAAATATATTTCTTTCAGCCGAGAAGTAGCTCGGAGTGGAAGTCAACTCACGTCGGAAGGAAACGTCCTTGAAGAGACCCTCGACGACTCTCAAGTCCAGAATTTCGTCCTAGAATGTACAGGCCCACAAGGCACCCCTGTCAGCAAATGCCCCATCCAACACGTGCTAAATAAATGCACAGCCCCACATTGGTAGAAAAACAGTAAGTGCATTCCTAAACGCGTAAAAATAGGCATTGTTTCGAATATGTTGGCTTTCGTTTTGCGGTCGGTGATCACGTAAATGCCTGGCAGTGGCGACTGCACTGGTTAGCGTAGGCCCAAATTTAGTGGGTGGCTGGGATACTCACCCATGCGATGCGCTGCGAAAAGCTATTATAGTCGATTCATTAGGGCTATAGTGTAGGTAGGTTAGCTCAACAGCGGGATGATCGAGAAGAGCGTGTAAAAAAGCACCTTGTCGAGCATCCCACTTGCCCAGTTCTCAAACCACTTCTTCTTCGGGAAACCCAACTCGGCAGTTGATCCGCTATGAGGGTATAGCGTATCTCAAACGTTCACTGCAATCCAAAATTTAGTAAGCCTCCCTCCTTTGCCGCCCCTTGACCTTATTGACGAAAGCTGGACTTACAAGGAATATCGCCCGACCCTCCTCCGACCCGAGCCTAATTATCCACCATGGCAGACGTGGCTTGCATGGTCTTCTCCGCTTCCTTCGCAACCAACACATCCACCTCGTTCAGCACGCCACCGTAATAGGGGTTCCTGACGGGACGGATCTGACGGGCCCTTCACCGGGATGTGTTTTTCTCGGTGTGAGGGATGATTTGACCCGAATGAGATTGAGCGACGATTCCAGGGCCACTTGGAGGTTGGGTTGTAGCGTCGTCTCCTTGCGGTGGCGGCGGTAGGTTCGACAGAGTCCGAAAGGTTGACCGTATTTTTCTCTGCATCTTTCTTCTCCAATCTCGCTCCAGAGCCAGAAAGTGGCGCTTTGCCACCGAGAGGAGCGGTCCCCGCGTCGGTTGGCTTGTTCGACGAGCTCCTGGGTTTCCTTTCGTTCGGACTGCTGTCTCGAAATTCTTGAAGAACGTCTTGACGAGGGTGTGCGTTTACTGTGCTTGTCTGTCTCGGAGGTGCTAGGCGCTGAAGGAGTACTGGTGCTGGGAGATGCGCTTAGAGGACGGAGTAAACTGTAACTAGGGTAGCTGCCGTTGATGAAGGAGCTTCAACGGGGGATGGTTGAATCTCCGTTTATTACCCGCAAGCAGACAGCCTTAAGGGCGTCAAGGCGCGGGGGGTTTCCCCAGTACTAT
>WSUB01000230.1:0-54255 GCA_019633425.1 Tulasnella sp. 424
AGTTGGACAAAGCCTCACCATGCAAGAGCCTGGTCGGCTGTCTTTGCCAGAGTCTGCAATGTCGGAGACCAGATCGTGGTTGGTCCGAGGTATGTGCCTGTTCAAAGCCATCGTCTTGTCAGATGACTCCCTTTCCGCATGGTATCTGCAGGCACCAGGACGGAAGGAAGTAAGGGAATATACACGTACCAATACCTGGCTGATAATAGCACAGCTGTCGATCAGGGCGTTCCTTTTCGAGAGCGGCGAAGAGTCGGACTACATTCGTGGTATCGTCATCAAATGAATCGGCTGTTCCGTCAAAGCATAGAATGAGAGTTCGAGGTGGTCGTCCGGCGATCGAAGTGGACATTAGGAGTGGAGCGTTGGAGGGATGAGAGGAAGATTACCCGTGGATGGTGATTGGTGTCGTATACGCTGATCGACATGAGTTTAATATAGGAGTCAAGAGGTAGAAGGTCTTGTGTCCCCTCTAACCGAGTCGGACCGCATTGCGGGCGATCTGCGAATACCCGGCGGGTTCGGCGCTGCACAATCCGAACAGAAGGCTCCGGGGCTCGATAAGGATCCGTCAGGTACGCACGGGCGCTTTTCCAAATCAGTGCAAAATGGCGGAGACACCCGGTACTTGTGGGGCCACTGTCGTGGAGGACAAATATAGTACTGCGTGTGAGCTATTTTTATGGGAAATAAGGAAACTTCGGGCTTTGATCCTGGGTGCCTTCCCGGTGGAGCTCCGTATCTCCGAGGCTAGACATTAGGCGCGCATTAAGTGCCCTCGTGCCCCCTATTCAGCCTTGGCGGGACAGTTAGATCACAGGACTAAATCGATAAAGTACCGAAAACTTCAGCGCCTACTCCGCAACTAGGGATCGGACCTACGGTATCCGCGTGTCAAGCCTCAAAGGTTTGGAGCGGCTCCGACGAACCATCCAACTCCCTCCTAAGATACAAAAAAAACACTAGTGCGCTAGATCATATTTTTAAATGGACTAGAGGGCGCTGTTTATGTTATAGCTGGACTCGTTCATCGGTTTGGGCTTTTCCAGGCAAGGGCGGTCATGCTATTCTTAGGTTCAAAGCATCGCCATCGACTAAGCTCATCTGCGCTCTATATATCTTTCAGGCTGGATTTCGAAGTGGTCTAAACTGTGGTTAAAGTGGTTACTGGGTCGTGAACTCATAACTGAGGGTTTCGAGGCATTCCGCAGTTAGGGTGTTGGGAAGATCGCTAGCCTAGCCTCGAGGCCAAGTGAGAATATCCGGTATGATAGGCTCCGAATTCAGAATTTCAGTGAGAGGATGAGCTCAGTTTCTATATGAGAAAGTCTCAAGGTTGTGTAGAATCGTTGGCTGATGGAACATCATAATCAGGGCTGAGCAATCGTTCAGCGCCGCGTGAAACCTCGTCAACAATAGTGAGTGGAGCAAGCATTGCTAACAGAAGTATCTGTGCTCTCTCTGGAGTCGGTGTATTTGATGAAGATGGATTTTGCATTTTGGTGCAACCCGGACGCTCTGCAACTTGGAACGTCGATTGCCGACACAACAGTATTCTGAGGTCGAGTAATTGTATATACTTGATCAAGCTGCTCTAGAGCTCAGCAAGAGGCATTGTGTTCAGATCCTAAAAAGGAGCCACAGGGTAAGATCAAGATTCGGAGCTGGATCCGAACCGCCAAGAAACTGCATCGGCCTCGTCCGGGCCCGTGGCAGATCCAGCTCTCCATTACATCAGATCACTTGAATAGATGTTATCATTCTACGAGCTCACCTTGGAGGATGAATTATGCTTTGTTTCCGAAGCGGAAGGGAGGGCGAGATCGTTCTAGACTGGCTGACTGTGCGAGCTCACTACGATGTATAGTTCAGAATACTTAATGGGTTGATGTAGAACAGTGTTTCCTAGTGTTTACACTCGCGTCGAAGGGCATTTCTGACCGCAGCGTAGCTTGGAGTCTGGACTAAGTCTCCTTGCTAACGCGAATGAGGAACTGCGTCTCGCTTTGGCTCTGTTTGCTCAATGTTCGCTTTCTACGTTCCCCTAGGCCTCCCTGAAAAATCGCCCGCTATGGGAGGGTTTCCAAAGAAACAAACGACGACCATTAGGAAGTCGCGTTACATCACAGGTCGCTAGCGTCAAAGGGTCCCGTGCAGGCTCACAAATAAATATCGAGTTTATTTTCAAGTGGGACGTGTATGCAGTCATTCAACCCACTCCTAAGGTGTAAAAACGGATAACCCGGGCGCTAGATAATACTCTAGAATGAATTTGAGGGCATTGGGCCTGTTACAGCTGGAGTCGCTCATTGGTCTGGGTTCTTCCGGGCGAGTCGGTGAAGTGTTCCGGGCCTCGAGGGCGCCGCATTTGGGCCCCTCCAGGTCGCGGGCTATCGCCGCTAGACTTCTTCGCTAGTTCCACAGAGGCATAGACACCGCGTGCGTGGCATAATATTTCTATTCGAGTTGCAGATCCGGGCTTTTATGTAGCCTTGCTGAAAGCAGCTCGGATTGGGTGGTCGCGCAGAGACGAATAGAGTCGCGCAAATGGACCCTGATGGTCAACAGTAATAAAACCATCTTAAATTTATACTTTGATGCGTTAAAATCGTTGCAAGGGCTGACGCACGCGGTGGAAGGGATGGTCCGATCTCGGGAAATTCGCTCGAACACACTGTTCTACCCGCAAAGTCAAACAAGCTGATCCCGGAAATTCATACGACAAGGAAATAATACAAGTGATCGTTCTACAGTCGCATCATGCAGTAGATCATACAAGAAGAGACAAGAAGTCCATAAAGCTGTATGGCAAAGAAAGAACTCAGAAGTCAACATACTGAACGACTCCCCCCTTCACTCGCGCGCTCGCAACGTAGTTGTCACAGGTTCGGAGCTTGACAGAAGAATGAAACTGGGGCTCAGGATCCAGAATGCGGCGCGGCTTTCCTCGGTTGAAATGGAATCCTTTATGCCAATCACCATATCGATCCTGGTAGTGCTGCCAAAGAGGCAGGTACTCCAAAATCCACCAAGCCTTCAGCTCGTCGAGCTGGTCGACCATCTCGGAATTTGCATCCGCATTGATGTCTGTTTGTGAAACCCAACATAATCCCCCCAAGTCGTTATCGTTGCCAATCATGGTCTTTTCGGAGTTGCGAGACGGAGGCTCGATGATTGTTGGGAGTATCTGTGCGCTCTGTGCGATGACTGGAGAAATAGGGGAGGATGGTACCACAGGAGCGGAGAGACCCTGAGAGGCAGCGGGGCGTTGAGGAATCTGGAGGTCCATCCGTTGGCGCCGACGCAACCAGCGCAAGGACTGCCGTTTCCTATCCAATACCGAAGGCGTGGATGACGTAGCTTGATCGTTCTCTGGCGTTTTTGGAGGTGGGGTCGGAACTGTAACTACTGGCTTATCGGCGGAATAGGCAACTCCAGTCGTCTCAACACCATCTTCATCCGAAGGCTCGGACTTCTCGTTGTCCTCATTCACCGTATCGAGTTTGACGATAGGGCCTGCGTCCTTAGACTTGAGAACCTCGCCGTCCCTCTCGAAAGGATTAACACCGGGTCGTCCACCGTAATGAGGAACAAGTCCGGCTGCCTCGTCGGCTGGAGATTGGAATGCGTCTCGTTTGAAGCTTATGCCGACATCCGCTTGAAGAACATTGTTTACCATCCAAACCAAGGAGGCATTCGCCAAGCAATGCGGAGTGCCGTTCTTGACACTTCCGCCTCCAACATCTAAGGTGCAAGTCCCGAATCATTAGTGCCGTTGAGGATTACTCGCGTGAGAAATCTATTTCACTCGCCTGCATGGCAGCCGGGGAACCAAACTTCCTTAACATCACAATCTTCCTTCTTCGTGCCTAAATCGTACGCCTCTCGATCGTCAGACCAGACGGTCTCCTTTTCCCGGCGCCTTCTGTACTCGTCCCGGACAGATTGAATATAGTCGTTCAAAGTTTCCTTCCGATGAGGACCATTAGTGAGGGGAGGTACTATCCTGGTGGCTCCGTTTGGGTCGTTTCTTGCTCCTTTAATCGAATGAGCCGTTCGGTGCCATTGATTTGGCTTGAACTTGCTACGTCTCTCGTCGAGGGCTAAAGCATGGCGGAAGATTCGGATGATATTGTTGGATGCGGTAAAGGGAAGGTGGCGGCCGAACAACCCGCATGAGGCGACGGTATCCCTTTAAACGAAGCATAGAGTTAGTGGTGATACGTTTGTAATGATATGTACACGACTTACCATACACCCATAAAGGCGATTTCGACGTGCATTGAAAACGTTTCCTTGAATGATTTCGCGTGTTTCTCGTTGTCCTTCGAGATATCGACATAACGCTTGTAGGCGAATGGAATATGTTCCTCGTTTGAAATAGGTAATAGTCCTATCTAGTCGATTTATGGCCCAAAGCGGGAGGTGGGGACCACCATAAGCTTCGAGCCAGGGTAGATTAGGCGCCCAAGGATACCTTGTGAAGCATGCCGGCAAGACAACGTGCAGTATAAGCGCCGCGACTGAATCCAAACATGCAAATCTTATCTCCTTTGATGTAGTGCTGCATAAGGAAACGATAGCCGCCCATTATCTATGAGGAGCAAACCGGAGTTAGAAGGGGGCAGTGCCAGCTGACCGTGGCTTCTACCGACGTGTGTATCAAGGTACCTGTGTGGGATTCGCAAAGTTAATTTTCCCATTGTCGTTGAGAGATCGATTTGGCAAAGCCTCACCATGCAAGAGCCTGGTCGGCTGTCTTTGCCAGCTTCTGCAATGTCGGAGACCAGATCGTAGTTGGTCCGAGGTATGTGCCTATCCAAAGCCATCGTTTTGTCAGATGACCCCCTTACCGCATGGTATCTGCAAGTACCAAGACGGAAGGAAGGAGGGGAAGATACACTAACCAATACCTGGCTGATAATAGCACAACTGTCGATCAGGGCGTTCCTTTTCGAGAGCAGCGAAGAGTCGGACCACATTTGTCGTATCGTCGTCAAATGAATCGGCTGTTCCGTCAAAGCATAGAATGAGAGTTCGGGGTTGTCGTCCCGTGAACGTAGTGGTCATTGGGAATGGAGCGTCGTAGGGGGAGGAAGATTACCCTTGGATGGTGGTTGCTCGACATGAGTTTAATATACTGTACTGAAGGATCCTGCAGGAACGAACGGGGGCTTCCCAAAACCAGGCAAAATAGCGGAGACACTCGCTACTTGTGGGGCCGCTTTCATGCAAGACAGGTATGGGAATGTGTATGTGCGCTATTTTTGTGGGAAATAAGGAAACTTCGGGCTTTGATTGGGTGCCTGGCAAGCCGGTGGGGCCCCGTATCTCCGAGGCTGGACCAATTAAGTGCCCTCGTGCCCCTTATTTGACTTTGGCTGGACGGTTAAGTCACCGGCCTGAGTCATATAGTACCAGAGACTCCAGGGCTTGCTACACAAGTAGGGATCGGACGTCCGGTGTCCGCGTGTCAAGCCTCAAAGGTTTGTGGCGGCTTCGACGAACCATCCGGCTCCATCCTAAGATATCATTGGGGCGCTAAATAAAGTTAAAAATAGACTGGAGGGTGCCGCTTATGTTACGGCACGAGGTCATGCTATAATTAGGCGCAAAGCATCGCAATCAGACATCGACTAAGCTCATCTACGCTCCACGGATCTTTCAATAAGAGTAGGCGAAACAGTGGTTAAAGTGGTTACTGGGTCGTGAACCTATAACTGAGGGTTTCGAGGCATTCTGCAGTTAGGGTCTTGGGAAGATCGCCTTCCGCCTCAAGGCCAAGTCCTAGGAAGAACATACGGTATGATAGGCTGCGATTTCAAAGTTTCAGTGAAGATATTAGCTCAGCTTCTATACGAGAGCGTCCCACGGTTGTGTAGAACCCTTGACTGATGAAACATCATGATCGGGGCCGTGGATGCATCGAGCTATCGCTCAGCGCCGCGTGAGACCTTATCAACAACAGTGAATGAAATAGCCATTATTACCGGCAGTGTCTGTATTTTCTTGGAAGTCTGTAGATCTGATGAAGATGCATTTTGCTTTTCGGTGCAACCCGGACGCTTTTCAAATTCTGCATCAGGAAAACACGCAGTCTCAATTGGCTCAAATTGGCTGCGGACAGAGCACAAGGCGTCCGGAGAAAATCGGAACGTTTCCTGATGTGTCGGGAAGGTCGATTTCCGATTCTGGCAGTACAGGGGGTCGCATAATTGTATATATTTGGTCGAGCTGCTGTCTAGCACAATAAGAGGCAACAAGAGGCAACGGACTCGGATCTGAAGAAGGAGCGATAGGGTAAGATCAAGATTCGAGCTGGAGGAGACAAGGAAGTGCATCGGCCTCGTCTGGGCTCGACAGATCAAGCTCTCCATTACATCGATAGATCACTTTCCAATAGATGTTCTCATTTGAGAGCCCACCTTGGGGGAAGCGTTATCCGAAGCGAAAGGGAGGGCGAGATCGATATCGTTCTAGACTGGTTGACTGTTCGAGCTCACTACGATGTCACATGGTTCAGAATACTGAATAGGTTGATTTTGAAGAGTTTTCAGGTAGTACAGTGCTTCTTAATGTTCATACTCGTGTCGAAGGGCATTTCTGATCACAACATAGCTTGGAGTCTCGACTCAGTCTCCTTGCGAACGCGAATGAGAAACTGCGTCTCGTTTTGACTCTGTTTGCTCAATGTTCACCTTCTACGTTCTCCTTCACCCTGATACAAGGGGAGAGTGGTAGGTAGGTAGGTAGGTAGGCACATCCGTGGGACCCAGTTAAAGATCGGATGTTCTTTACCAGTGCTTTGCGCTCCGAAATCTTTCGATTAGAACGCGACAAGCCGAGCTCTTACGAGGTGACTGCGGGCAACTGGAACGAGTTCACCAACCATGAGCGCCGTAGCCTCATTCCGCGAACTGGTGGCTACTCCGCAACAAACCGTCTAACCGATCCTTCCAACCGGCTAACCCTTCCCATCCTCCGACTCGTCCACTATTTTCCATATCCCTTTCCCCGCTCCTATTTTCTCTATCCTTCCAGCTGTTTCCTTCTCTCCTAATGTCCTCTTTCACCGGTTTGTGTGTATCGTCTAATTGTCTGCGGGTATCATCGTTGTGCGTGTGTACGTGGTATAGGCTAGTTCTGGTGAATTCCGTTGATTACGTGCTGTGATTGAATCGTTCTTCGTATCAAGGGCCGCGCTTCCCCTCGTCTGTGACTTCTTCTTTCTGAATATCGAGCTTCTGTAGAATCTCTGTTCTCAGTCTCGTCGCGCCCGTACTCTCTAGCATGTCACAGATGAACATAATGTACATAGTGCTCTGGTGTTTCGGCGTGCTCTTTACATAGTCTGCTTCTCTCATTGCATTTTGTAGCTTCCTGAATGCAAGGTCACAATCCGCTCTCGGTGAATAGAAAATTCCGCCTGGGTTTTATGTCCCAAGGCCTGTGAAGCATCAGATAAGTGCGCCGAGTACGTTCCAATAGACGACGATGACTTTGCTTGACGTCGATGCAGGCGTCGCATGCGGCGGTGGCATGAGGGCCAAATTCGGCCAGATTAGCCTATATACGGCTTCTTTAGCCGCGATTAGGTCGACGGGGTCACTGTGATGGGTTGCCGGAGTCGAATTCGTTTCCAGTTGGTTCCCGGTTGAGGGGAGGGGTGAACCTTGTGGCTATCACCAGTCCATGTCCGAACGACACTGATGGATCATCATGACTCTGAGCAGTCACCCGCCTGGGGGAGACCCCATACATCTAGTGAGACACGCCTATGATCTTACGGAGGGAGCACCGAGATAACCCGCTTGGGGGCTGCTCCCGGGGCCAGCTCGCTGCTCGACTGTGTGCGGCTCGGCGGAAGGAGGGGGAATTGTATTTTGCTCTTTGAATCGGGAGTCGACAGAGCCCAAAGACGCTGTCTCTCTAACGCGGACGCCAGCTGCAGTACACACGGCTGAGCACGAGGGAGCTAGTGAGCAGTGCGGTATGGTATGGTACGGTGATGGGTCTTGTCAGTAGGAATCACTTTTGCATTTAGGCGCCTATGGCCTCCGCATGATCGGGTCTTTTGTCATCTGTATTGACTTTTCTTCCTTCTACTCTTTTGTCTGTACTGGAGTGATTGAAAACAACACGTACTCTCCTCACTGTTCCGTGTCGGCGAGCATCTCATGATCGCTTTACACAGCCTAATGACGATGCTCTTTCTTGCGCGCACGGCGGTAACGGCTTCGCCATGCGTTGAGTCTGAGTAACTTGCGCTTTTCTTTAGGTGGACTTAGTCGCCTGGATCTATACGTATAGGATTTATATTCCATCATTTTTTGTTTGTGCACTTATTCGAGTGTTGGCTACACACCGCGAGGAGATTGATAAATTCGCCGTCGAAAACGTCGTTGAAAATGGTGCAGATTTGTGAGATTTTCGAGAGATTTTCGTCCACGAAAAGGATGGAGGAAATTAGCTACGAATATGCTCAAGTGTTTCGTCCAGCGTAAGTGCGGCGAAAGTGCCTTGCCCGTTTTCGCCCCGTGGTTTCGCCGAACGAATCTCCCACGGTTTCGTAGTACCCTTGGCGCTTTCCCCGCCATTTTCGCTGGGGGTCTCGAAACTGCAGCGAGAACAGGTAGCCCATTTTCGCTACCTTTACGTCGGACGAAAACAATCGGCACATTCACATAGAGAGGTCTCCATCGGTTTCGCGGCGAAAATTACCTCGAAAATTACACAAATCTGTAGCATTTTCGACGGCGAAAATTCCGACTTGCTCGGGGTGACAACCGGTTCTGGGATCCCCGCGTGAAGGCGTGGCCGTACACATACATTTTATTATCCAGTAGTGACCATGAGCAGTGTGGAGACGTCCTGGAACGTTCCTATGGGGGACAGGGGTCGCGTCGTGACTGACAATTTGGAAGACGAACAAACGGGAACAATCGTGTTCGATGTGCCGCACTCCGTTTGAGCCGGTAAAGCAGTACATATAAGTCAATGGTAGTAGGTTGTCCGCGAAAGTCTAGTTAAATGGGGAGCAACACATCCCTAGGAGAAGGGAAAAGTCGGATGTTCAAGGAACAGCAGTGCACGCGCAGAAGAGGGATACCCAAAGGTGGGGAAGACATTGTGAAGATAGCGAGAAAGCCCGACATAGTAAAAAAGGGAGAACGTCGGTAAGTATGTCAAAGAGCCACGGAAGGCGGTGACAGCGACAGAATAGGTATTCTAGAGGGTTCTAGCAAGTCGCTTCGCGAAGGAATTACGTTTCACCCCAGCACCCATTTCCTGAGCTTTGAACGCTCCGGGGTTGGAGACTGAGACGCAGGAAGAGCCGTCCAAGGATTTAGTGTATCCTTTGCTGCAAGAGTCTACGTGGGGCAACGCTAGTCAGCGATCCAAGTTAAAGCGACGGAAAAGCGGGCGATTGGTTACTGACCGATAACGCACGAGCCTTTGACGCAACGAGTGACGCTAACGCCGGTCATAGCTGTGCAGTCGGCTCCACTACCTTTACCATCGAGGTCGCGGCATCCACCGCAAGATTCGGGATCGCTCCGAGTATTGACGCATTCGAAGCCGCCACGGCCGGCATAACGAGGGCAAGCCTGGAATCCTCTGGTGCAGTACATATCACGCTTCTTGCGAGCGATGGGAGAGCCAACGGGTCCACTACCAGTTGGGTTCGCTGTAAGTAGAACGAGATGTTAGCCTGTCGAACATCAGCAAAAGTGCAAAAACCTTGAGGAGGCTGTCTCGATCTTGACCGTGTGACAAGCCTCCGTAAGACTGTCGGACAACTCGCCAGGTTGTGTTTAGACTACCCCTGACTTCCCAAGAGTGGGTTTAGACTAGCTGCGACTCCCCACGTTGTTTTTAGACTAACCATGATTCTCCACGTTGCGTTTAGACTACTCGCGACTCTTCACTTTTCGTTTAGACTAACCTAGGCTTGCAAGGTCTCGCAAGGTCTCTCTCAGGCCGCAGCAAACTATCCGGTTTTCTCAAATAGAGAAGCTTCGTTGATAATGGTTTACATGCGCGTCTTAAGAGGCCAACAGTCAGAGTGAATACATTTTCTACTAATCATCGTCTAAATATCCCTCGAGATTACCCTCTTCATCTGTTTCTTCCTCTGTTTCAAAATCACCGCGTTCCATGCATCGTCGATCTCGTCGCTCTGCGCATCGTTATCACCAGACGCATGCGCAGCTGAGGCGTTCGCTTCCTCCCACATTTCAGACTCTGCCTACTCCTCTCGGAAAGAAACTTGATTCGAATCTATATGGCCCACACCACCTCTCGCTGTCTCATAGCCATGTCTTGATCGGAGAATCTGAATATGCAGTCAAGCTGTCAACGGAAACCCGTAAGCATTTGAATCAAAGTCTCACCTTAGAACATAGTAAAACTCGTAGTATTCTCCCTCCAGACCATTGAAGGCAAAAGCCACGGATAGCGACAAACTCAGAAGGTCCGACCTTGTTCCATGGTGGAAGGCCGGGACGAGATGGCATGCCCGAACGACGTCAGCCGGATTGATGAAGCCGAATGTCCCTCCGACCTTTCAGTCCTTTGGGTGGAGATCGGTCTGAGTTAGAATTTTGCTGGTAAGGCATTTCGGAGCCTTGATAAAGATTCAAATTTGTGAGACTTTTCGTAACCGATTTTCAGGACGATCGGTGGATTGAGGCCGATCTCCAAGACGAAAACTCGGCGTCGCACCGAGGCAGCGAGGTCTATCCATTGATAATAGACGTAAGGCTGAGAGGAAAGAGGGAGTGAAGAAGTTGAAACAAGAGGTCCGTTCGGATCACGACTTGGTAGCCCCTGGGTTTCCCACCCCCCCCTCGGGCTTCTGTCAAAAACGACTTACGACGAGGAACCCATCAAGTTTGACAAACAGAGAAACCAAAAAAAAGTCCCCTCAGTCCACATCCATACCCTCTCACCTCTGCCTGTTCGATTCAGTGAGTGGCACCCATCACAGCAGCCTCCTTCCGTAACTCCATTGTCTGGCACATCCCAACCGGACCTTCGTGTCGGGATAACCAAAGCGCAGAACGAGAACGGAGACGGTGAGCTTGCTTGCCCACTTTGCCATCGTTCGTGCCCTATCGTCCCTCCACCTTTCTCACTTCCCCCTCAGGGAGGCCTATGAATCTACCCTAGCCTTACTCGGTCGCAATTTCTACCAGAGGTCCGTCCAAGGCGGCTTTACTCCAAGTGTTTGACGTTGACGACTTGGAGAGTGATCCATCGGAGCGCTGCTCAAGCTCCAGGTATGTCAGCTCCAACGGCCATCCCACACATGGACAGACTCTGAAGCTGCTGATACTGACATATAGTACTTGCCTAGTAACTTGGATCTGCAACGGGCGATGCTGTTGAAATAGATTCTACCCCTCCTGTCCTTCCCTTGGCTCGATGCTGGAGGACGCCACCGTTGATCGTGATCCAGCTACGGCTTTGAGTACGCTGGCTCATCCGGTGCGTCCTCGCGTCTTCTAGTCGCGCTTCCGTGCGTGAAGCTAATTGCTTCCATCCTCTCCATAGATTGACGGAGCGAGGCAAGAAATATGGACAGAGCGACGTTAAAGAATGCCGTCGCCACAAACTTCCGCATCAAGCCTGAAACTAATGAGTTCGTCACGTCGTGGTGGCGCGAATGGAGCGCAAGTAGGGGGTCATAACACGAGATCGAGAGTAGATAATCATGATTCTTAGATATTTCATGTATATGATTTCACTTGATGCAATGACAGTGATCCATTATTTATTCTCTAATCGCCCGGCATTAGTCTTAAGTGAGGTGTCTGAGAAGCCTGGAAAGTCTTAGGTGAGTCTGGGAAGTTGGGAAAGTCTTAGGTGAGTCTGGGGGGTCGGGAAAGTCTTAGGAAGTTTGGAGAGTCTTACGTGACTCTAGACAGGACTTTATTCCCTGATCAGGCCTTATTAGGAGCTCCTAGATGTAGGACCCGATCTTATCAATCTTAACCCCATTAAGGACCTGGCCATGTCTACTCAGGGGTATTCAGCTGCGTGCACTTTTGCCGATGAAAACAGTATAAGATGGCTCTGGAGTCAACCTACAGCACTGGTTGTCAGCGACCATGTTGCAGCTGGTGGTTGGATCGGGTTGGCCGTTTCGATCATCCTGCGACACGCAATCACTGTTCCCGTTTGATCCGGGGAAGGAATAAGGCGTAGATGTGGGGCATGAATTGCAGTGCGTCCTCGGGCTGCTGGAGTAGTAGCCAGCGCAGCATTGGCAGCAGCTCTTGGCTCCTGAGCTGCCCAAATACGAACCAAACGTGGTCAGAAATAAGGAAGTGAAGGTTCATCCTGGATGAGTACTTACACATTGTTGAATTGACCAGAGGGGCAGGCGCTGCACATATGACCGGGACTGTTGTTGTACTTTCCTGGGGAGCACTTCTGGCACTGCGTGTTTCCTACGTTCGACTCTTGACCTGCAGGGCACGGCTGGCACGGGTATGGAGAAGTCTCATCAGGAGAGCTAATGGCTGAAAAGTGTATCTTGGTTAGTCGAAACAAGATTTAAGAAAAGAAATAGAAAGAAAATCACTCACAACTGACGTAGCCATCGCCGCAACTGTGACATTGGCGATCGTTACCTCGGTACTCGCCAGGATTGCAGGTCCTGGCCATAACAGACGCAGCAAATATAGCCGCAGCTAGAACAGTGGGAGTGCGGAAAAGCATGGTGTCGAATAAAAGTACGAAAAAGGACAGTGGGGGGAGAGCTGGGAGAGAGCGATGGGGAGGGGGAAAGAACGTGAGAAGTATCCCCAGCCTTTTTTTGTATCATGGCGCTCGCAGCCAAGGGCACGTGCACGTTTGAGTCGCCAGGAACCAAGTGGGTGTGGGCTCAGTGATTGTCTGGCCTGAAGATGACCGTAATTGGCAACAAACCAAACTCAGGGTTTGCGACCACTTGTGTTGTTTTATTTGATGCGACCCTTTTGGAGATGGGAGAGGGGCTGCGTGTGGGCGGATACACTAGGGCGGATAAAGTGCATTTGCGAAACCTAAATATAAACGATTCGGAGCCGTGCTTACGTTTGATCGAGGGGAAAACAGCGGATTGCCAAGAGATTCCTTGGAGTTGACCCTGCAAGAAAACTATCTAAGAATAGATTTTCGGCTCCCAAGGGGGGGAAACGAAACCGTCGCCAGCGCTTTCGACGGTGTTGCCAAAATTAGCACAGGGTTGAATGACGTAGGTGCGCCAAGAGCGCGGTGCGGACGCAAGGGCCCTGCAATGAACCTCGCTCTAAGTCGAAGATCAAGACAGGGTGAGTTAATGTCGGGTTCAAACCAATCGAGTGCTCTCGAGGAGAGGGATAGTGCCTGGTCTTTCGCTACCGAACCCCACTCACATTCACATCACCCCCCTTTGTCACAGCACCGCTATATCACTGCTTTCCTTGAAGCGGAAAACGCCGTTCGACGTGAGATACTACCGCCATGACGTGGCAGAAGTGCTTTTGATACTTCGCTCTACATTGCATGATGCTGCGCGCTGACTTTCGCGCAGCTTGGACGCGGAACCTGACACTTTCGACAAAATACCATTGTTGGTGCTGTTAATGACACTGCTAAAATGGGGTTCGACAAGGAAGGCAAAAAAGTGACCTTTTTTTGGCGGTGCCGAGGAGCTGGCAACGGTTCTCTGCGACAGCGTGCGGATGACAAGCCCTCGTCGTGAGAGCACTAGTGCCTTTTCGTTTTCTTTTTTTCAGTATGATTACCAATCCTGCGTAAAGCAGAGCAAGAGGCGCTCGGGCCTTTACTTGCATATCGAGCGAACAAGCTGACAGAACTGCCCGCCCACATCCCTAGTATCGGAGAGAAGCGAGTCAGATGGATGCTGGAGCGCGAACCTCTAGCCTTAGAGATGACTGAGCTAATTGAACCCGAAAAGCCATCGATGCGACGGCGGAATTAATAGGAAGCGAACGGGAGCGTTTGCAAAGAGCGCTAGCGCAAACGGGATGTATAGATAGGCGTTATTCTGAGACGATGTAGCCTCATGTGCGTCGCAGCTGTCCCCTTGTTTGGCCGGTGAGCACGGTTTAAGCGAAGCTAGAAGCTTGGTTTTCTGCCGCAAGACTTCAACATTGAGACCACCCATATCATCCCCTCCTTCCCGCGATCGCCCCTCCTCCGGGTCCTCTTCCTCTTCCGCGCTGCCAGAAAAGAAAAAAAAATCACTTCCAACGATAGCTCATCGACATCACTCGCCGACGCGCTAGGATCTCACACGGGACAACAACACCACGGGGAGCACGTGCATTCAAACGTGAAAATTTACAGAGGACAATAAGCCTTCTTTAGTCCAGAAAAGGCAATGGTAGAGCTCGGATTGGGTGGTCTCGAGGAGACGAACGGAGTCGTATGAGAGTCCCGCAAAAGGACCTGAGGGGAAGGGGGGCATTGAGGGACCTGGACGTCCATCTGTTGGCGCCGATGCAACCAGCGCAAAGATAGCCGCTTCCTATCCAACACTGAAGGCATAGATGGCGTAACTTGATTGTTCTCTGGCGTTTCTGGAGGTGGGGTCGTAACTGTAACGACTGGCTTATCGGCGGAATAGGCAGCCCCAGTCGTCTCAACACCGTCTTCATCCGAAGGCTCGGACTTCTCGTTGTCCTCCTCCACCGTATCGAGTTTGACGATAGAGTCCGTGTCCTTCGACTTCAGAGCCTCGCCGTCCCTCCCGAAAGGATTAACACCCGGCCGCCCACCGTAATGAGGAACAAGTCCCTCGTCCGGAGATTGGAATGCATCTTGTTTGAAGATTACTCCGACCTCCGCCTGAAGAACATTGTTTACCATCCAAGCCAAGGAGGCATTCGCCAAGGAGTGCTTCGTGCTGTTCATCACACTTCCACCCCCAACGTCTAAGGTTCGGGCCCCAAGGTATCAGTGCCATTGAATATTACGAGAGAGTGAAGTCTATTTTTCACTCACCTGCGTGGCAGCCGGGGAACCAAACTTCCTTAACATCGCACTCTTGCCTCTTCGTGCGCAAGTCATACGCCTCTCGATCGTCAGACCAGACGGTTTCCTTTTTCGTGCGTCTTCTGTATTCGTCCCGAATATACTTAATATAGTCGTTCAAAGTTTCCTTTTGATGAGGACCATTGGTGAGAGGAGGTACGACCCTGGTGGCTCCGTTTGGATCATCTTCTGCCCCTTTAACCGAGTGAGCGGTTCGGTGCCATTGATTCGGTTTGAACTTGCCACGTCTCTCGTCGAGGGCTAAAGCATGGCGGAAGATTCGGATGATATGGTTGGATGCAGTAAAGGGGAGATGGCGGCCGAACAGCCCGCACGAGGCGACGGTATCCCTTCAAACAAAGTACGGAGTTAGTGGTGGTACGTTGGCAACGATATGTACACGACTTACCAGACACCCATAAAGGCGATTTCGACGTGCATTGAAAACGTTTCCTTGAATAATGCCGCGCGTTTTTCATTGCCTCTGAGATATCCGTGTAACGCTTGTAGGCAAATGATATATGTTCCTCGTTTGAAATGGGTAACAGCCCGATCTAGTCGATTTACAACCCAAAGCGTAGGGTGGGGACCACGATAAGCTTCGACTCAGGGTAGATTAGACGCGCAAAGATACCTTGTGAAGCATGCCCGCAAGACAACGCGCAGTATAAGCGCCGCGACTGAATCCAAACATGCAGATCTTATCTCCTTTGACGTAGTGCTGCATAAGGAAACGATAGCCGCCCATGATCTACGAGGAGACACCCGGGTTAGGAAAGTGCAGTGCTAGCATATCCGGTGCCTTCAACCGACGTGTGTGTCAAGGTACCTGTGTGGGATTCGTAATTTAATTTAACCATTGACGCTGAGAGCTCAATCGGGCAAACTTCACCATGCAAGAGCCTTGTCGGCTGTCTTTGCCAGAGTCTGCAATGTCGGAGACCAGATCGTAGTTGGTCCGAGGTATGTGCCTGTTCAAAGCCATCGTCTTGTCGGATTGCCCCCTTTCCGCATGGTATCTGCAGGTACCAGGACGGAAGGAAAGAGAGGAAGATACACTTACCAATACCTGGCTGATAATAGCACAGCTGTCGATCGGGGCGTTCCTTTTCGAAAGCTGCGAAGAGTCGGACCACATTCGTGGTATCGTCGTCAAATGAATCTGCTGTTCCGTCAAAGCATAGAATGAGAGTTCGAGGTGGTCGTCATTGGGAGTGGAGCGTTGGAGGGAGGGGAAGATTACCCGCGGATGATGAGTGGTGTCTAAGCGCTGATCGGCATGAGTTAAATATATATACGGGCCAAAAGGTATATGTCTTGTGGACTCTCTCACCGAGTTCGACCGCATTACGGGCGATCTGAGAACTTTTGAGGGATTCGCAGCGCTCCACATGTACAATTCGAACAGACGGCTGCGGGACTCGATAAGGATCCGTCAGGGACGCACGGGCGCTTTCCCAAAACAGTGCAAAATAGCGGAGACACCCGGTACTTGACGACCACTTTGGTTGAGGACAAATCCTCATTATGAGCTATTTTCTTGACAATAAGGCAACTTCGGAGTTTGATCCTGGGTGCCTTGCCGGTGGAGCTCCGTATCTCCGCCTTCAGGCGGGCATAAAGTGCCCTCGTGTCCATATTCAGCCTTGGCGGGACAATTATATCACAGGACTAAGTCAATAAAGTACCGGAGACTCCAGCGTCTACCGCGCAATTACGAATCGGGCATAAGGTATCCGCGTGTCAAGCCTCAACGGCTCCGACGAACCATCCCAACGCCCTCCTAGAATACAGCCAAAAAAAGATTAGGGCACTAGATAATATTTTCAGATGGACTGGAGGGCATGGCCCATGTTACAGCTGGAGTCGTTCATCGGGTTGAGCTCTTCCAGGCGAGGGTGGTCATGCCATGCATAGGTTCAAAGCTTCGCAATAAGACATCGACCAAGCTCATCGGCGTCTAAGTGCCGTTCAAGCTGGACGTATAGGCCGGTGGAATTGTGGTGGAAGTCGTTACTGGGTCGTGAATCCACAACTGAGAGTTTCGAGGCATTCTGCAGTTAGGATCTTGGGAAGATCGCTAACCTAGCCTCGAGGCCAATCCTAGTGAGAACATACGGTATGATAGGCTCTGAGTTCAGAATTTCAGTGAAGAAATGAGCTCAATCTCTATACGAGAAAGTCCTAAGGTTGTGTAGAATCGTTGACTGATGAAGCATCATGATCGGGGCCGTTGATACATCGAGTAGAACCTTTGTACGTGTTTGCTCGGATACGGTATGAGTAGCCAGTTTGTTATCGCCCTGCGCGTCTTCTCTTTCAACTACCGTTGAACTAAGAGGAACGTGCAGGTATGTATTACTTTCATTATTCTATATAATAAGAACTACCGTTGAACTAAGAGGAACGTGCAGACCTGTTTTACGACAACAACAGTGTTCTGAAAGTACAGGGGTCGCGTAATTGTATATAATTGATCAAGTTGCTCTCGAGCTCAACAAGAGGCAACGCGCTCGGATCCGAAGAAGGAGCGACAGGGTAAGATCAAGATTCGGGGCCGGAAACGCCAAGAAACCGCATCGGCCTCGTCCGGGCTCGTGGCTTGAATAGATGTTATCGTGTTACGAGCCCAGCTGGGAGGAAGGTCAAGTCCTCATCCACCTTCCGCTCTGCCAGAAATGAAATACAAATATTCACTTCCAACGATAGCGCGTCGACATAACTCGCTGCCACGCTAGGATACATATCACACGGGACAGCAACACCACGGGGAGCACGTGCATTCAAAAGTGAAAATTTACAGAGGACAAGAAGCCTTCTTTAGTCCAGAAAAGGTAATGGTAGAGCTCGGACTGGGTGGTCTCGAGGAGACGAATGGACTCGTATGAGAGTCGCGCAAAAGGACCTCGATGGCTGAGGGTAATAAAATCATCTTGGATGTATACTTCGACGTGCTAGCAATACGCCCATTGTTACAAGGGTTGACGCACGCGGTGGAAGGAATGGTCCAATCTCGAGAAATTTGCATGAACACCATTCTACTCGCAAAGTCAAACAAGCCGATGCCGGAATTTCATACAAGAAAGAAGGAATACAAGTGATAGTTCTACAGTCGTATAATGCAGTAAATCGTTTATGAAGAGACAGGAAACTCTTAAAGCTGTCCGGTAAGGATAGAACTCAGAAGTCAACATGCCGAATTTTTCCCCCCTTCACTTGCGCACCAGGAGAGTATCGGGTACGGAGCTTGGCAGAAATATGGAGCTGAACATCGGGATCCAGAATGCGGCGTGGCTTACCGCGGTTGAAGTGGAATCCTTTATGCCAATCACCGTCTCGATCTTGATAATGCTGCCAAAGTGGCAGGTACTCCAAGATCCACCAAGCCTTCAGCTCGTCTAGCTGGTCGACCATCTTGGAATTTGCGTCCGCATCGATGTCTGCTTGTGAAACCCAACATAAACCCGCCAAGTCGTCATCGTTGCCAACCATGGTCTTTTCGGAGTTGCGAGACGGAGGCTCGATGATAGCTGGAATTATCTGTGCGGTCTGTGCGATGACTGGAGAAATAGGGGAGGATGGTACGGCAGGAGAGGAGAGACCCTGAGGGGAAGGGGGGCGTTGAGGGATCTGGACGTCCATCTGTTGGCGCCGACGCAACCAGCGCAAAGATAGTCGTTTCCTATCCAACACTGAAGGCGTGGTCGACGTAACTTGATCGTTCTCTGGCGTTTTTGGAGGTGGCGCCGGAACTGTAACTACCGGCCTATCGGCGGAATAGGCAACTCCAGTCGTCTCGACACCGTCTTCATCCGAAGGCTCGGACTTCTCGTTGTCCTCCTCCACCGTATCGAGTTTGACGATAGAGTCCGTGTCCTTCGACTTCAGAGCCTCGCCGTCCCTCCCGAAAGGATTAACACCCGGCCGCCCACCATAATGAGGAACAAGTCCCTCGTCCGGAGATTGGAATGCGTCTTGTTTGAAGATTACGCCGACATCCGCCTGAAGGACATTGTTTACCATCCAAGCCAAGGAGGCATTCGCCAAGGAGTGCTTCGTGCCGTTCATCACACTTCCACCCCCAACGTCTAAGGTTCGGGCCTCAAGGTATAAGTGCCATTGAATATTACGGGAGAGTGAAATCTATTTTTCACTCACCTGCGTGGCAGCCGGGGAACCAAACTTCCTTAACATCGCACTCTTCCCTC
This sequence comes from Tulasnella sp. 424, assembly GCA_019633425.1. Taxonomy (NCBI): domain Eukaryota; kingdom Fungi; phylum Basidiomycota; class Agaricomycetes; order Cantharellales; family Tulasnellaceae; genus Tulasnella; species Tulasnella sp. 424. The sequence goes on from WSUB01000230.1 coordinate 19,236, forward strand.
TTCGTGCGCAAGTCATACGCCTCTCGATCGTCAGACCAGACGGTTTCCTTTTTCGTGCGTCTTCTGTACTCGTCCCGAATATATTGAATATAGTCGTTCAGAGTTTCCTTTCGATGAGGACCATTGGTGAGAGGAGGTACGACCCTGGTGGCTCCGTTGGGATCATTTTCTGCTCCTTTAACCGAATGAGCCGTTCGGTGCCATTGATTTGGTTTGAACTTGCCACGTCTCTCGTCAAGGGCTAAAGCATGGCGGAAGACTCGGATGATATGGTTAGATGCAGTAAAGGGAAGGTGGCGGCCGAACAACCCGCATGAGGCGACGGTATCCCTTTAAACGAAACATGGAGTTAGTGGTGATACGTCTGTAATGATATGTACACGACTTACCATACACCCATAAAGGCAATTTCGACGTGCATTGAAAACGTTTCCTTGAATAATGCTGCGCGTTTTTCATTGCCCTCTGAGATATCCGTGTAACGCTTGTAGGCAAATGATATATGTTCCTCGTTTGAAATGGGTAACAGCCCGATCTAGTCGATTTACAACCCAAAGCGGGAGGTGGGGACCACGATAAGCTTCGACTCGGGGTAGATTAGGCGCGCAAAGATACCTTGTTAAGCATGCCGGCAAGACAACGCGCAGTATAAGCGCCGCGACTGAATCCAAACATGCAGATTCTATCGCCCTTGACGTAGTGCTGCATGAGGAAACGATAGCCGCCCATGATCTACGAGGATCAAACCGGAGTTAGGAGAGTGCGGTGCCCGCGAATCATGACTTCGAATTCTACTGACGTGCGTATCAAGATACCTGTGTGGGATTCGCAAGTTAATTCAGGCAGCGACCCTGAAAGCTCAATTGGACAAGCCTCACCATGCAAGAGCCTGGTCGGCTGTCTTCGCCAGCTTCTGCAATGTCGGAGACCAAATCGTCGTTGGTCCGAGGTATGTGCCTGTTCAAAGCCATCGTCTTGTCAGATGACTCCCTTTCCGCATGGTATCTGCAGGCACCAGGACGGAAGGAAGATACACTTACCAATACCTGGCTGATAATAGCACAGCTGTCGATCAGGGCGTTCCTTTTCGAGAGCGGCGAAGAGTCGGACCACATTCGTGGTATCGTCATCAAATGAATCAGCTGTTCCGTCAAAGCATAGAATGAGAGTTCGAGATGGTCGTCCGGCAATTGAAGTGGTCATTAGGAGTGGAGCGCTGGAGGGATGAGAGGAAGATTACTGGCGGATGGTGATTGGTGTCTAAGCGCTGATCGACATGAGTTTAATATACGAGCCAAGAGTATGTGCAATGCCTTGTGTCCTCTCTAACCGAGTCGGACCGCATTGCGGGCGATCTGAGAACTCTCGGCCGCTCTACAGTCCGAACAGAAGGCTCCGGGACTCGATAAGGATCCGTCAGGCACGCACGGGCGCTTTTCCAAATCAGTGCAAAGTTGCGGAGACACCCGGTACTTGACGGCCACTTTGATTGAGGACAAATCTTAACTATGAGCCATTTTCTTGGCAATAAGGCAACTTCGGAATTTGATCCTGGGTGTCTTGCCGGTGGAGCTCCGTATCTCCGAGGCTGGACCTTCAGGCGGACATGAAGTGCCCTCGTGCCCCTATTCAGCCTTGGCGGGATAACTAGATCACAGGACTAAGTCGATAAAGTACCGGAGACTCCAGCGTCTACTGCGCAATTATGGGTCGGGCATAAGGTATCCGCGTGTCAAGCCTCAAAGGTTTGAAGCGGCTCCGACGACCCATCCCAACGTCCTCCTAAGATACAGAAAAAAAGGATTAGGGCGCTAGATAATATTTAAAAATGGACTGGAGGGCACGGCTCATGCTACAGCTGGAGTCGTTCATCGGTTTGAGCTCTTCCAGGCGAGGGTGGTCATGCCATGCATAGGTTCAAAGCTTCGCAATAAGACATCGACCAAGCTCATCGGCGTCTAAGTGCCGTTCAAGCTGGACGTATAGGCCGGTGGGATTGTGGTGGAAGTCGTTACTGGGTCGTGAATCCACAACTGAGAGTTTCGAGGCATTCTGCAGTTAGGATCTTGGGAAGATCGCTAACCTAGCCTCGAGGCCAATCCTAGTGAGAACATACGGTATGATAGGCTCTGAGTTCAGAATTTCAGTGAAGCGATGAGCTCAGTCTCGATACGAGAAAGTCCCAAAGTTGTGTAGAATCGTTGACTGATGAAACATCATGATCGGGGCCGTTGATACATCGAGCTATCTTTCAGCGCCGCGTGAAACCTCATCAACAATAGTCAATGGAACAAGCATTACTAGCAGCAGTGTCCGTGCTTTCTCGTGAGTCGGTGTACTTGATGAAGATGGGCTTTGCATTTGGTGCAACTCAGACGCTCTGCAAGGCGTTCTGTCGAGAACGTCGATTTCCGACATAACAGTGTTCTGAAAGTACAGGGGGTCGCGTAATTGTATATAATTTATCAAGCTGCTCTCGAGCTCAGCAAGAGGCAACGCGCTTGGATCCGAAGAAGGAGCGACAGGGTAAGATCAAGATTCGGGGCCGGAAACGCCAAGAAACCGCATCGGCCTCTTCCGGGCTCGTGGCTTGAATAGATGTTATCGTGTTACGAGCCCAGCTGGGAGGAAGGTCAAGTCCTCATCCACCTTCCGCGCTGCCAGAAAAGAAATACAAATATTCACTTCCAACTATAGCGCATCGACATTACTCCGCCGCGCTAGGATACCACACAGGACAACAACTCCGCGGGGAGCACGTGCATTCAAAAGTGAAAATTTACCGGGTACAAGAAACATTCTTTACTACAGGAAGGTGATAGAAGGACAAGTGTACGTGAAGACAGTGTAATAAGGAATACCGGGGAAACGGCAAGACAGAAATAGAGTTATCCTAGCAAGACTTGGTGAACGCATGACGGTCGTCAGTTCTAGAAGCAGAGCTGCAGTATATTGTAACATGGATTCTCACCTGATCACTCGAATAAAATACCCCATCAGTCATCCTTCAGGCTTTCCAAAGCCTCGAAAAGCATCTGATTTAGTTCACTTATCGGCCGGCCCATTCGCGTGTAGATTTCCCGAGCTTCCCTACAAGCCACCCTGGCATCAACGACTTTGCGCTGCTGATAAAATACTACCCCAAGGAGATCCAAGATCTTTGCCTCACCGTTCTCGTCAGAAACCGTGGCGTAGGTGACACGCACTCTAGCGAGGCACTCCTCGGCCTCATCCAGTCGACCCTGAAAGCGAACATATTGCAACCCAAGATGGTACAGCGCTTCAGCTTCACCGCGAGCATCGTCCAGGCTCAAGGATATGGCTTGAGCATAGCGGAGAATTTCCTCTGCTTGGTCGTACATCCTCCGCCAGCGGTGGATTTCACCGAGTCGTACCAAAGCCTCTGCTAAACGTTCTCTGTTACGATCGATCCGATATAGTGCGGGGACAGCTTGAATGAGGGCGTTTTGTTCTTCGTCGTATCTCCGTTGAGACTTGAAAATCCGTGTCAAAAGGAGCAGAGCGTCAGCTCGACCTTCTTCGTTGGAAATGCTGGTCGATATGGCGAGGGCTATGTTGGCAGCCTCCTCTGCCTCGGGGTATTTGCACCGAGCGTCATAATCCTTCCCGAGGGCTATTAACGTTTTAGCCGTACCGCGATCGTAATTAGCCCGATCATAAAGAGCAATTGCCTGACGGTAGGATGCCTCCGCAGCGTCGTATCTGGCCTGGCTGCTATAAAGAACTCCAAGGCTGTGTAATGCTCTGCCGATATCGCGGTCCGTTCCAATGCGAGACTGTATCTCGTGCACCTCCGTGAAAGCTTTCTCCGCCTCTTGGTTTCTTGACTGAGCTTGGTAGAGATCTCCCAGGCCGCTCAACGCGTCAGCCAGACCCTGGTCGTTCTTGATGCGAGAGTGGATCTCGCACGCCTCCATGAAAGCCTTCTCTGCCTCTTGGTTTTCCGACTGAGTCAGGTAGACCTCCCCCAAGCCGGTCAGCGCCTGCGCCGCACCCATTTCGTCCCCGATGCGAGACTTTATCTCGTGCGCCTCCACGAAAGCCTTTTCCGCCTCTTGGATTCTCGAACACCGGAGGTAGTGATCTCCTAGACAGTACAACACGCTCGCTCCACCCAGATCACTTCCAATGCGAGAGTAAATCTCGCGGGCCGCCACGAAAGCCTTCTCCGCCTCTTGACTTCTCGGCCGATCATCCATGGAGTAGACCTCCCCGAGATATAGCCACGCGACTGCCACACCCACGTCGTTCCCAACGCGAGACTGGATCTCGAGCGCCTCCTTGAAAACCTTCTCTGCCTCTTGGCCCCGATACTCACACTGGTAGACCTTCCCCAGGCAGATCAACACGTTCGCCGCATTCGTGTCGGACCCGATGTCAGAGTAGATCTTGTACGCCTTCATGAAAATCTCCTCCGCCTCTTGGTTCATTGATCGAGCACGATAGACACTTCCTATGCCGCTCATCGCGGCCGCCATACCCTCGACGTTCCCGATGCTCGCATCGATTTGGAGCGCCTCCATAAAAGCGTCTCCCGCCTCGGAGTACCTTGATAGGGCACAATAGGTATTTCCGAGTCCGTAGAGCACCATCGCCCTTCCCTCTTCGTCTTCCGTTCGAGCCGCAACCTCGAGGGCCGACTGGAAGTGGGACTCGGCATCCACGTAACGGCTCTGAACCTGGCAGAGATTCCCGAGCCCGATCAACAGCGCTAGAGACCGTTCCTTTGCACCCCCAGAGGTATTCTCTGAAGGCCTCGTGCCTGGCTGATATGCGGTGTGGTTAACAGTCGATGATGCAGTCCTCCGTCAACCCACTCACCAAGAATTTAGCCTTTCGCTGCAATGTTGAAGCATCTATCCTCTTCACCGGACTCGACACCCAACAGTCCATCATTAAACCGCACAGCTCGAGAGCATGGGAGAGGTTGGCTTCCTCTCGGATTGCTGGCAAATTTCCTTTGATAACTTTCGATATAACTGGTCCAATGGCAGAGAATTCTTCGAAGGGTAATTTCCCGGTGAAGATCTTCTAGTCCCAGGCATACTTACCTCCCAGCATATCCAGCCGAGAGCCCACATATCGCTGGGTAAATCTTGCACCCCGTTGTTCAGCACTTCGGGGGCTGTCCACCGCAAGGAATACCCGGGTCCGGTTAAAGTTAGCTCCAAGGTGGATCGATTTAATGTGATTTTTGGAGAAATGAATTCCTCGGCCGTGTCGTCTATAGTTACTTGTCCCGGGGACTCTGATCCACTATCTTCTGTCTTCGCGTCGACATTTCCTTTAGCCCTAGCCGAGCCAAAATCCGTAATCACTGCGCGGTAGAGCCCGGACGAGGAACTGACTAGGATGTTCAACTGGAACGCCGGTCGATGAGTGTGCGGCATCTCGAACGGCTGCTTGATGGACTCACCGACTTGAGGTCGCCGTGGCAGATTGGAGGTTGTCTCGTATGTAAGTACTCCACACCGTTGATGACATCTTGAATCTAAGTCAATTATTCGTTCAGATTACTCAACAATGGCGCGCACAACGCACGCTCACCAATCCTAGACGATCGGGAATGTCCCACTCCCTCGACTGTAAGAACTCTCGGATGTTTCCGTTCTCTTCCCAAGGTATAATGATCCGAGCGTCGCCGATATCCACGTCCTCGGCAAAACCGACGAATTCGACGATGTGAGGGTGGGAAATGCTCGCCATTATACTGACCTCGTTGGCAAAAGACTGGTGGGGGTCAATTAGAACAACGAAAGCAGCGTATGAAAGACAGCCTTACGTTTAAAAACCTTGCCGATGCTTCGGCGTCCTCACGATCCCACTCGAATTTCTTTATTGCGAATTTCTGCTCCAGGAAATCCTTCAGCTCATCTTCAGGCATCATTTCCGCGTCGTCTTCCCAAGGAGTCAAGTGTCCGGCGACAATCGTTCCTTGTCCGCCTTTCAAAGGTGGATTGGTTTCTATTGTCGTGATTCTACTGGGGTGGATTCGTTTCCCCAACAGTCCGTCGAGAATCTCCCGCTTCAAGGTCCCGCGTCAGTGCATACTTCCGCCTTCGCGTTTGAGGAAGACTTACAGCCTTGCTTCGGTCATGGGGCTTCGGTCATGGGGCTTCGTGCACAGGTGGGTTGGTATGCTGTCCGTCATGTCAAATCGAGCCGGAGATGGTTGAGAGTGAATAAGGAAATTTTAAAAGTGGTATGAGATGTTGATGGGGTTTTAAACGCTTTGCGATCAACAGGGACAAGAGTCGAGATGTTCTTGAGGATTGGACCCAAAGTGAACCGTTCCGCTTTTAAATAAAGGCAAGAGCCGAAGCAACGCGCCGAAGCCCCACAAGCATTTAGTTGGCGGGGATTACCTTACAAGACCGCTCGCCTACGACACTGTACACATCCGCCATTACACTGCATTTGAGGCTTGAAGCCCATCGACTTGCACTGCGAATCACTTTCCTGAAGCCGTGGACCAGCCTCACCGCGTGGGGGATCGTGTTTCATGGCACGAGGATGATTGGGAAATGATGTCATCCTGGTTCCGTATCCGCCACGGGAGTGAAAGGGAAGCCAAACATGAACAATCGGGTAAAGGGAAACACGGGTGAGATGGCGTTTCTGAAGGGCGGAATACGACACGGGGATGATTATAAGAAATGCTATCATTGGCCTGGTTCCGTATTTGCTTCAGCGAGGAGGGGATGGAAGGGTGCCCAAAATGAAGCGAAGTTGAAAGAGAAGATGCGTGCCTGACAAACACGGAGCTAGGACGATGCCTTTTTTCATCGTCGCTCTGTTTTCTCCGCAGTGAAACGGGACGAAGAAAAGAAACCAGGGTGTCGAGATTTCTAACCATCCTTGATTCCTCGTTTCGTATTCCGTGATCACACAAGGGGAGGTCGATAATGTCCGGAATCCGAACATGGGCGCGTTTGAATTTGAGAAACGTACGTAGTTCTCTCAGCTAAAATCAAGCCGATTGGCTTATTTAGCAGAAAAATCTCGGGTCGTGCTTTGAATTCGGAAACGGCCCGAACATGGGCTGCTCGTTCTCACATATTGCCGCCATGTTCTGAGCCGGAACATTACCACTCTCCCCTCGTGTATAAAAGTGTGTAAATCGCTCACCGCTGTTTGTTCTCTCGCTTTGTTCGATTTCTACCCCCTACTTCCCCCTCTTAAATCACGAAGATTCCCTTCCTTCTTTACGTTCCTGGGATTTCATACGACAAAACTCAAAGGCTATGTTATGTCGAATCGTCGACTGAACGATCATGATCGAGCCGCGAACAATGCATCGACCCTGTCGTTCAGTGCCACGTGAGACCTCGGCATCAGCAAAAAGGCGAACAAAACGGCATAATTAGGACCTATGTCTCGTTGGTAGTCGGTACATTTAGTGAAGATGGGTCTTACAGCAAAATACTAACGCGGACGCTTTCCAAGGCCGGTTTCAGATGTTGCAGAACCTCCACTCCAGGCACAGCAGTATATAAGGTATTGCAAAATGGGAGATGCTTGATCAAGTGGCTGTCGAACTGAACAGAGGGGATCCGTTTGGATCCCCAAACGAACCACAGGGTAAGATCTGGATTGAGAAGTATTCGGAACAACTCGAACGCTAAGGAGCTAGCTGCGTCAATCTTTCCGGGGCCGATGGCAGACCAAGCACTCATTATATCCCAACATCTTCTGATGCAATGTTCCCCTTGAGCGAGCCTGCCCTAGTAGGTATCTCTATATTATTGCTTCCGAGTCAGAAGAGGTCTCCAGAACCCCAAAGAGAAATATAATTTTTCTCATTTGCTCTTGCAATTGTTTGTTTGCTATTTTCTCCCTTCCGACCGAGTCGCCCCGTTCAGAGAGGCAAGGATGTCCTACAAGAAGCAAATGACGACAATTGGACGACCGCACTATATCGATGTCACGGCTTACTAGCTCCGACCGTGATTGGTCCCTGGTTAAAGGAAAGAACTTGGCTACGTCGCGTAGATAGATTGGAGTGCTTTCGCAGGATTTAATCAGCGACGACCGTATTTCCGCAGCTAAGGGGGTTTGTCCGTTGGAATGATTCAAAGTAAAGCGCCAGAAATACGGTTTTGACACCACGGGAAATCCGGTTTAAGGGGGAAAGAATCGTTTGAGCGAACGGAGCGACACCGCGTGTAGTCTTTACTATGCTATCTCACACGGTGTTAGCTCCTCGAGTCTCTATGTGTCGCCATGCACCCTATGGTCTCGTGTGGGACGTTTGTCATCCCGTACACCCCCACTTAGCACTCTCGGCATCGCTTCTGTCGGAATCAACGCCCACAGCAAGTTTAGGCTGGCGCTCCATTCCTTTCGCCAATTACCCATTCGATGCATGTTTATCTACCAATGACGATCTCATCCTGGATGACATGATCTGTTTTCCGGAAGACTCCTGCCGACCTTTGCGCCGGCAACCACACATCTCCCACGATCGGCCCTGGTCCCATGTCATGTTCTACGGGTTGACGCGATTCACCAACTACTAGTACGCGTCTTCCCTACGGCCTTGTAGCTCCGCTTGGGAGCAATGTGGCATGAGCTGATGTCTGTTGCATTTCTTGGAGCTTCTGTTGTCGTTGGGTGTGAAAGGTCCGACGTCCAACCGGTTTTTCGCAACTTCCGCACGTATACTTCACCTCCAAGCCGGCTGGCACCAACGCAAATAGAGGTCGACCTCTGATGTTATAACACGCAGCCACAATACCTAATATATTATCATTCATCTGTTGAAACCCTCATTCAATCGTCGTTAACCGGTTCTTCGAGCGCAAGATTCCCGCCGGCACCATCGGTTCGCACTTATCCGCAATAAAGGAGGCCGAGATGCCCTAATAATGAGCCATGTACATATGTGTAAGGCCCTCAAGCTAGTATGACAAATTTCCAAAGGACCAAACCCTAAAGATTCAGCCACCTGATACTGCCGGCGGCTGATTGCGAAAGCTCGCAATCTGTGCTAGCAACACCGTTTCAACCCAACCAACGCAAGCAGAGGTCGACCCCTGATATTATAACGAGCAACCTCAATAGTCAATGGATGGTCGGTCATTTGCTGAAACGCTCATGCGATCGGCGTTAACCGGGTTTTCGAGCTCGAGATTCCCGCCGGCACTATTGGTTCGCATTTCTCCGCAGTAAGGGAGGCCGAGACACCCTAATAATGAGCCGTGTACATATGTGTAAAGCCCTCAAGTCACTATGTCAGATTTCTAAGGGACTAAACCTTAAACACCATCTGATACTGCCGGCGGGTTGGTTATAAAAGCTCGCAATTTTTGCTAGCAACACCATTTCAACCCAAGTTAACTTCTCAGCACCCTTGCAAACATTCCAATCACAGCCTTAAAGCCAATCATGCGATTCACATACCTGTTGAGCTTCGCTCTCTCCGCTATCGTCGTCTCCGCTATCCCCGTCGCAATCCCAGGTTCGTTGCCTCTCCTGCAAACCGCGCAACGGAAGGCGATAGAATAACGTTTTTTTTTCGCCTTCGGGCATCTAGATGATACCGTTCCCGTCCCAGTCACGACGGGAGGTGATGATTCCTCCCCCGAAGCGGCATATTTCGGCACCGGTCCTGCGGGGGGTTGGGTAGGTGTCAGTCGGATCACAAGTCGTTTAGCCATGCTCAATCTCTCTCTCTCTCACACAGTAATCCTTCAGGTACCTATTGTATTCGGCCCCAAGTCCGAGAATTCGGGCAGTTGACCGTCACCAAGCGTTTCCTGTGTCTATTTTCCGATGTCTCCGCATTTTCCAAGCAGTCCCTCAAGGCGTTATGAATTCCCGTACTTCTCCGCTCTTTTGCCTCGTCCTCTTTTCTTTCTGTGATCTTGTTTTTTTGATTATGAACAGTCCGCATCCCGTTGGCCCGAGCATGATCAAAATTTTTGTAAATACTGAATTTTCTTTTCCGAATGAACATATGTGTTTCCGCAGACTCCAACCCAGCCGCTCGCAGACGAACTTAAAACTCTGTGAGGTCGGGTAACAAATAACTTATAAGGGTTGTTTGAGCAATTTGGATGGTCTTGTTTGTTCAGGAGTTTTCCGTTTGATTCGTCTGCGAAGCGACTGCCGGAACTCGTCCTCGGAGCTATCGGCGCTGTGTGGCATAATATCTCCCTTTGAGTCGTCGATCCGGGCTGTTAGGTAGACTTGCTACGCAAGCGGCTCGGATTGGGTGGTCGCGAGGAGTCGTATGAGAGTTGCGCAAAAGGACCTTGATGCCCGACAGTAATAAAGCCAGCTTGAATGTATACTTCGACACATAAAATAGGTCCATTGTTGCAAGGGTTGACGCACGCGGTGGAAGGGATGGTCGCCAAGACTGCAATGTCGAGAAATTTGCACGAACATCGTTCTACTCGCAAAGTCAAACGATCCAATGCCGGAAATTCATACAACAAAGAGAAAAAAAAGACAAGTAATCGTTTTACAGTCGCATAATGCAGTACATCGTATAATAAGAGACAAGAAACTCTTAAAGCTGTACGGTAAGGAAAGAACTCAGAAGTCAACATACTTAATGACTCCCCCCTTCACTCTCGCGCTCGCGACGTAGTTGTCGCGGGTACGGAGCTTGGCAGAAATATGGAGCTGAACATCGGGATTCAGAATGTGGCGTGGCTCACCGCAGTTGAAGTGGAATCCTTTATGCCAATCACCATATCGATCCTGGTACTGCTGCCGGAGTGGCAAGTACTCCAAAATCCACCAAGCCTTCAGATCGTCTAGCTGGTCGACCATCTCGGAGTTCGCGTCCGCGTTGATGTCTGCCTGTGAAAGCCAACATAAACCCCCCAAGTCGTCATCGGTGCCAAACATGGTTTTCTCGGAGTTGCGAGATGGAGGCTCGATGATTGTTGGGATTATTTGTGTGCTCTGCATAGACGAAATGACTGGAGAAATAGGGGAGGATGGTACCGCAGGAGGGGAGAGACCTTGAGGGGAAAGGGGGCGTTGAGGGATCTGGAGGTCCATCTGTTGGCGCCGATGTAACCAGCGCAATGATAGCCGCTTCCTATCCAGCACCGAAGGCGTGGATGACGTAACCTGACTGCTCTCTTGCGTGTTTGGACGTGGGGTCGTAACTGTGACTACCGGCTCATCGGCGGAATAGGCAACTCCAGTCGCCTCAGCACCATCTTCATCCGAAGGCTCGGAATTCTCGCTGTCCTCCTTCACTGTATCGAGTTTGACGATAGAGCCCGCGTCCCCAGACCTGGGAGCCTCGCCGTCCCTCCCGAAAGGATTAACACCGGGCCGTCCACCGTAATGGGGAACAAGTCCGGATCCCTCATCGTCCGGAGATTGGAATGCGTCTCGCTTGAAGATTACGCCGACATCCGCCTGAGAAACATTGTTTACCATCCAAACCAAGGAGGCATTCGCCAAGCAATGCGGAGTGCCGTTCTTGACACTTCCGCCCCCAACATCTAAGGTGCAGGTCCCGAAACATCAGTGCCACTAAGGATTACTCGAGAGAGATATCTATTTCACTCACCTGCATGGCAGCCGGGGAACCAAACTTCTTTAACATCGCACTCTTCCCGCTTGGTGCCTAAATCCACCGTTAGCAGATGAGATATTTCATATTTTACGGGGAACATCGTAAAATTATTTGAGATTTTTCTGGCCAAAACTTCCGCCCATAATCGCTACCCAGATCCTAAATCCCGTTGATAAAGGCTCTCCGGCTATTAGTTGCCAATCAACCTGGCATAGCTCCTATACTTGGCCAGTGATGTTGTTGGTCTCCAATATCCACCCCTGGTCAAGATTCAGCGGGTTTTCCCGGAATTCTGTCATCTCACACGCGGTATATACCTGACTAGTGCTGTTGCTAGCCTCCCATATCCTCCCCCGGTCAAGATTCAGAGCGTTTCCCGGAATTTTGTCATCTAGCATGCGGTGCACATCACGATGCTATCATTGATGTTTGTTGACGTTTACATACTGCAATACTGGGTTCATGTAATGCTCAATCTGGAGGGCCGATACACACCAAAACTTCGAGTTCGATAATTCATGCCTATTAATTATTTCTGTGGGATCAGTAAAGGAATAAAAATAATTGGTCCAGCTAGGCAACCCGACAAATTTCTGCTGCCGCAGGTTACACTAAATTTTGCCGGAGTCCCTGTTTCAATCCTCAGCGACGCATAAAAGTAGGCACTACCCGGAGAGAGCTGCGCAGGAGCTCCGGGAAATATAGGTAAGCAGTCAAAAGACACAATCATCAGCCAACATGCAATGGAGAAGGGGGGCAGGGGGACGATGAGGACGTGAGGCCTGGAATGAACAGGCTACTTCATGGAGAGGCAGCCGCCGGTTGTTCCCTCAGATGGTGCACGGGGTCTCACATTATGACGCTCCGCCAGATATGAGGAGGAGTACCCGGAGGCCGCATAAACGCTGTTCCGGGAAACATAACGGATAGGCAGAGGGACGAAATAAAGCCGACTCCACATATCAAATTGGCAGGGGTGCCAAGAACGAGAAGGCATTTCTGGCTGGGTTGGTCCAGTAAGCTACCACAAAGTTGGATCTCTCGTTCCTTAGGTAAGCTTAGGGAGGTCCGGCTCTTAAATCTTAAAACTACCCGTAACGCAATGTCCGGGAGAAATTGTGATTTGGGAGAGGTCTGTCTACCGGACGCGGACTTCCGGCTAGCAAAAGATGATCATTCACTTCAGGCTACCACCATCACATAAAATATACTTAAAAGGCAGCCTTGATGACGCTAAAAACCTGAGAGTTGAAGATAGTAGAGGAATTAAAAAGAGAGGAAAGAGCCGAGGCGTTATGAGCTCGTGAGACCTGGAGGTGGCGCCTGGGAATATCCGGCAGGTATGTAGTGCCGTCATGAACTGAGAGAAATCATCTAGGACAGGGGAAGGCAACAAAAACCGTGAATTGGCAATGTACATGGCCAGACAACGCAAGATGTTGGGATTGGGGCACGGACTTCTTCGCTGGGTTGGGTGAAGCAACGTGAAGCATGGTGTTGCCAGAAGCCCGGCAATCGGAGGCACCGGCTACCGGGTTACAAGTGCTTAGTCAGCAGTAGCAAGGCTCTTGCCATCGGTGGGATCGTAGCGGCGCGCGGAGGCGCCATTTCCCCGACTCTTTGGCGAAGGGAGATACTTATACAAATCCGAGCAACAGGTATCATTTGAATGCTGAGGGCACGCGGTGGTTACTGGCACAGAAGCAAGCACACAAATAGATATGAATCGATGGGCACCCAGGAATAGAACTAAAAATAAGGAAAATGGCGCATGATAAGCACTCATCCCGGAATCATATTCCATGGAGGGAGCTATGCTATGTCATTCCAAACAAGTCACGAAGCAAACATGATGCTCTGTAGGTTAAGTGCGGAGGAATCAAAGATCGCTTCAAGAAAAAGGAGACCGGAACGTCACATCAAGTTCACTGCGCGATTCCACACGCCGTGGTCCTAAGGTAAAGAGCAGTCAGGGCAAGGCCCTCTTAGCCGACATTGTGCGATCTGGGGTATACAGAACTATAGTGTTTTTAGATAAAATAATTCCATTATTTTCTATTTACAAAACTATCTATAGAAAATCCCGGGATCCCGGCATGGGCGACATTGCTCTTTGTGCTGGCTCAAGTCGGCACCAGCTTCCGACGCATCAACCGGACACCTGGAGTGCTCGGTTGATGCGGTAGAGCGTCAGGTGATGGCCGGGCTCGGCCGGCGGTTGGTTGTGAGTTGGCGGTGTTAGCGTTGTCATTCATTTCTTCTTGTCATTGCCGTCATCGTCGTTGCCGTTTCCTTTGTTGCTGCCATCGTCGTTGTCGTCGTTCCCAGTACGTGATGGGAGAGGGGGATTGGGAACCGGCCGAGTACTTACCGCCGTTGTGCGAGTAGAATATTGACGCGTATTTGTCGTTCTGGATTTTTTTAAGCACGGAAGGAGGCGGAAGTGACGTCAGGGAATAGGGTGATTGCGGGCGTTCCCCGTGCCTGGGACGAAACCTTGGCTTCGCTTAATCAGAGAGTCATGGATCGTCTTCCACGAAGATGCGGTTGGAGTCTTGGATGTCGCCATGGATGATCCAGAGTCAGGTCGGAAAGATGCAAGTGCTTAAGTCAACCGTAGCAAGACTCTTGCCATTGGTGGGATGATGGATCGTCGTCCACGAAGATGCGGTCGGAGTCTTGGATGTCGCCATGGATGATCCAGAGCCAGATCTTGTGAGTGATCTTGTTGTGGCTCTTGATACTTACAGCGGCGGTAACAGCGAAATCTCTTCGACCCATGTCATTCGTAAGTTTTCAGCTGGTTTCAAAGTTGCGTTGCAAGCGTCGGCGCTGCCGCAAAAAAAGAGAAAAGCAAAGTAGAAACCTTACCCCCTCCTCACATCACCTCCATCTCACTCCCTTGCTGTCAGCCTTGAATTTCAATTGGTACTAAAAATGATTAAGCTGTGAACAGGTAGGCTTGGCTTTCATTTGTCTATTTCAAAGTGACTCTGCTACTGCTCCTGAACGTTCCTGGTTACCAGAGATGGTAGATTAGAGCCCTCGCCAATATACTTCGCACTGCATTCAGCGCGAGCATTTGGTAAGATGGACAACAAGTTTCAAACATATGCAGCAAGGCATTCCGGCAAAGCACCTCCCTTCCTTCCCGCAAACCTGACACAGGACATGTCCGGGAGTAAACTTTGAGTGCTACCCGGGTAGTCATTCTGAGGATCTCCGGGAAAAATGGGAAAGAGGTGGGCAATGAGAACGGTACTAGTCTCATTTCTGTCCATATCAGAGCAAGCACTTGGTAAGATGAACAACGAGTTTTGGACTTGTAAAGCAAGACATTCCGGTAAAAGCACCTCCATTTTTTCCCACAGACGGCACACAGGTCGTATCCGGGAGCATACTTCAAGTGCTACCCGGGTAGCTCTCCCAGGGAACTCCGGGAAAAACTGGAAAGATGTGGTCGTCGATAGCGGTACCGGCCTTATTCCT
Organism: Tulasnella sp. 424; assembly: GCA_019633425.1. Taxonomy (NCBI): domain Eukaryota; kingdom Fungi; phylum Basidiomycota; class Agaricomycetes; order Cantharellales; family Tulasnellaceae; genus Tulasnella; species Tulasnella sp. 424. Next base: position 34,291 of record WSUB01000230.1, read on the forward strand.
GTCCATACCCCCAGGTAGTATAGAGACCTTTTGTGCTCACTCAAAACTGCATTCAGAGCAAGCATTTAGTAGGAAGAACAGCGAGTTTCAGACATATATAGCAAGACATTCCGGTAAAGGCACCTCCCTTTTCCCCGCGGACGGCACACAGGACGTGTCCGGGAGCATACTTCAAGTGCTACCCAGGTAGCTCTCCTAAGGATCTCCGGGAGAAACTAAAGATGCAGTCATTGATAGCGGTACTAGTCTTATTTCTGTCTTTACCTCCAGATGGCATATAGACCTTTGGTGCTCTCACTCCTCCGGGAGCATATCTCAGAAACCTGACGGGAACACGGGCCTTACAGTCATTTCAGAGGCAAGGTTATCGAAGTAGGAAAGCTGGGCAAGTAGTGCAAAATAGACCTAGTACAGAACGGCTTGGGGCTATCGCTAACAAACAGGACCTCCTCGAAGTTTGGAATTTATTCCTTTGATCCCGACCCTCGCTTTGGTCTCGACATCGATGCTCCAGGAGTAGTGCTCGGCTGACCCCGTTGAGACTTCCTTGTTCCGGGTTTTGCTGTTGGAGCAGGCCCAGGTGACTGGATCCTGACCGACTTGGACTTGACGCTTTGCTTCGGTTTCGCACCTGCACTTTTCTTCGGTGATGAATTTGAAAGAGTATGTTGGCGAGTTAAAGGACCTGAAGGGCGATCGTCTGCAGTTGACTGAGAGTGAGCGGCTGGAGCGGATGAAGGCCGTGTGGATTGAGCTTTTCGACTAGATTTGCGCTCTACACGATGTCGTGAGCAAGGGATGCGGTAAGAAAAAATTAAAGGCACTTACTTGGCGTTAGTCTCTCTTGTTCAACAGGATCTACAGGCCCGATCTTGTCGTCCACTCCACCTCCCTCCCCCTTTGCATCCTCTGGATTATCGGGTCCAACGTTAACACCCGCATCCTGTCGTGCATCAAGCTCCGGGTCTACAACCGACGGTTGAGGCCGATTAGCCTCGGCAACTGCAGCTGACTCAGCGCGCTCGTCATCTGAGAGGACGACTTTGTAGTCGTAAGTCTCGGGTTTGTCCCATTGAGGCTTTGGCGGAAGGAAGCTGGGGAGACATCGGAGTTCGGGATTTGTTCGGTCAAGTTCCGTACCGACTTTGATTATTTTTGCGTCCTTGGGGTCTGGAAGAGCGTGGAGGACCCCATGCCTCGTCTTGAGCAGCTTTCTAGTATTGAAGTTAACCATACTGAGTCGGTCATCTTGCTCGATAACCTGGATTTTCAGCCTTTTCCCGTGGTGGAGGATTTCGGCGACGTCCCCTAAAGCCCAGCTGTGTAATTTCTCGGTGCCAGCGCTATCTCCATTCCTTTTACGTCGTGGCATATGTCGCGTGGGTGGCTTCTCGGGCGGAACCTCATTGTTAAAATTGAGGGAGGCGCCAATTGCGCGTAGCTCTAAACCCAAGTCTTCTGTCAGAAGGCAGTTTTCAAGCTCGGCCCATGCCTACATACCTTGACTATCCTGGGTGGTGTCGACACACGAAATTTGAATAGCCTGGACAAGCCGTTCGAGATAAGGTAGCCATGAATCCTCCGGTGCTTCGGTAGTCTTGCCCTTGTACGCATGGACCGCAAATAAGGACGTGAGGACTTGCATTTGGTCCAAAATAGAAATACCCTCGAACGCGCTTAGATTCATTTCGAGGGTAATCTCGAGGTAGCGATCTACCTGTGATTCCAGGGCGGGGGAGAAGGTCGTCTGATACCAGCGCCCGTCGAAAGTGGAAAGTTGAACACAAGGAGGTGATTCGGCAAGGAAAGGCTGCCACTGCTCTGGTAGAAGGTTGAGCATGTCCAGCTTCGTTGAGATCGGTTTTAGTAAGTGCAACGATAGGTTGAAATGGGGAATGGAGGCTTTACCTCTAATGACGGATCGCGTGCAATCTTGCGGAGCGACAAGTACCACCAGTTTGTGACGACTTGTACGGCATTCTCGAGGTTAATAGCTGGAGGGATATCGAGCGGCGCTAGCTCAAAGTTGAGGCTCAAAAAGCCGCGGGCAGTGGACATGCAGTACGTGAGGACGAGGCTTCGCCACCCAGCTAGAGCGAGTCGATTCAGCCAATTGGTGATGAGCTTCGGCGATGGCCTAACGTCCTTGAATTGGGTTTCGGCTCGGCGAAGAAAGTCCAGGTATCGGGCGATAATTCCGAAAACGTTCGAAGTACTCATCGGCATTGCGGCGCTGTTGAGTTCGTCAAGAGCGCAATCGACAAAGGAAGTTATGACATCAAAAGCGCTCTGAATGAGCTCGGGGTCTCTGTTGGAGCTCTGGAAAAGCTCAAGCATCTGCGGTATCGGCACATCGATATCGTTGATGAAGTCGAATATGTGCCGCATCGACTCTTGATACTGTGGTGTTCCAATGTGCCTCGAGAACCCGCGAGGCGGAAGGGCTGCTTCCTGCATAACAATAACGAACCATATCAGACAGGGTTGCGTATGCTGAGGAACGGCTAAGGAGGCGACATACCAATTTTGGGAGATTAGGGAAAATGTGATCGAGATGAAGAAGGCTTGAGAACAACGTTTGCAGGGAGCGACAATTGGCAGGGCAATCCGCTAGAGCGGGCGGCTCAGGTAACCCTTTAATCCCGTCAAGCCGACGCGAGAGAGAGGGAGGTAACTAAATTGGATGCAGAACGTGCCATGTTCGTTAAGTAACACGTCGCAGTGAGATGGCGAAGTCGGAGGAATCACACTCACATTTTTGGCTTGAGGGTCGTCTTTCCCGAGGATTGACCCGAAGAAGATAAAGGGAGCCGGCTTTTGCTGAACCTTGCCATTTTCAGGTGCTGAGGATGCTGTGGATGGAGCTGCTTTTTTTCTGGCTGGGCCGGACTGACGAGGCGCCGTTCGCTTAGAAGTCGAAGCGGCGTCCGCCCCTTCTGAAGTTGTCTTGCACTCTTGCTCGCGATTTGGAGGTTGTGAAATCCTCTCGCTCCGCGTTCTGGTGGACTTTATTGGTCGATTCTGGGGTACACCATCGGAGCCATGCTCGCCTCCACTAGTCGTGGGCCCATCATCACTTTCATGAAAAGAGGGGCCTTCGCTCTTGGAGGAAGGCGCATTGCTTTCGACAGCTTCAGGCTCTTCATCCGCCTTCAATCTTGCAGCCTCAGAAAACGACTTTGCCTTGCGACCTTTCCTGCCTCCGGGTATGGACGATTTGGTACGGGGTTTGGAATTGGCGGCCTCATCGTTATCTGAAGACGATGTTTCGTCCGCACCGTCAACTGAGTCGTCCGAAAGTACAAGTGCCTTCTGAATAGTTGTCGGTATAGTATGGACTTTTGCCGCTAGCTTGGCTAGCTCGCCACGGAAGGCGAAGCGGTTTGCCGGTGCGACGTTCGGATTGGTGAGGTGGTTGAACCAGGCCCGGAGGTCCCGAATTCCCATACCATTGGGGTTTGTGAGGGGTACGACGATGGTGCTTGTCATGGTTTTGAGCTCGGTGGAGCCATCTTTACCGATCGTCTCGGTCTGAATCGTTTCTGTGACTCGAGGACGGCGAGCCGGATCAAGGACGTCCGCCGAGGTAACTTTCTCATAATCGACCCTACGACTAGCGTAGCCACGATCTTTGGACAAGTTGAAAACACGTCAGTAGTGTACTAAATCTCTTGATCTGAGACTCACTCCAGCCCTCCTTAACCCGGCTTGCAACGACCTCCCTCATTTTGGACACCGAGGGAAACGCCTCAGGGTCCTCGAAGCCTTCTACTTGCTCTGGTTCAAAGTCGGGCTCCTCAAGCTGGTCATCGACCAGCGCGGATTCGATAACCTCAAACGTGAGGTCTGCAGCCGCATCATCGTGCCCTGAAGAGATGACCGGGTGTAAGGATGTAAGAATGATTGGTCGAAGTTCAGGGGCCCACTGGCAACTCACCGACAAAAGCCTTTGCAGCGTATGATCGCCACCGAGGTATAAAATTCTTCGTCATCCAATCATTATCCATGTTCTTGAAGTCTGGAACATCAGAAGGGGCATCTCCTCTCCCAGTTTGACTTATGGCAGAACAGTCAGCCTATGAGGTGGGCGTCAAAGGTCCTAATGTGGCTTACCAGTAAGTGTCAATCTGGGTGGGATTTTCTGGATTCAAGGTGCTCAGTACAAGCATAAAGGGGATCTTGGTTTTGAGGGAAAATTCATGAAGCCAGCTTTGAATGAAAGGGATGCCGTGGAGGATAAGGTTCTCGGCGTCCATAGCCTCCGGTTCGCCCTTCATATCTTGCGCCAACCGCCGGTAGTACACGCGTACATCAGCAGGAAGACGCTTAAAAGCACCCTTTCGGAAAGTCATATATCGAGAGAGCCTCGTTCGGTGAACGATGTCGGGTGGGCTGCTTGACACTACTTTCCCATCTACCTCCGCCCACCAATCCGCAAGGCACGCTTTGACAATCGGATCTTGGAACCAGATATCTTCGGGACGAGAGGAGACAGCCTTTTTGATAGAGGTGAAAAGGACTGGCCGAAAGCGGACAGGGCTGCGGTTGATAGTTGCCGACTTCCTCTTGAGGCTGCTTGTATGGCTAGTGAGCGAGCTCTTTATTTTGGAGATGTAGGCTGCCTCCATCGTAGCGTCCCGAAGGTATAGGTTGTCAGGGTGCAGATCAGGGAAGCGTCCAAAAAGTTCTCGGATAACCGTCGCCTGCAAGGTGTTTTTCGCGGCAGAGTGATCTTCCAGAAGGCTGAGGTTGTAGATGCGAGGGGAGAGCCAGCAGTGAACCTCGGTATCGAAATAAGCCCGCTTGATACCCTTGATCTGGGCCCTTGCGTATTTGGGAAGAACCTCGTGGTTGGCGGCATCTGCCTCGCAAATCTTCCGGATTTCGTCGTCTGTTTTGCCTGAAGATAATCCCGTATCAGCAATCGGATCAGACTATATGAGTTCCTTAAGCTTTCCATACCTTTGTATCGCATCTGCCTCTGCCTCTCGCTAAGCGGGCCGGTTGGAATCTGAAGATCCGTTGCTCGATCCGGGTAAAACCGGGTTGCGACTTAACCAAGAAAAGATGTATGAGATGTAGCAGTTAGGAGACGCATATATGAAAGCTAGTTAGATATATGAATGACTCACATTTCCCTCGGACCGACTTGGGCTTGCCGTACATCTCGGGGTCGTCCGACTCGTCCACATCAGGGCTCATAGCTTGAGTTGTTGTTGACGGATGATTCTGATGCTCTGGCTTTGTGGAATCTTCATCCGAGCTTGCACTCGATTCATCCGCATCGTTAGCGGCCTCAGTTGTAACTGCCTGTTGCGTTCTATGACTCTTTCGACGCCTCTTGCCCAAAGCGTTATTCCCTGGGACGGCTGCGCTCGGCTTGGTATTGGCGGATTCCGACTGTTTCACAGAAACCAGGGGATTCTCTGATGCGGCCAAGTCCGTAGATTGGACGGAGCCTTCCTTCCCTTCGTGTAGAGTCGGCTCTGAGACGTTGGCTGGGGGTCGCGAAAGAGAGGGAATCGAAGTCGGGCTAGAGGCACGAGGCAGTGATGGCACATGCTGCTCTGGTCCAGCAAAGGTGAGGAAACGTGGATGGGGTGGAGGGGCCAAAGGAACCGACGGGCTCTTAGCTGAAGGGGCAACGGTCGGTTCTAGAAGCAGATGCGCTCGTTTCTCCGCTTGCGAATCCGGTAGCAGTGATGAGTCGGTCTCTGACGCTGAGAGAGCTCGCTTGTGGGCTCGTACATTTTCCTTGGGGGCCAGCTCAGTTTGTACTACAACTCGAGTTAATTAACCGCGCAAACATAGTAGTCGAACCGCTCAGCTCACCTTCTTGTTCCTCGTCTTCGTCTTCTGCGCTTTGCTTTTCAGCTTTTTCTAACAGCTTCGCATGCGGTAAGGTTGAAGCTTCCGGTCTAGGGGGCCCGCCGTCTTCCGGGAGAATCATACCAAGGCCTTGCCGCAGGAGTGTGGTTAGGTTTAGGCAAGTCTGAATCAATGGAAGCATGGATCTCACCTTTCGCGAGGATTTGCGTTGGAGTTGCCCATAATCGATTGTGCATGCCAGAAGAACCTATGCCGGCACACCAGAACACCTGAGTACACGTCCCTTGCGAGAATAATTGTCCATACCATTCAGCATGGCAGTAGCTTCAGATGAATGCCTACTTGCAACGATGAGAGCTTCTACAAGTTGTTACAGAGTCAGTTTAGTTATGATCCGACGGGAGGGCCACATGGAAGGGAATGCCGTTGGGCAAGACTGACCTCGAGCACGATCCGTAGAGGCAGCAGGGTCTTCTAAAGAGACGCGGGCAAGCCGTTTTGAAGAGTTGGCTCGAGAATCAGGGGGGGGATGGAGCTAAGAGAACTGCAGGCCCGTCTGTTTGCAGTTGTGATGTTGTAGAGGGGCTGTCGTCAAGGTTTGAATCTGGCCCTTGGGCTGAGTCTGGCTGTGCGATGGAGCTCCGACCAAGCTTGCGAGTTTTCTTGGGACGATGAGAGGACTGATCAGAGTCGTCAGCTCCTGCTTCTCCTGTGTCAGAAGGTGGATTTGAGCCTGCGTTAGAACGCTTGCGTTTTTGAAGGGCGTCGAGTTTTTCCTGATGCTGGCGAATTAATTTCTGCATCAAAGCAATTTCATCCAGAACAGCCGGATCTTCGGGGTCACCAGAAGTGCTATTGCTGGGTATAACCTCGCGAAGCTCCTCTGGTGGGTTGTGCGCATTGGGTGGATCGGGCGGCTTGGAGGGAAGTTGCAATGGTGAATCTCGCAAGGTATTAGATGGAGTAGACATGGTCCGTGGTGTGGATATGAAAGGCTTGGTTGCAGATAGTATGGAATATGGGAGGAAGGTTGTGGAGGAAAATGGTTGGGGAACGGAGGGAGGGGGCTTTTTGGTAAGAAAGGAAGGAACACATCGCGCAAACTCACGTTACGGCCTTAGCGGACTTCCGGACATAGAGAACCTTGAACCTCAACCTCAAGGCCCTCTCTAGAGCAGAAAGGCAATGCAATCAATCAAGCTTAAGATGAGCTTACATGAATGATTGATTACATCAAAGCGACTGCGGGAGATACAGTCGTGCACTACAGGGAAGTGAGAAAAGAAGGTGGCGGCTGGGCTTTTCGAAACGGGATCCCAACGTCTGAGTTTGCGGGTCAGGACCGCTGACAGCGTCTTGACAAGTGTACAATATGAGCTGCTAATGAGACTCGCAACTTTCGTCGTACCGTTTACGACGCGATTTGTAGAGCTGAACATGCTGTTCAAGGGAAGAAATACGCAGCAAACGCTGGGAATCGTTTGCGGCAACGCTAGGGCGGAAAATATCGTTGTACTCTGACATTGTTAGCGCCCTTACTCCCTGTCTAAAACGCATCAGTATTTGGTTTCGGTTCATATTGTTTAATAAACTGACCTGAGCGCCTTTGCGCACCTTCTCAGCAGTTGCTAATTCCATCATAATTTCAGCGTTGCGGACGATGTGGAGCCCACAGCTGACTCCGTCCATTTGCCGCGGACACTGATTTCGAGATTCTTACATTCAGTTAAAACTTGCAATGAAATCATTGAAACACTTACCTTTGGGTAGTAGGTGTAAACGTACTGCAACTTCCCGCCTTGAATCGCATTCCATGAGTGGGCCAGATAGCCCTTGAGACATTCTGCCATGAATTCGACATCGGCGTTGCGCACCCACGAGTTGAGAATGAGGATTCCAAATGGATGCTGATCGGGCTGTGAATCCCCTTCATTAGGTTCTTGTGGCGGTACTTGTACTGCATTCCGAGCTTGTGCAAGCTGGGCGTTCGTGATGACTGCCAGGAACCAATGCCCGCCTCGCTGAAGAGGAACGAGAATAAGACGCGAGCCCCAGAATATGGAATGATACTTCTTAATCCTTTCGTGAGCACGAGCAAATGTTTCAAGAGGCATTGGTGTGTCTTTAACGTATTGGAAGGACTCTTCAAAGGCTGTTGGGAGTACGACAACATCGTTCTCCCCAATATCGCCCTTCTCAACTGCGTCAGCATGTGCGATTCTATTCAAAGACATTTTAAGTTATTACCATGCTATAATATAGAGTGCACTTACGCTAGAAGGACGTCGATTCCTCTATCATTCAGCTCTTCGCACCGGCGAAGGCGATTGACGTCGGCTTCCGTCAAGTCCAGAGGATATTTGAGGTACCCGGAGTATGACAGAATAACACTTCATAGCCATGAATTATAATGTTGTCTGTACTTAAATTAAGTGAGCGCACTTACCGATCAGGCTCGGGGCATGCAGGCGCTTGGCTGCCACTGATGGTACGTATGGATCCGTCACTAGATGAAGAACGGATGGAACTCGAGTCCCAGCCGGACTCATCCGGGAAATCACTTGAAAATGCATAGACAGACGACGACATTGTGTTTATGTGGGAGAAGCCAGAGTGCAGCCGGGGGTGGATGAAGGTGTGGCCCCCTATTATGTAGCAAACACGTTACGCAAAAGCTGTCACGTGCATAAATGGATTCATGAGGGGACACGTCCGCTATACATTTTATATAAAATGTGTATTATATTCTCTTAAATGCCTATCGCTGTCATTGTAAATCATCGAGAAGGAGAGTGCCAGAAATGCGACGTGAATCCTGGGTGCAATAGAGCGCAGTCCTTATCTTAGGTAAACTGGAAGCGCCAGGCACCAAAGCCCCTCCACTCTCTTCCCTGTGCGCCCAGCACTTCGTACATCCTCCCCATGGCTTTCCAGCCTGGTCCTTTCCCCCCACCGCCCGATGATGGTTCTCTCTCCCTCTGGAATCCACCTTCTTCTCCCTCTACCTCGACGTCAGGCCTTACGACCCAGCCTCAATCTGAAAGTCTCCCGCCATTGGATCAAGGGACGCGTGCGTCGCAAGCATCAAACCCCCAACCGCTAAGCGACAATGGCAGGGCTAGCGATAGCCTCGCTCAGCTTCCAGGATCGCTTGGTTACTCCTTTTTGGCCTCCATGCTCTACAGCTACTTGTTCAGCGGCAGGCATTTGCAAGCGGTCAAGGAAAACGACTACGATCTCCGCTGCCCCCTCCCACACGCCTACCGCACAAACGACGTCGAGCGGAAGAAGGCCTTTGAAGACCTGATGGCATACATCATAGACCTTGTGCGTTTTCAGACCTCCACATGGGTATTCCAATCTAGACTGATAAAGGTTATCTCAAGGCATGCGGCGTTTGCTCTACAACGGACTGCTCGCTCCTCATAATGGCTGCGCCCTGCGAGCCTGTTTCAGCGGACGATCCTCAGCCTGTTACTTATCTCTCGCGTAATATCCGGTCTCTTGGCATGCCGGTTGCTCCTCTCATCGCCCAGATCCGCGACCTTTTCAACAGCCTCAACCGCGTAGGAGCAAGGCGTTTCTCACAACGTCAGGCTGCCTACGCCGAAGCTTGCGACAGGAATCCTAGCATGCCGTCCCCTCCCAATGCCAGCATGCCGCTTGAGCTCGCGACATCTCTCCTCCTCGGCCAGCACGCTCAAGACCGCCTGAACCCTTACCCCACACCAGGTACCCACCTAAACCAGCAGGAAGTCTCGGCCAGCATCAGGGCCTTAGGGCGTCTTTCAGGGCAAACCCTCACAGACTCCTCAACAGCCGGTTCTCAGCACCCACCCGACCCAGAGTTTTCCGTGGAACCTGACGTCGTTTACGGGGCAACGGGCGAAGATCGCGAGGAGCGGGAGAAGTTGGATACAATGGAGAAGGCTGCTATAGATAAGTTGCAACTTCACGAATGGGAGTTGGTTGATATCGAAAACAGTGACCTTGACATCTCCGTGGAGCAGCTCACCGCCGTCTGCCAAATGGTCGCGCACGTCCCTCCTCGGCACTGGTATGGTTACTTGTGGTGTATATTCGAGGACGAAGCTATCGCAAAGGCGATGTTAGAGAAGCTTAGGCGGGTCATTTCTCATGCGAAAGGATACACCACCGGTCCAAAGGCGTGGTGAAAATTTGTTAATTTTAGTTTCTTTTTGCTAAACGAATTGCGAAAACATTTGATTCTATGAGCACCCCATGCTAGTGTTGCCGCTGAGTTCGAAGTGGCCGAAGGCGATCGAAATCTCCTTTGACAAACAGCCGACTTCGACCAATCGAAGCAAAGCGAAGGAGCTGTCGAAGTCACTTCGGCCGCCACAGGAAGGCGGTTCTCATCATACATCGGATGGATCACCTTTATTACACATTTCCCAGAACGTTCGGACCCTTCGCTTCCGACTATAGGCTGTTCGTTTCCCATCTGTGATGGACCCATTTCCCATTGTGGTCAGAGCGTGGCGGAGGACCTCGCCACTCCGCTTCAATCCGCTTCAAACAATCGAAGTTCGTCGAAGTGGCCAATTCGATCTACACACTTCGCTTCGCTTTGCTCCGCGGCAGCGCTACCCCATGCTTAGGTTTAGTGTCCGTGCAGAGTTTGAAGTTGCCGAGAGCGGTCTCTTTCTAACAGACCCTAGCTTCGAACAAACTTCGGCTCATTGAAGCGGGACCGAAGCTAGTTCCGCCCCTCTGCGAGCCGGGTTCACATCAGCCACGGGGTTCGAAGTCGTTGAGGGGGATTTCAAAATCTCTCTTGAACAGACCCTAGTGATGCCGCAAGCGAGCGAGAGGGCTTCAAGTAGGATTGGGTGACTTCCCGTCGTCGTCAGGGCAATCGCAAACACGATCGAACGCGAGCGAGCTGTAAGAGACTCGCAACTGCTCAATTGCAAGCCGAACGTTGGCCGCACCAATCACGGCACAAGAAAACCGGCCGCCGAAAGCTCTGGGCAAGGCCGTGCAGCGGTGGTGGAAACGACCAGGGATCCTGTCATCCCCTTTTCATTTTCTCATCAGCCGAAGAGCCCGTGAAGGAAATTTCAATTGCGATCGCTCGCTTGCAAACACTCGCTCCCGCAAGCTGAAACGATCACGAGTTACTTGTACTCGCCGCGCCAACACCAACAGACCCTGACTTCAACAAACTCGGGGCCAAAGCCAGTTCCGCCCGTCCGTGAGTCAGATTCACGTCAGCTGTGGAGTTCGAAGTCGTCGAAATCTTTCTCGAACTGAGACAGGCTTCGTCATTGCTTTGATTTACTTCACTTCGCTCCACCGCAACGCTGCTTAGGCTAGCAGTGACGGAGATGTGCCGGCTCGCCCCGCCACAGCCACAACAGCGGAATTCCCCCTGCGGGCGGACTGGGCTTGGATGTCAAGGTCCCTGGCATTGCGTTCCGCTTGGGTCATAATTGAAGGGTTAAGGGTGTCTTGGCGGTGTCATGGTGATTTCCGTATTTTGCGGGCTAATACGCAGTTTACGATGCTGCTCGCCCTGATAGTCAGCGGGCTGTATATACCTCACTGCAAATCGACTAAATGAGCAAAAAGTAAGCGTCTTCATGCTGCGTCGTGCGTCGAAGCAGCGTTCATGCATCGGCGTCCCGGCGTCTTCTTTTGGCGGTTGTTTGCCGTTACCTTTTTTTTCTTTCCGTGTGTTTTGTTAATCTCCTTGTTTTGTCGCTAATTTAGGTTGTTGTGTAGCTAATTTAGGTTGTTGTGTGTATCTTCGTGCTTCCGAGGACAAGCCTCTTCTATTCCGATCATGCACCCGCACCACTGCCCATGTCCGCCCTCCTCCGTGTCACCGCCTAATGATCCAAGCCCGGAACTCCAACTTATCTCCCCAATCCCGCCCTGGCATTTCAAAAACTTTGGACGGTTATTCTCGCTCTTGTTCGGGTTTCGCAAACATGGCGATCTCAGGGTCATGTGTTGCTACCATCAACCCTGAATAGGTTTGCCTTGCTCCGCGATCTGAGGTGCTTCCGCCGCCAAGCCACTTCTCGATTGATCCAACCAAGCCACCTCTCGAAGCCTTCTCGGACTTGCTTCCTCTCCGCACTCGCCACCTCTCGGGATCCTCTCGGACTTGCTTCCCCTCCACACTCGCGCTTCCCCACCCCTCCAGCCACAACCCCCCCCTCCTTCGCAAACCACCACCTCCACTCTCTGCAACCACCACCAGCCCGCCCCGTCGCCTTTCACTTGCTCGAGCTATGCGTAACCAGCGGAAGAGACCGGCACCAGGTATCTTTTTCCTCCTTGCCCCTCCCGCCCCTCGATGCCCAGCCCAGCTGCATCCCATGGCGCTCTACCTGCGGGCACCGGCATGCTAGCAGTTCCCAGCGCCTAGGGCAGCAGCTGGGCTTCCGCTCCGTTCTTTCGACCTGTCCTTTCGCTGAGCCGACCTCCTCCTCCTAGAGTCCGGTGCTGAGGACGCCACATCGCCTGCAACACCCATCGCCGAACCCACGGTAAGTTTTCCCCCCCTTGATTTCCATCCAGGCCGAGCAAATCTGACCGATGCCCCCAGTGCGTAGTGCTTACTAGCCCGGACTTCGTGCTCGATTCCCTCCTCGAGGCGCGGCTAGCCAGCGAGGGAGCTCTGGCCGAGCTCCTTGCTGATGCCTTAGTCATAGGCGGCCCAGAGCCAAGCCCTCCGGTTGAAGATCCTTTAGGAGGTAAGTACTTGAATGGGATACTGCAAGGACGCTCGTTGAGACAAGGGCTTTTGCTTCAGGGGCCTCGAGCGAAGACGGAGGTTCCGAATTCAGCAACGCCGCTGCCGAACCCCCCCTCAACTGCGCCGAGGTATTCGATTCGGACCTCTCAAGTGATGAGGAGGGCTCCATATTCAGCAGCACCGGCGCTGACTTTGAGGACCCCGGTCCCTCTGGCAGTCATAGGAACGGAGGTATGCGTGCCGCTTATGCCTGCCCTCTCCAGCCACGAGCTTACCTCCCCCGATTTAGGAGCGCCCCCTTCCCCTCCACCCCGTAAGCGCCAGCGGAGTGAGAAGCAGCCGCAAGGCGAGAAGGCAAAGCAACCTCTTAAAAGTATGTACGGTTAGCTCCTCCTCGCGCCCCATGATCTAAACCCGCTACAAAACAGCTGCTGCAGCAGGCGATGGACAGCCTCTGAAGCGATCCACGCGAAAGAACCGCAACCGTCGGCACAAGCGCAAGCAAGCTGAGGCCCGGCGAAAGGCTCTACTGCGGTCCTTGCTGGAGAAGGCCCTCAAGTACACAAGAGAGCTAGACCTACAGGCCCTCCCTCACGCCTTGACGTCTTACCTAGGAACTCAAAGCAAGAAAAGCAAACCCACCGTCGCTTCCGACTCGCCCATGCCGCATGAAGACGAAACAGACCCTCCACCCGACAGCCAGGTCCACCCGCGGGTTCAAGAGCTTCTCGCCCAAGGCTATACCGTCGTCGACTCGCATTCTGCGTAAGCGCATATCTTATACGTTCTGAAACGCGTCTGACCGCCTTTTACGCAGGCCCGACCTCATCTTCGACGGCGGGTCCCGCTTAGGCGCCTGGAAGCCGGGTGCGTTCGGCCAGCCTGGGTACTGGGATAAGCAAATCCAGGGCCTCTCCAAGAGTTTTGAAAAGTTCAGGAAGGGGATCTCCGAAGCCTGCTCAAAGCAAAAACGACGAGGGAAGACGGGCGGCGGCACCCCACGCGGTCAGCATACCTGGACGAAGTGGGGGTATTCCTTAGGGGGTGGGGAGAAGGTTAGTGCCCAAATTCGTGCAAGAAGATTATCTATCTAAAATCCCTCTAGGAGCCCATGTCGACCGCACAGCTTAACCGAAAGGAGCGTAGCCTATGGCTGGCCTTTCTGGCCTGCCCCTTCTTCAAGGAGGTGACGGAGCGGCTCATGGGTAAGTCACTTCCCTCTAACGCCCGTCAAAAACGCCCCTTGACGGAGGTCCTTTTAGAGAGCTTTGAAACGTGGGCGCCGGACGTTTACAAGAAATACGACAGCTGCCACAAGTACATCCTCTCGCAGCTCAAGGCCCTCGACTGTATCAATCCTCAGGCGCCCGCTTCAGTCCCCTTCGCCGCCATTACCGCCAATCTAGGGCCTCAAACGGTCTGCTGGCCCCACCAGGACATCAAGAACCTCGCCAACGGCGTCTGCATCATCTTGGTCCTTGGCGCGTTCAATCACCGGTATGGCGGGCATATCGTCCTTCACGAGCCTCGCCTCATTCTCGAGATGAAGCCTGGTGACGCCGTCTACTTGCCCTCCGCCGTCATAACTCACGAGACAATCCCCATTCAGGATGGAGAGACACGTTACTCCCTCGTCTTCTATAGCGCAGGCAGGCTTTTCCGCTGGCAGGATTGCGCTTCCAGGTCGAAGAAGGAGTTTGCAGCCCAGGATAAGGAGGCCTTCGACAGGCATTTCTCGACCGCCAAATCAAAGGAGAGATGGGCGGCTGGATGGAGCTGTTTTCCGACTTTGGAGGAGCTCAGGAAGAACGCTAAAAGCACGTCAAAGTCTGCCCCAGAACCAAGGTGAGAGTCCCCATTGCCCATCTGTAATCGCGTTTAACCTGACAAACGGAACCACCCTCTCCAGCGCTGCGGCACCGGCATCTGCTGCCGCCCCTTAGCTAGTAGCGTTTCCCTTTTAGTCCTCTGCGTGTTGCTTATTCCCTATGCGGCATACATTTATTTCATCTTTAGTCCTTTGTGTATTCTTATTCCTCATAAAGTATATATTTTCCTCAACTTGAGCACCACGTGACGCCGCCAGCAGGATATTCTCCCCAAACCTACCTGCAATGCTGGATTTCAAACGCATGGTGGGCTTTCCCGCCGGCGCAACGTGAGGACATTGCGGGAGGTGGCTCCCTAACATTCCCGTGCTCCCTTTAAGCACGTTCCCGGAGAGAAGTGAGAAAAGCAGCCGGACTTCAAGTGCGGGTACAGGAGGTACGGCTTTGGGTTTTCCCAAGACCCCCACTGCGCTGGTAAATCTTACAACTGAAGGTCGAACCTTCCGGCAATGAGACGTGAGGACGCTGCAGGCTCCTAGCAAGAACAAGAAAGTTCTAGGTATGAGTACCACTGCAGAGAAAGTTCCCGCTGAAGAAACTGACAAATGCAACGGGAAGTGTGGGCTTCCATTCTCCCGGAACACCAGTAAAGACGCTCCGGGGAGCTACCACATTTTCTTCACAGAAGCTCTCCCGCAACACCAAGTTTCAAACTTGACAGTGGGATTTCCCGGCACGACCACATCGGCAGACTGCGGGAGGGGTTTTTTAGATTTTCCGTCGACAACGCTTTTTGCGGGACATCTCTTGCTTGGCACCCGTACAGTTGAAAACTTTACAGAAAATTACGTTTTACAATAGCTACTTGAACCTATATACAGACACATCTGAGTTATGCTTATGCCTATCCCTCCACAACGTCGGCTGATCCAACTAACATAGCCTCATTGAACTTTGCAGTCGCATGCAAAGCTAGTCGTTGGTACACCGACCCCTGGCGCATTGCATAGGCGGTAATTCCCCTGGACACGCGATTCTCCTCACGAAGCTTGGCTGCAATCTCCTGCCACCAAGAAAAAAAAAACGCCTGACGCGCTGCAGTTCTTCATGCAAAAGCGCTCGTTCTTCCCACCATCGGTCTCGCGATGCCTGGGCATGAACCCAAGCGAGCCTAACAACTGGAAGCGATAAGCTAGGGTCAGCCCTCCATCCTGATTCCTGTCAAAATCATGTTTACACCTACCTTCTTGATTCCAATCCTCCACGGCGCTCTGGCCGTTGTCGGTATTAGTGCTACCTGAAGGCGCTCCACCAAGAGTTTTCCATATCCATGGCAAGCCCGTTTGCACAGGGTTCTCGAGGTATAGCTCCAATGATCGAAGGTCTGAATCCAGAAGCGGCTGTAAGTTACCGGCATCTGTGTGAACCCCCACTAGGACTTCAAGAGCTTCTATCGCATCATATGAGCGTTGGTATGACGCCTTGTGCCGCTTGACAACCACTTCAGCCTTCTTGATGGCGGTTTCTGATCTCTGGTTTCTCTCCTGGCCGGACGAGTGCGTTTTCTTGGCCACAACCAGGAGACGCTTCAGCCCCAAGTTATTGCGTACCTCTTGAAGTGCATGGTGGGCGTTTGCGACTTGGAGCTGAGCTTCCTTCTTGGCAAGTTCCACAAGGCCATAAGCCCGACGCTCTGGTGGCGAGAACTCTGACGGTAGGTACAGCGATTGCAGAGTCGGAGGTAGCGACTGGTTGAGATTGGCATCCTGGAGTTTGGGAGCAATGCGAAACAGAGTTTCAAAATGCTCAACTAATCGCCGGCGAAGCTGCTCTTGCATGAGAAGGAATTGGGTGCGCTTCCCATCCCCACCAGGATTTGAGCCGATTTCACCACTTCGAACACGAACCTGGTACCTGCCCCAAGCGCCTCAGTATAAATCGTACCATAGCCTTAAAATAGAAACCACATACTGCAAATCCAGGAGGTCAATGGCATTGCTAATGAACATTGCCTCCGAATGCGCAGGTGCATCCGTATACTGGGAATGCTCCGCGTCCTCAGCATCTCGAAGTGCTTGAAGAACCTTGGACTTGCTGGGGACTGCAATTGTGCTTAGTTTAATTGTCACTCATAGTGTTTTAGATTATACGTACGTTTGGACTCTGGTGATGCGAATTGCTCCGTGCCACGAGCCTCCGACTCACGCCCCATGGCTTTCAACTTCTCTTCCGGAATTCCTTCTTCTAGGTCCTTTAGCTCTTCCTCCTTTCGAATGTATTCCTGACAAGCAATTCCGTATGCTTTGGAAATCCGATCAGCTGGATAGGTCCGGGAAAAAAGGGGGTGATATAGGTGAGGCCGGCAGTCCCGTGAAATCATAAGACAAATTTGCCGCACCTTCATTCCGGGATTTTCGGAAGTTAAAGTCGTTGAATATATCCGTAAGGGTATCTCGTCTATGGCCATGCCCCATCTCTCGAGTAGAGTATTGATACGCATTCATGACGGCCCAAATAGTCTCCACACCCTCCCCAGCAGTACGTCCTACTAAAGGGTGGTACCGCATATTAAATCGCAAATTGCACTGGGGTGTATGTCCTAGAATGTGCCATGCCGGTACGTAGAACTCTAGATCCTTGGGATACTCGCTTTGTTCAAGCAGCGGACCTCCGGTATATGGTGCTGAAACGCGTTCTTGGAACTTGACCCCATACTTGCACGCAATATCGTAGCTAATTACTTGACGCTGCCCAGGATCTTGTCTTGCTATCACTGTAGCTATGGGAACATCCACTCGAGAAAATCTGGAACGGAAGGTGAGAGATAAAATTAGAAACTGGCACGCTACAATATCTCATCGCCCCGCCACTTACACCTCTCCTTTGACAAGGTCAGCAATTCCATTTGCCTGCACTATGGAGTGTCTCGCGCAGCTGACTAATACCATGCCGGTTGCGCCAGCCTTTTTTGCACCACCACTACGTGAAGGATCTCCCGCTTTGAAGTTATGGCACTTTTGGGCCTATCAAGTGTAGATCAGTCTGGTATCCGGTAAATGCAGGCAGAAGATAATCAGATGTTTTCCCGGAACACACGGCGAGACAATCAGAGGGACACCACACAGTCTATCTACCAGTGGCATTTGCCACCTGGTAATAGCGGGAAAACAGGTCCGGGAAAAGAATGTCACTGCCCTCCGAAATATTTTTCGCGAGGAACGCTCCAGACTCTTTTCCACACCGCAGGAACCAGGAAACAAAGGCTTACTTTATCTTCTTTTACTGGTTGCTTTTCCATTGCAGACATATAGTCGTCAAACTTGCCTTGGATTGCCCAGAAACCCCGATCACCCGTCATAGGTGGATCGGCAGTTGGCCCTCCGCCCTTATTGTTTCAGCTCAGGTGAAAGTTTCCATCAACGGCCATCATTGAAGCATACAAAAGACGTCTGAAGGTGAAGCCCAAAATGATGAGGGTCAGTGCGGTTTTACTCTTGGACCTTCAGCTCACGCATGCTCATGCTCCCTCCAATTCTCCGGAATGTTGATGCCAACGTGTGGGCAAGTCGGACAGGGAACAGCAAGGCCACCAAAGGTGACCAGAGCAAAGTTCGTAGCCCCGGATCGTTTGAAAGCACGAAGAACACGCCACTGTCTTAAAACACGCTTGAACTGGACATAACAGCTCTAGAGCCAAAGGCGTCAATGATGCACCCACAGGGACTCTATAGGACTCACCTCTAGCTGTTGTGTCAAGACGTTATCTGTTTCTCTCTGTAGAACATCGTAGTAGTCCCAAACCGACTCCTTCCCAGCAAACGAGTGCAGTTGTGCATTCTCCAGTGCCCGGAATGTGACGGCCGTGCGGGGCCGCTCGTAAGTCGCCGGAAATAGCCGGAGTTCCAGCAGCTGGAGTGGAAAGTCGGGGGCACCTGGGCAGCGGCATTCGTAGATTTCATACTTGAATACCCCATTTACGTCAACAATCCTGAGTTCATGCCGGTATTCCGGGGATTGTGATTCACAACGCTTCCCTCCGTGGCCTGCACTTAACTGGAGACCAAGGTTGGCCAGAGTTGTGTTTTCGAAATGCGATCCTGTCCACTTCCGAATGCGATGAAAGGGTGATGTCCAACGGTGCTCGCGGACCATGTGTTCTCCACAGAGCAGGTTGTCCCCAAAACAGTCTCGACAACGATATAATTGGCTGGCAATTTGATCCGGAGGGCAGTATATGCACTTGGTTGATTTCTTGCATGGAGATTCCAGCGAAAAGAGAATATCCAAAGTCTCTTGGTTGAGAAATTTGCGGTCAAGCTCGAAGGAAGCCGACTGCTTTGAAGAGTAAGATGGCTCGTTGGACTCAGGGTTCTAGATTGAATTCATTGCGCTTGATTAGAAATTATGTAAGGTAGAAGTACGATATCATGACCTACATTAGGGCCCTCAGGCACCGGTTCATCCAGAACCTCATGAGTTGTCCCTGCATTTAAATCGACTGACTGCATCTGCCCAATCACAGCCTCAGCAGGAGGTGGTGTATCGATGCTTGAAGCGCCTAATGTGACCGAACCAGGCTGATGCGATTCCACAGAGAAATCAGTGTCGTTGATAAAGACGGTCCTCCCGGACGTTTCTGGAGGTACAAGGTTGCCCAAACGGCCACGGCCCCTCTTTCGGCCGAGCATGCTAATGTGAGTGAGGTTGGGAGGTTGCTTAGAGGCTTAGAGGCTTAGAGGAGGGCGATGGAATGTTGTTTGAATGGCTGGACGCTGGAGAAGGTGGGCTCGAGGATGGGTGTATTTATAGTAGGGGATGGGAGGGCCATTCACTCCTGGGTTACCCCGTGGCCATGCTGTAGCCTTAGGGCTGAGCTGTGCAGCTGCCTGAGCATCAAGCACATGTGATAGGACCCATGCGGGCAGAGGAGGGAGCGACGCTCACAGCCCCAGAAGAATAGGGGTATCCAGCCCCACCAGAGAGGACGGAGGACCGGCACCCTCAATAGCGAATGAGTCTATGCAGTAGAGATAATGTGGCTGCGGGAGGGCCTTGCAATTTGAATTCATTACGTGTTTCCCGCAGTTGAGGAGTGGGATCTGTAGAGAGGCTTCTTTCATATTTTCTGGACCGGGAGCCGCTTCGGTCCGGACCTGTAAAATTCTGCGGCACTACGGTGTAGTTAATAATACCCGTAGCATTTAGTCCCAGTTCATCGAAGATATCTCAAATAATTTTACGAGCTTGGCCATATTATTTCATATTTTCTATCTACTAAGGCTCCTAAATCGTACGCCTCTCGATCGTCAGACCAGACGGTTTCCTTTTTCGTGCGCCTTCTATACGCGTCCCGGACAGATTGAATATAGTCGTTCAAAGTTTCCTTCCGATGAGGTCCATTGTTGAGGGGAGGTACGACCCTGGTGGCTCCGTTTGGATCATCTTCTGCCCCTTTAACCGAGTGAGCGGTTCGGTGCCATTGATTCGGTTTGAACTTGCCACGTCTCTCGTCGAGGGCTAAAGCATGGCGGAAGATTCGGATGATGTTGTTGGATGCGGTAAAGGGAAGGTGGCGGC